>CM022303.1:10912353-11344204 GCA_011799875.1 Thinopyrum elongatum | reverse complement strand
TCATCTGTTATTTTTCATGCATTTACTGATTTTTTTGAGCTAAATGACCCTGAAATGGAAAAGCACTTCAAATGAACTCTGAAGAGGTTGAAAATTGGCATGATATCTTCATTTCACCCACATAGAATGTGCTAAAAAGTTGAGAGGGTTACGGCAAAAACTGGATGCACTTCTTGTACAAAATGGACATCATCAATTTTCAACCCTTTCTGACTTCATCTGTTATTTTTCATGCATTTACTGATTTTTTTGAGCTAAATGACCCTGAAATGGAAAAGCACTTCAAATGAACTCTGAAGAGGTTGAAAATTGGCATGATATCTTCATTTCACCCACATAGAATGTGCTAAAAAGTTGAGAGGGTTACGGCAAAAACTGGATGCACTTCTTGTACAAAATGGACATCATCAATTTTCAACCCTTTCTGACTTCATCTGTTATTTTTCATGCATTTACTAATTTTTTTGAGCTAAATGACCAACTTATTTGAACTCCAGACTTTTTGTGTTCTCAAAATGAACCATTCAAAGCAACATCATCAATTTTCAACCTTCTTTCTGACTTCATCTGTCTTCACTTTTTCTTCGCTTGTGTCCTTTGCTTATTGCGCCGTAAACATGGATATTCTTCATCGCTTAACAGGGTGCTTGGGTCAGCCTTGACTTTGGGAAGGATATTCATGAAACTTTCATAATCTTCAGACATGTCTGTCTTACCCTCCACTCCCATGATGTCTCTTTTCCCTGAAAGAACTATGTGGCGCTTTGGCTCATCGTATGATGTATTCGCTTCCTTATCTTTTCTTTTTCTCGGTTTGGTAGACATGTCCTTCACTAGAAAACCTATGCCACATCTTGGCTAGGACGAATGGTTCATCTGTGTACCCAAGATTGTTCAGATCCACTGTTTGTCATTCCGTAATGTGGCTCTACTCGTACCCCGCCTCCTGACAGATTGACCCATTTGCACTTAAACAAAGGGACCTTAAAATCATGTCCGTAGTCAAGTTCCCATATGTCCACTATGTAACCATAATATGTGTCCTTTCCCCTCTTGGTTGCTGCATCAAAGCGGACACCGCTGTTTTGGTTGGTGCTCTTTTGATCTTGGGCGATCATGTAAAATGTATTCCCATTTATCTCGTATCCTTTGTAAGTCAATACAGTCAAAGATGGTCCCCTAGACAATGAGTACAGCTCATCAGAAACAGTGTTGTCACCTCTGAGACGTGTTTCCAACAACTGCCGAAGTCCTGATGTGTTTCACATGTAATCCAGTCGTCACACTGCTCCGGGTGTTTGGAGCGCAAATGTTCTTGTTGTTCATCGACATACGGGGTCACCAAGGTAGAGTTCTGTAAAACTGTGTAGTGTGCTGTGAGACCAAGAATGCCCGTCCCTCTCATATATTGTTGAGTCCCCTCCTAGCGTGCCTTTTCCAGTCAGTCTCCCCTCATACCGTGATTGAGGGAGACCAATCTTCTTAAGGTCAGGAATGAAGTCAACACAAAACCCAATGACATCCTCTGTTTGATGGCCCATGGAGATGCTTCCTTCTGGCCTAGCGCGGTTACGACATATTTCTTCAGGACTCCCATGAACCTCTCAAAGGGGAACATATTGTGTAGAAATAAGGGGCCCAGAACGACAATCTCATCGACTAAATGAACTAGGACGTGTTCATGATATTGAAGAAGGATGGTGAACACCAGCTCAAACTGACAAGACATTGCGCACATCAACTCCTTACCTTGGTATGATTTCTGGATCGATCACTTCCGAGAGATTGCATGAGAAATGCCTAGCTTCACAATGGCTAATCAAACGTTTTCCGGTAGAAGCCCCCTCAATGCAACCGAAGCAGTTGCATCATAATCACGTGGCAGTCATGAGACTTTAGGTTCTGGAACTTTTTCTCTGCCATATTTATTATTCCCTTTATATTCGACGAGAAGCCGACGGGACCTTCATACTGAGCAGGCATTCAAAGATTTCCTTCTCTTCTTTGGTAACAGCGTAGCTGGCAGGACCTTCATACTGCTTTGGAGGCATGCCGTCTTTTTTGTGCCAACGTTGCAGGTCCTCCCGTGCCTCCGGTGTATCTTTTGTCTTTCCATACACGCCCAAGAAGCCTAGCAGGTTCACGCAAAGGTTCTTTGTCACGTGCATCATGTCGATTGAAGGGCGAACCTCTAGGTCTTTCCAGTAGGGTAGGTCCCAAAATATAGATTTCTTCTTCCACATGGGAGTCGTCCCTCAGCGTCATCAGAACAGATAGTCCGCCGGGACCCTTTCCAAAGATTACGTGTAAATCATTGACCATAGCAGTACGTGATCACCGGTACGCTGGCGGCTTCTTCCTTGATCTGCCTCGCCTTTGAAATGCTTGCCTTTCTTTCGACATTGAGGTTGGTCGGAAGAAATCGCGATGCCCCAGGTACACATTCTTCCTGCATTTGTCCAGTATTACTTTCGGTGTCTGCTAAACAGTCGTGCATGCGTGGTTCCTCCTTGTTTGTCTGTCCTGAAAGGTTACTGAGAGCAGCCAATCATTGATGGTTACAAACAGCAACGCATGCAGGTCAAATTCCTCCTGTCTGTGCTCATCCCACACACGTACACCGTTTCATTCACAGCTGTAAAAGTTCTTCAACTAATGGCCTTAGGTACACATCAATGTCGTTGCCGGGTTGCTTAGGGCCTTGATGAGTACTGGCATCATAATGAACTTCCGCTTCATGCAAAGCCAAGGAGGAAGGTTATAATACATAGAGTCACAGGCCAGGTGCTGTGATTGCTGCTCTGCTCCCCCGAAAGGATTAATGCCATCCGCGCTTAAACCAAACCATACTTCCTTGGGTCACCTGCAAACTCGCCCGGTACTTTCTCTCGCGATTTTTCTCCACTGCACCCGTCAGCGGGTGCTCTCAACTTTCCGTCTTTCTTACGGTCCTCTCTGTTCCGTCGCATCAATCAACTGGGCATGCTCTTTGTTTCTGAACATTTGTTTCAACCGTGGTATTTAGGAGCATACCACTCACCTTGGCAGGAACCCCTTCCTGGGGGCTCGCCGTCCAACATCACACCAGGTCATCTTGTCTGATCTTATACCGCAATGCACCGCATACCGGCATGCGTTCAAATCCTCGTATGCACCGCGGTACAGGATGCAGTCATTAGGGCATGCATGTATCTTCTGCACCTCCAATCCTAGAGGGCATACGACCTTCTTTGCTGCGTACGTACTGTCGGCAATTCGTTTCCTTTGGAAGTTTCTTCTTCAATATTTTCAGTAGCTTCTCAAATCCTTTGTCAGGCACAGCATTCTCTGCCTTCCACTGCAGCAATTCCAATATGGTACGAGCTTTGTGTTGCCATCTTCAATTGGGGTATAACCCTTTTTGCATCCTCTAACATGTGATCGAATTTCAGCTTCTCCTTTTCACTTTCGACTGTCTCCTTGCATCAACAATGACCCGGCGGAGATCATCATCGGGCACATCGTCTAGTTCCTCTTGATCTTCAGCTTCCCCCGTTGCAGCATCACCGTATTCAGGGGGCACATAGTTGTCATCGTCCTCTTCTTCTTCGCTGTCTTCCATCATAACCCTATTTCTCCGTGCCTGGTCCAAACATTATAGTGGGGCAAAACCCTTCTCAAGCAGGTGGGTGTGAAGTTTTCCGGTCAGAGTAAGACTTCGTATTCCCACATATAGCGCATGGACAACACATAAAACCATTCTGCTTTTGGCCTCAGCCACTTCGAGAAAATTATGCACGCCCTTAATGTACTCGGAGGTGCGTCTGTCACCGTACATCCATTGCCGGTTCATTTGCGTGCATATATATAATTAAGTGTGTAAAAAACCATTACAAAATATCATGAATAGATAAGTGACCAATAATAGAAGTTCATCATCACATTAAAACTAAAGTACATACATAGTTCTCATTGAACAATATATAGCTCTCCAGAGCATCTAATTAAACCATACATTGAAACTGTAAAACATTTCTGCAACAACAAATGCGCATAATCGCAACCAAGGTAACATTGATCCAACGGCATAATGATACCAAGCCTCGGTAGAATGACATATTTTTCTATACTTTCTAATCTTGAAGCGCATTGCATCCATCTTGATCTTGTGATCATCGACGACATCCGCAACATGCAACTCCAATATCTATCTTCTCCTCCTCATTTTTTTTCAATTTTTCTTCAAGTAATTATTTTCTTCTTCAACAATTTAACTCTCGACAATAGGGTCGTGGAATTTCGTTCCGGTTCACACTACTCCTAGATAAAAAATCTATGTCACTTGGTCGGCATAATTGTCATAAACAATAAATGAACCAAATAGTTATAAAATATATATATACCACATCCGAATCATAACAGGACGAGGGCCGACGGGGGCGGATACCAAACCATCGCACTATATAATAACAAACAATAAAAGTAAGAAAATTAGACAAGTATCTATCTAAATCATACAAGTAAGAATTTTTTTTCTTTTAAAAGAGATAAGAACAAGAGGCTCACCACGGTTATGCCGGCGACGAGATCGGGGCGGGCGATCGACGGCGGTGAGACGGGACGGGACATGACGGACCGCTAAACCTAGACAAATCTTGAGGAAAATGGAGCTTGAAGGTCGAGTTTGGAGAGGAGAAAGCTTAAGTAGTGTTGCTCGGGCATTTCATCGGACACCTCATTGCATAGGAGTGAGCTAGAGCACCACAAACCCCCTCCCCTCGCCGGCCAGAAAAAACAGAGCAGTGAAGTGCTCTGCTCGCGGGCAGGGGTATATATAGGCACAACATTGGTCCCCTTTAGTCCCGGTTCCAACCACGAACCGGGACCAATGGATGCGGGCCAGGAGCGAGGCCCATTGGTCCCGGTTCGTGTCTGGAACCGGGACCAAAGGGTCCAGACGAACCGGGACCAATGCCCCACGGCCCCCGGCCGCCCCCCCTGGGCCACGAACCGGGACGTATGCCCCCATGTGTCCCGGTTCCGACTAACCGAGACTAATGGGCTGGGCTGGCCTGGACCAAAGCCCAGTTTTCTACTATGTGAAGCTCATCCCGCCACCAATTGAAGTTCTTGGACCTCCAATGACAATCACCGGTCACCACATGCTCGGAAACCGAGGCCCCACCCATTCACCGACATAAACCGTTCAGGCAATTTTCCAAGAGTGATCCCTTATTATTCAGCTTGTCATACCTCTTCACTTCCTCTCACAGTAATCAGCTGCATAAAGTTGATTGTTAACAACTGCAATGAGTGGGAGGAGCACCAGTCACTCCATTGAGGCCCTCAGCATGTTCTCATGACCCTCCAAGACAGCCGCTCCAAGTCTATTCCTCCCACAACATGTCAATACCTTGCCGTTGTTGGTAACACCACCATCACATAAACTTGCCATCCATGAATGCACCAGAACACATCTCTCCTAGCCCTATTTATGTTAGGAAGGGGTGTCCAAGTATGTGTCTCGGAGTCATACATCTCTGCGGAGCTCAATATCCTTCCAGAAGAATCTGTGCCTCCACGAAATAGCCTTTTCACCAACACTTGTTGACCCAAACAAGCACCTTGGCGAGTTCGATCAGCGAGCCCGCGTCCATGAATTTGATAGGATGCTATATCTGTACACAATGTGGCCATCCCAAACACCAGCATGCTTGGTTCCTACAGCGAGCGACTCCTTGTCAGAGCACATGAAGCATTCATCCAGTGGCATCTTGGGCACTTGGATCCAGCCCCCCGCGGTACGGGTCATAAGCATGCCACTCCCGAGCATTGCAAGAGAAGTAGACCCAGTGCTCCCCACCCCAATTCTTCCGACGCAGGCGGTATATCACCCCGCTGTGAACGCCGAATTGAGTCATGGTTCAGGCAGCTATGGAGCCATAGTGCGATCTGGACAGACGAGGAGCAATAGATGAAGAGGTCACGACCTATCACACCAATGATATTGCTCCAAGACGGCATGCTGTTGCTCTCCCGCCAACCCCGTCAAGACGATGACGACAAGGCTCAGGTGTCCCTTTGTCATCGTCATTGCCTTCAACACTGTGCCTACTCCGCTCCACCCTCTCTATCTGACAAAAGTCAATCGACAGTTCATCAATTTTCGTATGCGAATTGGTGGTTAGGACAAGTATTTTATCACTTAGTTTTTCTTCATGAACTCCAAATTAACCATAGTTAGCTAGAGGGTAAAAAGTGGGATAACATATACTCAACTATGTATAACTTGATGGCAAAACATCTATCAGAAACCATTGACAGAAAGTATACCGGGAAGTGGAACATACAGGTGCGAAGAGGACTCCGTGACCTTGATGATACCTGATTACAACAACCATTTAGCTTCATTCGAGCATGAAGAGTTAAATCAGACCGGTCAATTTAAAAATCGAAGTCCAATTAAATTAAAGTAGGGCATATACACATATATTTCATAGCTTGTTTTAACAATAACATTGGTAGTACGCATAGTTACCGAATTCGCGCAGCTTCTCCCACGAGTTCAGCTCCGTCCGTACTCTCCCTTGGAACCGCAGCGTCTGCTCGCGTGAATCGGTGCTTTGCCCCACACCCAGCCGCCTATCCAACGCCTGCCCCTCTGTCTCTCTCCTCTCCTCTCTCCCACACACCCACACACAAGGTGGCTTTCTCTCTTCTCTCTCCTCTCACACACACACACACACACACACACAGGTGGGCTTCCTCCTCGCCTAGATGGAGATGCAAGACATGGCCCCACCAAGCAGTGAAGCAGTCGCACAACTTGTGCTGGAGTAGAAGAGATGAAGAGACGTGTAGGACCTGACGTGCAGATGCTTTTAGGAATTATTAGTCTGCTCCCAGAGAGAGAAAGTGGTGAGGAATGCAGAGCACCTGTTTCCTTCGTAGAGGAGAGTGGAGAATGCAGACACCTGGTTCTTGTTTTTCACAGTGAGAGCACCGGGTTCTTTTTACCAGTGCGTGCACTGCACATTAGGCAATCATTGATTGTGTAGAACAGTAGAAGTGGTCCATCTCATGTCAACGACGTTTTGCTATCACACATGGCAAATTTGGAAGTAGCGGAATGGAAGGGTTTTGAACTGTAATTTACGGTCTCGCTAAATCTAAGTCCCTGAGATATTTTTTTAATGTCTAATCGACGTTCTGAGCTGCCGTGTCCCGTGTTATGATTGGTTTAGAGGTGGATGGAATCAAAATCCTAACCATGCATGTGAAAAGACCAACCTCAACATCACCATGTATGATAAAGGCCCAGCCGTTTCCATTCTATTATGCTACTTATATTCAATGAATATGTTACAACTATACAAACATCAAATACAAAAATCATTTGTATTTTCAATTTCAATTATCATATTATCAATCAAATATTCATGTCTCGTACAACAAAATCTCATTAAAATATATTGCAACCAATTCCTTCCGCCGCACGCGGGGTTCATCTAATTATGTCTGATGGCTACTACACTCGATTTAAGCATAAGAAAATCTCAGTCAACTTAGAAATGGACCGACCCAACAAATGATGGTATTTCAAAAGATAAAGGACTAAGGGAGGACGTGGGTCCTTGCCTAAGCTACTGGATTTCTCTTGGTTTTTTCCGGGGTCTTTTATTTTTCTGCTCCACCTACTTTAGTTTGCTCCATATATATTTTAATATAATATGAAAAGAAATTATTTGTCTTGTTTCAGAAAAAATAACCTCAAAGCGTGAAATAAGATAGTAGGTAGGGTTCTGATGATTTTTTTTAGAGAGTAAGGTTCCGATGCTCAAAAAAAGGTATGGGTTCCGATCATCGCAAAAAAGGCCAGAAATAATTAGGTCCTTTTTTTTACCGCAATTTGTGAAACTTTGCCTTGAGTTTTTTAATCATATTTCAATATGCAAATGTGAGCCAACAGGCTAAAACGATGTACTCCTATATGTAGGAGTAGTTCATCTCACTAGGTGAGTTATTTACTTTTCGTCGAATCAGGACAATCCTCAACAGAAAACAGGGCAAGACTGGATTCTAAAAAATATTATCTTTTAAATTATACAAATCCCGATAATGTTACTCGCTGTGCATAAGTTCCACAAATACACCCTGTTGTCCCCACCAAGGGTGATTTTGGGATTGTCGTCCCACAGCGCGGATGACAGGGGACTTGACTTTCGCATCAAGGACGACAGGCCTCTTTCATCTCTACTGAGAACGACATGTCCCTTCGGCGCAAACAAATGGCCAGTAATTATTACTGCCGCGCCACTGCGGAGATGGCCTTGTCGCTCCAACTGCGAACGATTTGCCACCCGTGATTAAATCGGCCGGCGCATCGTCTCTTCCTCGTTCTTCCTATTTTCTTCCCCTCGATTCGAGCTCAGAGCAGCGATTTTCACCGGATCCACGAGAGAGCGAGAGGGAGGGGGAGAGAGAGAGAGAGAAGAGAGAGGAGCACCTGGCGCTAGATGCGACAAGCGGGAAGGGGGGGAACTCCACCATGAGGTATACCGAGAATCGGCATGGCATGGATGTGCTCACTGTGGTGCTCGGGACGGCCGGATCCGCCACCCACAGTGGACCACTACTGCTTGGTGGCACCAATGGGCCGGGAGAACGCGTCCGGCGTGGACCCGATGGCTAGGAGCATGAAACCGGCATATTGCATCACCGGGGCAGGGGAGGTTCGTCACTTTCCCGTGTTGGCTTGGTCCGATCAGAATAGAAGCGGTGGTCGATGCTCGTTATGATGTTCCTATCATAGAGAGAGAGAGATGAAAGGCCAACACCGCCTCCTAGTTCCGTATTTCGCCACCTAGCGAGCCTCCTCATATCACCGTCTGCTGGTGCCGCCTCCCCGTAGAGGAGGTAAGGGAAAGCACCGGGGAGGACGACGGGAACGTTGCTGGTCGGAGACAGCGAGCACCGGAAGCCCATCCCGACAGCGTGACCCCGGGATGGCCGGATCCGCCACCCACAGTGGAGCACTACTGCATGGTGGCACCGATGGTTGGGGAGAAATGTGTCCGACGCAGACCTGATGGCTGGGAGCACGAACCCGGCATGTTTGGCGCCACTGGGAGCAGGAGAGGTTCGTCCACTTTCCCTAGAGTTGGCTTGGTTCGATCAGAACAGAAGCGTTGTCCCCTGGCACGTTACGATGTTCCTATCACGCACAGAAGAGGATAGGGCAGGACACCGCCACTGTTGGGATATTTCCCGGCGTGTAGACCCGGTGGATGATCCGCCGCCATAGACCGAAAGACTTACAACTAGGATAAACATACCTTAGTTTCCTGCTTTAGTCCCGGTTTGGTTTTGGGCCCGTTACTAATGTGACCATTAGTCCCGATTCCAATGGCTAGGGCGGGCAGTATTAGTACCGATTCGTGGCGTGCTTTTAGTCCCGTTAGTGACACGAATCGGGACTAAAGGTGGTGACAGGCTTGTGTCACGAACCGGTACTTAGAGGTGTACCTTTAGTCCCGGTTTGTATAACCAACCGGGACTAAAGGTCACTATAATAAATGCTCTCGTCCGCCCAGCCGAAGCTCTCTGTTTTTCCCCCCTCACTCTGTTTTCTTCCCCTTGCTCGAGCTCACTTCCATTTTTCCAAAATTTGTCAAGATTTGAAGGCACCCCATCCATTCAGTGTTCACAAAGGTTAGCAACTTTGTCCTTTCATCTCTCATTGCTAGATTAGCTCTTGCAATGCTCTATAGTATAAGTGATTTGTGGGTTTCTGCTCCTCTTTACGAGTCCTTTGCTGAATTCGTACCAAAGGCGAATTATTCTATCAGGAACTCCGTTCCAAAACAACTTTGAAGAGTTCGTAGCATCATACGCTTGTTACTTCCGACTAATGATGAAGCCATGGATTTGTGTCAATACTTTTGACAGACAACGTGACATATAGAAGAATATAATATATGATGAGATCAGAAAAAAATTGGATCAACTTTGACATGTGATCAAACTTTGACATAGATCAAATGTTGCATATGTCCAAATTCAAAACTTTGACATATGATCAAACTTTGATATATGATCAAATGTTGCATATGTCAAATTAAACTTTGACTATGGTCCAACTTTGATAATGCCCACCGCGATATAAAATAATACATAGACTTGTTTGGGTGAGAGGGGGTGATCGACGTCCCCCCTCATGTCGAAGTGAATGATAACAACTCTGAATTTTTTTACATGTACTCCTACACATGAAAATTTTAAGTGATTGCCAAACTGTTTGCTAAACTTTTAGCTTCCTTATATGTAAGATCATTGTCCAAATAACTATGTTCGCGATATGAGTGCATTGGACATTATCTAGATCACATGCCTCAAAATCAAAGGAAAAACTCCTCTCACAACTATCTGCGGTGCCAACAATATGAAATCAATCACAAATATTGATGTTGGACTCGACTCTAAATATGCACTCCATAGTCCAATCAAGTATATAAGTCCGCAAATAATACAAGTTACAAAATTTCTATGCTCACAAAAATAAGCCCGAGGGGAATTGAAGTTATCGGGGTATGTTTACAAACAAATGGACATCTCATCTCATTTCACTCATCTATGAAAAACATAGCACATCTAAAAAAAATACAACATACAATGGAAAAAAATGCTATGAACAAAAAAACATCATATATGAACGAGTTTCTATATCCATCCATACATACATAACATACATACTACATTGAAAAAAATGCTATGAACAAACACATCAGTAGTAATATTATTTTATATCAAAAAATTCTTTTATTAGTATTTTCAAACTCTAGAAGACCCTGTGTTGCACTAGAAACTATTTCAAATATTCTTTTCAAATGCCACAAATTTTTGAGAAGTCCTCTGATGCCTATGATCATTTTTATGCAAAAACCCACTTTGGTCATTTGAAACTTTTGAGCACAATTCCATTTTTCATTTTGGTCCAATCTTGGCATTGAACTACAACCCTATTTTTCCTTACTAATTTTTTTTGAAAAAAATACACCAAACTCATGACATACCCACACTCCATTTCACCAAAAACCTTCAATCCATAGTTCAAAATTTTCAAATTTTGTTCAAATGAATTTGAACCAGATTCAAATTCCTTGCTGAAACCTATTCTAAACCACTCCAAAATTCGAAATTTTGCATCACCTGTTGTCTTGCACAGTACCACACCACAAAAAAATTCAGAACTTTCAAAAATGCCCAAAGCCATCTAGCATTTATCAACACCTCTATGCATTTCATCAATAAATTTCAGAAAATTCAGAAGGGGGGGGGGAGGGGGGGGGGCAGCTGCTACTACTTCCTGTCCACTCCTTCTCCTCACCTTCACGGCGTTGCTGCTGCTCTTCATGCGTCGGGGCCGGCGGCGACCATGGAGAAGTGGCAGGGCAAGGCCGAGCTCGGGAGCACGCGGCGACGGGGAGCAGGGGACGATGGGAAAGGGGGTGCTCACTGGGGGCGGCGATGGCTAGAGGCCGGCGACGAGACTACGGGCTCGGGGTGGCACGCGGCGACGGGGACGAGACGGACGGGGCGCGTCGGTGGTTCCGGCACGGACGGCAGGTACGGAGGGGAGAGGACGGTGGGGAAGAGAGCGCAGGATCGAAAGAACTGAATGGAAATTTTCACAGTGCTGCTTATATACACTAAGCATGGTCCCGGTTCGTGGAACCAACCGGACCAATGCCACCTTTAGTCCCGGTTGTACCACCACCGGGACACAAGGTCTCTTTTCAGCAGCCCAAGGGCGGGAACAGAGGCCTTTGGTCCCGGTTGGTGCCACCAACCGGGACTAAAGGGTGGCATTGTCCCGGTTCATGCCACGAACCGGTTACCAATGCACCCCTTTAGTCCGGTTGCTGGCACCAACCGGGACCAAAGGCCTTGTGCTGCCCGCGCCAAAAGTTTAGTACCACCTCGCTAGTTGAGAGGGGCGCGGTGAGTGTTTATAAACCCACTGTCGCTGCCCTCTCGAGCTCCTTCGAGAAGGCTTCGGGCCTAACGTGACACTCCGCTGCCATGTGGGCCTACTGGGCCTTCTGCGGGCCTGAATCCTGGCCTGTGGTTGGGTTTCTAGAGTCATATTCAAGCCGTGGTGGCCCAGTAGGTGGCATTTTTTTTTCTTATTTTTTTCCAGTTTTTTTCTTTTTTTTTTTCTTTATTTATTTTATTTTGTTTCTACTTACAACAAAATACAAACTATTTTTCAGTGATTCTTTTTGCTTTAGGTAATAAAATTATAAACTTGCTGTTAGTGCCATTAGTTTCAATTTGAATAGTTTAAATTTGAATTCTTTGAAATTTATGTGAATCACTAGTTTGTGATTAACTTTACTAAAAATAGATTTTGGACGTGATTCTTTTCCTGCTATTTAATATTACTGTGTTTTCATCTTATATTCAAAAACAGTTTTTGTTATTTACTTTCTTAACAAAAAAATCTTATGTATTTTTTTTTGCTATAAGTTTTCTAGTTCATTCTTTTGTGTGTTCAAAATGAACCATTCAAGCACATCATCAATTTTCAACCCTTTCTGACTTCATCTGTTATTTTATGAATTACTGATTTTTTTGAGCTAAATGACCCTAAATTGAAAAGCACTACAATTGACACTGAAGAGGTTGAAAATTGGCATGATATATCATTTTACCCACATAGCATGTGCTAAAAGTTGAGAGGGTTACCGCAAAAACTGGATGCACTTCGTGTACAATGCACAATCTCTTCGAAGTATCAGGGTTTCGAACGAAACTCATCTGTTACAAGGGATTTCATTTTTTTGAACTTATTTGAACTCCAGAACTTTTTGTGTGCTCAAAATGAACCATTCAAAGCCACATCACATTTTCAACCCTTTCTGACTTCATCTGTTATTTTCATGCATTTTACAATTTTTTTTTGAGCTAAATGACCCTGAAATTGAAAAGCACTTCAAATGAACTCTAAGAGGTTGAAAATGGCAAGATATCATCATTTCACCCACATAGCATGTGCTAAAAAGTTGAGAGGGTTACGACAAAAACTGGAGCACTTCGTTTGCTACAAAATGGACAATCTTTTTAAGTATCAGGGTTCGGACGAAACTCATCTGTTACAAGGATTTCATTTTTTTGAACTTATTTGAACTCCAGACCTTTTGTGTGCTCAAAATGAACCATTCGAAGCCACATATCAAATTTTAACCTTTCTTTTGACTTCATCTGTTATTTTTCATGCATTCTTTTTTTGAGCTAATGACCGTGAAATTGAAAGCACTTCAAATTAACTCTGAAGAGGTTGAAATTGGCATGATATCATCATTCACCCCATAGCATGTGCTAAAAAGTTGAAGGGTTACGGCAAAACTCGATGACTTGTGTATACAAAATGGACAATCTCTTTCGAAGTATTAGGGTTTCGGACGAAAACTCATCTGTTACAAAGGGATTTCATTTTTTTGAACTTATGTGAACTCCAGACTTTGTGATGCTCAAAATGAACCATTTCGAAGCCACACATCAATTTTCAACCCTTAGACTTCATCTGTATTTTTCATGCATTTACTGATTTTTTTTGAGCTAATAGACCGTGAAATGAAAAGCACTTCAAATGAACTCTGAAGAGGTTGAAAATTGGCATGATATCATCATTTCACCCACATAGATATTCTAAAAAGTTGATGAGGTTACGGCAAAAACTGGATGCACTTCATGTACAAAATGGACAATGTCTTTCAAAGTATCAGGTTTCGGACGAAAAGTCATCTGTTACAAAGGATGGATTTCATTTTTTGAACTTATTTGAACCTCAGACTTTTTGTGTTCTCAAATGAACCATTCAAAGCAACATCAATTTTCAACCCCTTTTCTGACTTCAATCTCTTCACTTTTTCTTCGCTTGTGTCCTTTGCTTATTGCGCCGTACGAACATGGAATTCTTCATCGCTTAACAGGGTGCTGGGTCAGCCTTGACTTTGAAGGGAGGAATTTCATGAAACTTTCATAATCTTCAGACATGTCTGTCTTACCCTCCACTCCATGATGTCCTTTCCCTGAAAGAACTATGTGGCGTGCTTTGGCTCATCGTATGATGTATTCGCTTCCTTATCTTTTCTTTTTACTCGGTTTGGTAGACATGTCCTTCACATGAAAACCTATGCCACATCATTGGCCTAGGAAGAATGGTTCATCTGTGTACCCAAGATTGTTCAAATCCACTGTTGTCATTCCGTAATGTGGCTCTACCTGTACCACCGCCCTCCTGACAGAAGTGACCATTTGCACTTAAACAAAGGGACCTTAAAATCATGTCCGTAGTCAGTTCCCATATGTCACTATGTAACCATAATATGTGTCCTTTCCCCTCTTGGTTGCTGCATCAAAGCGGACACCGCTGTTTGGTTGGTGCTCTTTGATTGGGGCGATCATGTAAAATGTATTCCCATTTATCTCGTATCTTGTAGTCAATAAAGTACAAAGTGTGTCCCCTAGACATGAGTACAGCCATCAGAAACAGTGTTGTCACCTCTGAGACGTGTTCCAAACCAACTGCCGAAGTCCTGATGTGTTCACATGTAATCAGTCGTCACACTGCTCCGGGTGTTTGGAGGCAGAATGTTCTTGTGTTCATCGACATACGGGGGCACCAAGGTAGAGTTCTGTAAACGTGTAGTGTGCTTGAGACCAAGAATGGCCCGTCCCTGCATATTATTGAGTCCCCTCCTAGCGTGCCTTTTCCAGTCCCGTCCCCCTCATACCGTGATGAGGGAGACCAATCTTTAAGGGCAGGAATGAAGTAACACAAACCCAATGACATCCCTTGTGAGGCCCATGGAGATGCTTCCTTCTGGCCTAGCGCGTTACGGACATATTTCTTCAGGACTCCCATGAAACCTCTCAAAGGGGAACATATTGTGTAGAAATAAGGGGCCAGAACGACAATCTCATCGACTAGATGAACTAGGACGAGTGCGTATGATATTGAAGAAGGATGGTGGGAACACCAGCTCGAAACTGACAAGACATTGCGCCACATCACTCCTTAGCCTTGGTATGATTTTCGGATCGAGCACTTCCCGAGAGGATTGCATGGGAAAGCACATAGCTTCAAATGGCTAATCAACGTTTTGGTAGAAGCCCATCAATGCAAGGGAAGAAGTGCATATATAATGGTTCTCGTGGCAATCATAGACTTAGAGGTTCTGGAACTTTCTTGCCATATTATATCCCTTTATATTCGACGAGAAGCCAGACGGGACTTCATACTGAGCAGCATTCAAAGAAGATTCCTTCTCTTCTTTGGTGGTAACAGCGTAGCTGGCAGGACCTTCATACGCTTTGCGAGGCATGCCGTCTTTTTTGTTCCAAGGTGCAGGTCCCCGTTGCCTCCGGTGTATCTTTGTCTTTCCTACACGCCCAGAAGCCTAGCAGGTTCACGCAAAGGTCTTTGTCACGTGATCATGTCGATTGAAGGGCGAACCTCCTAGGTCTTTCCAGTAGGGTCGGTCCCAAATATAGATTCTTCTTCCACATGGGAGTGGCGTTCCCTCAGCGTCATTCAGGAACAGATAGTCCGCCGGGACCCTTTCACAAGATTACGTGTAAATCATGGACCATAGCAAGTACGTGATCCACCGGTACGCATGGCGGGGGCTTTCCTTCCGCTGTGATCTGCCTCGCCTTTGGAAATGCTTGCTTCTTTAGACATGATGTTGGTCGGAAGAAATCGACGATGCCCCAGGTACACATCTTCCTGCATTTGTCCAGGTATTATACTTTCGGTGTCTGTAAACGTCGTGCATGCGTGGGGTATCCCTTGTTTGTCTGTCCCTGAAAGGTTACTGAGAGCAGGCCAATCATTGATGGTTACAACAGCAACGCATGCAGGCAAAATTCCTCTCTGTCTGTGCTCATCCCACACACGTACACCGTTTCCATTCCACAGCTGTAAAAGTTCTTCAACTAATGCCTTAGGTACACATCAATGTGTGCCGGGTTGCTTAGGGCCTTGGATGAGTACGGCATCATAATGAACTTCCGCTTCATGCACAGCACAAGGAGGAAGGTTAAGATACATAGAGTCACAGCAGGTGCTGTGATTGCTGCTCTGCTCCGAAAGGATTAATGCCATCCGCGCTTAAACCAAACCATACGTCCTTGGGTCACCTGCAACTCAGCCCGGTACTTTCTCTCGATTTTTCTCCACTGCGAACACGTCAGCGGGTGCTCTCAACTTTCCGTCTTCTTTACGGTCTCTCTGTTCGCTCGCATAACAATTGGCATGCTCTGTTTTCTGAAACAGTTGTTTCACCGTGGTATTATAGGAGCATACCACATCACCTTGGCAGGAACCCTCTTCTGGGGGCGTCGCCGTAACATCACCAGGGTATCTTGTCTGATATTATACCGCATGCACCGCATAACGGGCATGCGTTCAAATCCTCGTATGCACCGCGGTACAGGATGCAGCATTAGGGCATGCATGTATCTTCTGCACCTCCAATCCTAGAGTGGCATCGACCTTCTTTGCTGCGTTACGTACTGTCGGGCAATTCGTTCTCCTTGGGAGTTTCTTCTTCAATATTTCATAGTAGCTTCTCAAATCTTGTCAGGCACAGCATTCTCTGCCTTCACTGCAAGCAATTCCAATATGGTACCGAGCTTTGTGTTGCCATCTTCGCCATTGGGGTATAACCCTTTTTGCTGATCCTCTAACATGTGATCGAATTTCATGCTTCTCCTTTTCACTTTCGTACGTTCCCTTGCATCAAACAATGACCCGCGGAGATCATCATCGGCAAATCGTCTATTGTCTTCTTGATCTCAGCTTCCCCGTTGCAGCATCACCGTATTCAGGGGGCACATAGTGTCATACGTCCTCTTCTTCTTCGCTGTCTTCCCATCATAACCCCTATTTCTCCGTGCCTGGTCCAAACATTATAGTGTGGCTGAAACCCTTCTCAAGCAGGTGGGTTGTGAGGATTTTCCGGTCAGAGTAAGACTCGTATTCCCACATATAGGCATGGACAACACATAAAACCATTTCTGCTTGTTTGCCTCAGCCACTTCGAGAAAATTATGCACGCCCTTAATGTACTCGGAGGTGCGTCTGTCACCGTACATCCATTCCGTTCATTTGCGTGAATATATATAATTAAGTGTGTATAAAAACCATTACAAAATATCTGAATAGATAAGTGACCAAATTAATAGAAGTTCCATCATCACATAAAATAAAGTACATACTAGTTCTCATTGAACAATATATAGCTCTCCAGAGCATCAATTTAACCATACATTGAAACTATGTAAAACATTTCAATGCAACAACAAATGCGATCATAATCGCAACCAAGGTAACAATTGATCCAACGGCATAATGATACCAAGCCTCGGTATGATGACATATTTCTATACTTCTAATCTTGAAGGCGCATTGCATCCATCTTGATCTTGTGATCATCGACGACATCCGCAACATGCAACTCCAATATCACTCTTCCTCCTCATTTTTTTCAATTTTTTCTTCAAGTAATTATTTCTTCTTCAAACTAAATTAATCTCGACAATAGGGTCGTTGGAATTTCCGGTTCACATACTCCAGTAAAAAAATCTATGTCACGTGGTCGGCATAATTGTCATAAACAAGAAATGAAACCAATAGTATAAAATATATATATACCACATCCGAATCATAGACAGGACGAGGGCCGACGGGGGCGGATACCAAACCATCGCACTATATAATAACAAACAATAATAAAAGTAAGAAAAGTAGACAAGTATCTATCTAAATCATACAAGTAAGAATTTTTTTTCTTTTAGAAAAGATTAAGAACAAGAGGCTCACCACGGTTATGCCGCGACGAGATCGCGCGGAGCGATCGACGGCGGTGGAAGACGGGGACGGGACATGACGGACCGCTAAACCTAGACAAATCTGAGGAAAAGGAGCTTGAAGGTCGAGTTTGGAGAGGAGAAAGCTAAGTGTAGTGTTGCTCGGCATTTCATCGGACACCTCAGTGCATAGGATGGTGAGCTAGAAGCACCACAAACCCCTCCCCTCGCCGGACAAAAAAACAGAGCAGTGAAGTGCTCTGCTCGCGGGCGAGGGTATTATATAGGCACAACATTGGTCCCCTTTAGTCCGGTTCCAACCACGAACCGGGACCAATGGTGCGGGCCAGGAGCGCGGCCCATTGGTCCGGTTCGTGTCTGGAACCGGGACCAAAGGTCAGACGAACCGGGACCAATGCCCCACGAAGCCCCGGCCGGCCCCCTGGGCGCACGAACCGGGAACGTATGCCCCCATGTGTCCCGGTTCCTGGAACTGAACCGAGACTAATGGGCTGGGCTGGCCTGGACCAAAGCCCAGTTTTCTACTAGTGGAAGTCATCCACGCCACCAATTGAAGTTCTTGGACCTCCAATGACAATCAGGCCGGTCACACATGCTCGGAAACCGAGGCCCCCACCATTCACCGACATAAACGTTCAGGCAATTTTCCAAGAGTGATCCACTTATTATTCAGCTTGTTCATACCTCTTACTTCCTTCTCCACAGTAATCAGCTTGCATAAAGTTGATGTTAACACTGCAATGAGTGGAGGAGCACCAGTCACTCCATTGAGGCCCCCAGACATGTTCTTCAATGACCCTCCAAGACAGCCGCTCCAAGTCATATTCCTCACCACATGTCAATACCTTGCGTTGTTGGTAACACCACCGATCACATAGAACTTGCCATCCATGAATGCACCAAAACATCTTCCTAGCCCTATTTATGTTAGAAGGGGTGTCCAAGTATGTGTCTCGGAGTCATACATCTCTGCGAGCTCATATCCTTCCAGAAGAATCTGTGGCCTCCAGCGAAATATGCCTTTTCACCAACACTTGTTTGACCCAAACAAGCACCTTGGCGAGTTCATCGGATCAGCCGCCGTCCCTGAATTTGATAGGATGCTATATCTGTACACAATGTGCGCCATCCCAAACACAGCCAGCTTGGTTCCTAACAGCGAGCGGACTCCTTGTCAGAGCACATGAAGCATTCATCCAGTGGCATCTTGGGCACTTGGATCCAGCGCCGCGGTACGGGTCATAGCATGCCACTCCGAGCATTGCAAGAGAAGTAGACCCAGTGCTCCGCCACCCCCATTCTTCCGACGCAGGCGGTATATCACCCCGCTGTGAACCACGAATTGAAGTCATGGTTCAGGCAGGCTATGGACCATTAGTGCGATCTGGACAGACGGAGGAGGCAATAGATGAAGAGGTCAGACCTATCACACCCAATGATATTGCTCCAGGAGACGGCATGCTGTTCTCTCGCCAACCCGTCAAGACGATGACGACAAGGCTCAGGTGTCCCATTGTCATCGTCATTGCCTTCAACACTGTGCCTACTCCGCTCCACCCCTCTATTGACAAAAGTCAATCGCAGTTCATCTAATTTTTCGTATGCGAATAATTGGTGGTTAGGACAAGTATTTTATCACTTAGTTTTCTTCATGAGACTCCAAATTAACCATAGTTAGCTAGAGGGTAAAAGTGGGATATACATATACTCAACTATGTATTAACTTGATGGCAAAACATCTATCAGAACCAGTTGACAGAAAAGTATACCGGAAAGTGGAACCATACAGGTGCGAAGAAGGACTCCGGTGACCTTGATGAATCCTGATTACAACAACCATTTAGCTTCATTCGAGCATGAAGAGTTAAATCAGACCGGTCAAATTTAAAAATCGAAGTCAATTAATTAAAGTAGGGCATATACACATATATTCATAGCTTGTTTTAACAATGACATTGGTAGTACGCATAGTTTACCGAATTCGCGCAGCTTCTCCCACGAGTTCAGCTCCGTCCGTACTCTCCCTGGAACCGCAGGCTCTTACGCTAATGGGCTTGACCACACCCCAGCCGCCCCTAGCACCACGCCTGCCCCTGTCTTCCTCTCTCTCTCTCTGCTCACCACACACACACACACAAGGTGGGGCTTCCTCTCTCTCTCTCTCTCTCAACACACACACACACACACACACAGGTGGGTCTTCCTCCTCGCCTAGATGGGAGATGCAAGACCATGGCCGCCACCAAGCAGTGAAGCAGTCGCACAACTGTGTGGAGTAGAAGAGATGAAGAGACGTGTAGGACCTGACGTGCAGATGCTTTTAGGAATATTAGTCTGCTCCCAGAGAGAGAAAGTGGTGAGGAATGCGAGCACCTGGTTCCCTTCGTAGAGAGAGAGTGAGAATGCAGAGACATTCTGGTTCTTGTTTTTCAGCAGTGAGAGCACCGGGTTCTTTTACCAGTGGCTAACTGCACATTTAGGCAATCATGATTGTGTAGAACAGTAGACGCAGTGAACGAATTTCCATCTCATGTCAACGACGAGCGTTTGTCATATCACATGGCAAATCTTGGCCCCCCAAGTAGCGGATGGAAGGGTTTTTGAACTGTAATTTACGGTCTCGCTAAATCTAGTCGCCTGAGAAGATATTTTTTAATGTCTAACAATCGACGTTCTGAGCTGCCGGTGTCCGTTGTTATGATTGGTTGAGTAGGTGGAGGAATCAAATCCTAACCTGCAGTGAAAAGACCAACCTCAACATGCAGTGAAAAGCGTCAAAACTTAGTTGGACTCCAAATTACAACAAAATAACAGGTAGCAACTCTTTTTGCGGGGGAACAGGTAGCACTCAAAAGCCAGATAGTTCTCCAGGGACTCATATCTTCTGCTTTTGTATAGGTGTTTTTTTACCAGGGACATACTAAAAATACAGCCGTGAATTTATTTATAACGACTAACCTTTCAGTTTTTATTCCAGGCACAATGTAAGATGGGTCTACAGAATTACAGTGTTACCAGACCAAAAGAAGCGTCTATGCTGTACATACTGGTTACAAATGCTGTTGAAACATACTATCAGTCATGCAGATTACACACACAAAATATCAATGAACAGCAGTTGCAAATGCCACACTTTTTTACCTTACATTTTTTCTGATGGTGTAGTAGTATTCCCGTCTACATCATAGTGATAGAGGATCACGATATTCAACTGGTGAAATAGCGACAACGGACATGCAAAATCAATCAACTGCAGAGTTTTTGCTTCTCGGGGATCATTCAAGAAATTTATGAGAAAACGTAGCGCTAGACTACATGAGACTGCTGCCGCTCAGCACATGTCCAGTTAAGGTATGAAAAATGGGCAGATCATTATTCATAAATATCCACTGCACGCATGCATCCATTCTTTATTCAGTGTACTGAATCGGCAACCATCACGGCGCAGTTACACACGAAGTTCCCGGATTGCCGTCTGGCAACAAAATTCCTCACAGGAGGTTGCCGATCCGGGATCCATGAATGAAAACTAGTAGAAAAGCCCATTTGTCACGGTTCATAGGGCCCATTTGTCCGGTTCGGGAACCGGGACTAAAGGGTCGGGACTAAAGCCCAACACCTTAGTCCCGGTTCTTATACGAATCGGGACAGATGGGGCTCCACGTGGCCGCTGCGGCGAGCCAGAGAGGAGGGCCTTTAGTCCGGTTGGGAACACCAAACGGGATCAAAGATCATCCACGTGTCAGCAGCTCAGGAGTGGGTTTTTGTTTTTTTTTAGGGGGGGGGGGGTTTGGAGGTTTTGGGTGTTTGTAGGTTAATTTAGGGGTTTCATATATTGTGTTAGCTAGCTAATAGCTAGAGAGAGTGTCCTCTTTTATCTCCGTGCTTGGTCGACGCTACGTACTATACGTATAGAGAGGATGACGCGCTAGCTAGTAAGCAATGAAGGAAACCATTAAGTACACAAGATCGTCATAACATATACAGAGAGAAGTGATCGACCTCCTCCTTCTCCAAGAGATTGGTCGAGCAACAAGTTTTCGTATATCTATCCGACGCTACTAGCTACATATATACAATATAAGATCTCTTACAATCCTAACATTTGATGTCAAGTTCCACATGGTATTCTCCGGTGGATTGATGACGTGGTCAAGAAAGAATCCCGCCAATTCCTCTTGAATTGCTTTTATGCGATCTTGTGGTAGGAGTTCATCCCGCATCTGCCAAATCTAATTTGAAGAAGGGGTCAATACATATATATGAATGAAACTCAACAAAAATGATGGTAATAAAATAAAAATGTGAATATTATTGCTTACGCACTTCATATTGTTTTTCAGAGTAGCCCCGCTTAGAGGTCGTCGCTTGTAGATGTACTCGCAAACGTAGTATCCACAAAAATTATTCCCGCCTTCTGCCACAACCACTTTACGAGAAATAAAGGTCAATCAAACTGATAATCAAGCATATAAATGTTATGATGAAACTAGCTAGAATCAATGGGAGATGCGCGGAACTAGCTAGTAGTACTTACTTTCGGGTGTGTGAAATCGCAGCTCCCCGGCAGTCCCGGAGCTTCTGTGGTGAACACTTTCCAAACCCTGCGAGACAAAGAAAATAATTACTTGATATCAGGAAATGACCAAAGTTGCGATATGGTGCGATAATGATCGATTGAACTTACTTCTGGAGCATTTCAGTCATGGCCGCATACTCCTTGGGATTTGTCTGAGGTCTAAGACGGTTACTAGTCCCTGCTAAGCTTAATACTCTAGGAGAATAAAGTGGAAGCTGCGCACGCATGCATAACTCATCAATACATTACTATAACCTCGAGTAATAAAGAAAATCGAATATGCAGAAGACAGTAACACTCACTTGAAGTTGTAAGGAAAGAGTATTTTATCTTTGTTTTGATTTTTAAGCAACGATTGTAGCAAGTTGGCCTGGTTTCTTTCGCATTATATGTAACCGTCCATTCATCTTGAGATTTGTGTTAATGAACCACTATCATAGATTTGTGCATGTCTGTATTCGACGATCTTCAATCTGCATAATATAGTGAGGAAATTATATATACATGCAATGAAAGAGTGAGTATATATAGAGACTTAATTACAGAAGTATAGTACTTACAGACAGTAGCAAGTGATGATATTTTATCGAAGTCCTTTTGATTGAAAAACTGGAAGAACTTCCTCAAATGGAACAGACAGACAGTCAATTCAACGAGGTCGTGCTCCTCTTTATCGAGGTCCTTTGCTGAAATTCGTACCAAAAGGCGAATTATTCTATCAGGAACTCCGTTCCAAAACAAATTGAAGAGCTTCGTAGCACATACGCTTGTTACTTCCGACTAATGATGAGCCATGGATTTGTTCAATACTTTGACAGACAACGTGAATATATAGAAGAATATATATATAGATGAGATCAGAAAAAAATTGGATCAACTTTGACATGTGATCAAACTTTGACATATGATCAAATGTTGCATATGTCAAAAATCAAACTTTGACATATGATCAAACTTTGATATATGATCAAATGTTGCATATGTCAAAATTCAAACTTTGACATATGATCAAACTTTGATATATGCCCACCGCGATATAAAATAATACATAGACTTGTTTGGGTGAGAGGGGGTTGATCGACGTCCCCCCTCATGGAAGTGAATGAAAAACTCTGAATTTTTTTACATGTACTCCTACAACATGAAAATTTCTAAGTGATTGCCAAACTGTTTGCTAAACTTTTATGCTTCATTATATGAAGATCAATTGTCCTAACTATGTTCGCGATATGGGCATTGGACATTATCTAGATCACATGCCTCAAAATCAAAGGAAAAACTCCTCTACAACTATTGCGGGTGCCAACAATATGAAATCATTCACAAATATTGATGTTGGACTCGACTAAATATGCACTCCATAGTCCAATCAAGTATATAAGTCCGCAAATACATACAAGTTACAAAAATTTCTATGCTCACAAAAATATAAGCCCGAGGGGAATTGAAGTTATCGGGTTATGTTTATACAACAAATGGACATCTCATCTCATTTCATCTCATCTGAAAAAACATAGCACATCTAAAAAAAATACATACATACATGGAAAAAAATGCTATGACAAAAAAACATCATATATGAACATTTTCTATATCCATCCATACATACATACATACATACATACATTGAAAAAAATGCTATGAACAAACACATCAGTAGTAATTATTTTTATATCAAAAATTCTTTATTAGTATTTTCAAACTCTAGAATGACCCTGTTGCACTAGAAACTATTTCAAATAATTCTTTTCAAATGCCACAAATTTTTGAGAAGTCCTCTGATGCCTATAGATCATTTTATGCAAAAACCCACTTTGGTCATTTGAAACTTTTGAGCACAATTCCATTTTTCATTTTGGTCCAATCTTGGCATTGAACTACAACCCTATTTTTCCTTACTAATTTTTTTTGAAAAAATTACACCAAATCATGACAGTACCACAATCCATTTCACCAAAAACCTTCTAACCATAGTTCAAAATTTTCAAATTTTGTTCAAATGAATTGAACCAGATTCAAATTCCTTGCTGAAAACCTATTCTAAACCACTCCAAAAATTCGAAATTTTGCCATCACCTTTGGCTTGCCTCAGTACCACACCACAAAAAATTCAGAACTTTCAAATGCCCAAAGCCATCTAGCATTTCATCCAACACCTTCTATGCATTTCATCAATAAATTTCAGAAAATTCAGAAGGGGGGGGGGAGGGGGGGGGGCAGCTGCTACTCTTCACTGTCCACTCCTTCTCCTCACCTTCACGGCGTTGCTGCTGCTCTTCAATGCGTCGGGGCCGGCGGCGACCATGGAGAAGTGGCAGAGCAAGGCCGAGCTCGGGGAGCAGCGGCGACGGGGAGCAGGGGACCATGGGAAAGGGGGGTGCTCACTGGGGGGCGGCGATGGTAGAGGCCGGCGACGAGGACTACGGGCTCGGGGTGGCACGCGGCGACGGGGACGAGGACGGCGGGCTCGGGGGGCACGCCGCACGGGGACGAGGACGTGGGGAAGAGAGCGCAGGATCGAAGAACTGAATGGAAATTTCACAAGTGCTGCTTATATACACTAAGCATTGGTCCCGGTTCGTGGAACCAACCGGGACAATGCCACCTTTAGTCCCGGTTCGTACCACCAACCGGGACCAAAGGTCTCTTTTCAGCAGCCCAAAGGGCGGGAAACAGAGGCCTTTGGTCCCGGTTGGTGCCACCAACCGGGACTAAAGGTGGCATTGGTCCCGGTTCATGCCACGAACCGGTACCAATGCACCCCTTTAGTCCCGGTTGCTGGCACCAACCGGGACCAAAGGCCGTTGGCTGCCCGCGGCCAAAAGTTTAGTCCCACCTCGCTAGTTGAGAGGGGCGCGGAGTGGTTTATAAAACCACTGTCGCTGCCCTCTCGAGCTCCTCTCAGATGAGGCTTACGGGCCTAACGTGACACTCCGCTGCTGTGGGCCTACTGGGCCTTCTGCGGGCCTGAATCCTGGCCTGTGGTTGGGTTTCTAGTATTCAAGCCGTGGTGGCCCAGTAGGTGGCATTTTTTTCTATTTTTTTCCAGTTTTTTTCTTTTTTTCTTTATTATTTTATTTTGTTTCTACTTACAAACCAAAATAACAAACTTATTTTCAGTGATTCTTTTTGCTTTTAGGTAATAAAAATTATAAACTTGCTGTTAGTGCCATTAGTTTTCCAATTTGAATAGTTAAATTTGAATTCTTTGAAATTTATGTGATCACTAGTTTGTGATTAACTTATATAAAAATAGATTTTGGAGTGATTCTTTTTCCTGCTATTTAATATTACTGTGTTTTATCATTATATTCAAAAACAGTTTTTGTTATTTTACTTTCTAACAAAAAAACTTTATGATATTTTTTTTGCTATTAAAGTTTTCTAGTTCATTCTTTTGTGTGTTCAAAATGAACCATTCAAAGCCACATCATCAATTTTCAACCCTTTCTGACTTCATCTGTTATTTTTTATGCATTTACTGATTTTTTGAGCTAAATGACCCTAAAATTGAAAAGCACTACAATTGAACACTGAAGGTTGAAATTGGCATGATATCATCATTTTTACCCACATAGCATGTGCTAAAAAGTTGAGAGGGTTACCGCAAAAACTGGATGCACTTCGTGTACAAAATGCACAATCTCTTTCGAGTATCAGGGTTTCGAACGAAAACTCATCTGTTACAAAGGGATTTCATTTTTTTGAACTTATTTGAACTCCAGACTTTTGTGTGCTCAAAATGAACCATTCAAAGCCATCATCAATTTTCAACCCTTTCTGACTTCATCTGTTATTTTCAGCATTTACTATTTTTTTTGAGCTAATGACCCTGAAATTGAAAAGCACTTCAAATGAACTCTGAAGAGGTTGAAAATTGGCAAGATATCATCATTTCACCACACAGCTGTGCTAAAAAGTTGAGAGGGTTACGACAAAAACTGGATGCACTTCGTGTACAAAAGGACAATCTTTTAAGTATCAGGGTTTCGGACGAAAACTCATCTGTTACAAAGGGATTTCATTTTTTTGAACTTATTTGAACTCCAGACCTTTGTGTGTCAAAATGAACCATTCGAAGCCACATCAACAATTTTTAACCCTTTCTGACTTCATCTGTTTTTTTTCATGCATTTACTTTTTTTGAGCTAAATGACCCTGAAATTGAAAAGCACTTCAAATTAACTCTGAAGAGGTTGAAATTTGGCATGATATCATCATTTCACCCACATAGCATGTGCTAAAAAGTTGAGAGGGTTACGGCAAAAACTGGATGCACTTCGTGTACAAAATGGACAATCTCTTTCGAAGTATTAGGGTTTCGGACGAAAACTCATCTGTTACAAAGGGATTTCATTTTTTTGAACTTATTTGAACTCCAGACTTTTTGTGTGCTCAAAATGAACCATTCGAAGCCACATCATCAATTTTCAACCCTTTCTGACTTCATCTGTTATTTTTCATGCATTTACTGATTTTTTTGAGCTAAATGACCGTGAAATTGAAAAGCACTTCAAATGAACTCTGAAGAGGTTGAAAATTGGCATGATATCATCATTTCACCCACATAGCATATTCTAAAAAGTTGAGAGGGTTACGGCAAAAACTGGATGCACTTCATGTACAAAATGGACAATGTCTTTCAAAGTATCAGGGTTTCGGACGAAAAGTCATCTGTTACAAAGGGATTTCATTTTTTTGAACTTATTTGAACTCCAGACTTTTTGTGTTCTCAAAATGAACCATTCAAAGCAACATCATCAATTTTCAACCCTTTCTGACTTCATCTGTCTTCACTTTTTCTTCGCTTGTGTCCTTTGCTTATTGCGCCGTAAACATGGATATTCTTCATCGCTTAACAGGGTGCTTGGGTCAGCCTTGACTTTGAAGGGAGGAATTTCATGAAACTTTTCATAATCTTCAGACATGTCTGTCTTACCCTCCACTCCCATGATGTCTCTTTTCCCTGAAAGAACTATGTGGCGCTTTGGCTCATCGTATGATGTATTCGCTTCCTTATCTTTTCTTTTTCTCGGTTTGGTAGACATGTCCTTCACATAGAAAACCTATGCCACATCATTGGCTAGGACGAATGGTTCATCTGTGTACCCAAGATTGTTCAGATCCACTGTTGTCATTCCGTAATGTGGCTCTACCTGTACCCCGCCTCCTGACAGATTGACCCATTTGCACTTAAACAAAGGGACCTTAAAATCATGTCCGTAGTCAAGTTCCCATATGTCCACTATGTAACCATAATATGTGTCCTTTCCCCTCTTGGTTGCTGCATCAAAGCGGACACCGCTGTTTTGGTTGGTGCTCTTTTGATCTTGGGCGATCATGTAAAATGTATTCCC
Source organism: Thinopyrum elongatum (assembly GCA_011799875.1). Taxonomy (NCBI): domain Eukaryota; kingdom Viridiplantae; phylum Streptophyta; class Magnoliopsida; order Poales; family Poaceae; genus Thinopyrum; species Thinopyrum elongatum. The sequence goes on along the minus strand of CM022303.1, from coordinate 11,316,391 downwards.
ATTTATCTCGTATCCTTTGTAAGTCAATACAGTCAAAGATGGTCCCCTAGACAATGAGTACAGCTCATCAGAAACAGTGTTGTCACCTCTGAGACGTGTTTCCAACCAACTGCCGAAAGTCCTGATGTGTTCACATGTAATCCAGTCGTCACACTGCTCCGGGTGTTTGGAGCGCAGAATGTTCTTGTGTTCATCGACATACGGGGTCACCAAGGTAGAGTTCTGTAAAACTGTGTAGTGTGCTTGAGACCAAGAATGCCCGTCCCTGCATATTATTGAGTCCCCTCCTAGCGTGCCTTTTCCAGTCAGTCTCCCCTCATACCGTGATTGAGGGAGACCAATCTTCTTAAGGTCAGGAATGAAGTCAACACAAAACCCAATGACATCCTCTGTTTGATGGCCCATGGAGATGCTTCCTTCTGGCCTAGCGCGGTTACGGACATATTTCTTCAGGACTCCCATGAACCTCTCAAAGGGGAACATATTGTGTAGAAATAAGGGGCCCAGAACGACAATCTCATCGACTAGATGAACTAGGACGTGCGTCATGATATTGAAGAAGGATGGTGGGAACACCAGCTCGAAACTGACAAGACATTGCGCCACATCACTCCTTAGCCTTGGTATGATTTCTGGATCGATCACCTTCCGAGAGATTGCATTGAGAAATGCACATAGCTTCACAATGGCTAATCAAACGTTTTCCGGTAGAAGCCCCCTCAATGCAACCGGAAGCAGTTGCATCATAATCACGTGGCAGTCATGAGACTTTAGGTTCTGGAACTTTTTCTCTGCCATATTTATTATTCCCTTTATATTCGACGAGAAGCCAGACGGGACCTTCATACTGAGCAGGCATTCAAAGAAGATTTCCTTCTCTTCTTTGGTAACAGCGTAGCTGGCAGGACCTTCATACTGCTTTGGAGGCATGCCGTCTTTTTTGTGCCAACGTTGCAGGTCCTCCCGTGCCTCCGGTGTATCTTTTGTCTTTCCATACACGCCCAAGAAGCCTAGCAGGTTCACGCAAAGGTTCTTTGTCACGTGCATCATGTCGATTGAAGGGCGAACCTCTAGGTCTTTCCAGTAGGGTAGGTCCCAAAATATAGATTTCTTCTTCCACATGGGAGTGCGTCCCTCAGCGTCATTCAGAACAGATAGTCCGCCGGGACCCTTTCCAAAGATTACGTGTAAATCATTGACCATAGCAAGTACGTGATCACCGGTACGCATGGCGGGCTTCTTCCGGTGATCTGCCTCGCCTTTGAAATGCTTGCCTTTCTTTCGACATTGATGGTTGGTCGGAAGAAATCGACGATGCCCCAGGTACACATTCTTCCTGCATTTGTCCAGGTATATACTTTCGGTGTCTGCTAAACAGTGCGTGCATGCGTGGTATCCCTTGTTTGTCTGTCCTGAAAGGTTACTGAGAGCAGGCCAATCATTGATGGTTACAAACAGCAACGCATGCAGGTCAAATTCCTCCTGTCTGTGCTCATCCCACACACGTACACCGTTTCCATTCCACAGCTGTAAAAGTTCTTCAACTAATGGCCTTAGGTACACATCAATGTCGTTGCCGGGTTGCTTAGGGCCTTGGATGAGTACTGGCATCATAATGAACTTCCGCTTCATGCACAGCCAAGGAGGAAGGTTATAGATACATAGAGTCACAGGCCAGGTGCTGTGATTGCTGCTCTGCTCCCCGAAAGGATTAATGCCATCCGCGCTTAAACCAAACCATACGTTCCTTGGGTCACCTGCAAACTCAGCCCGGTACTTTCTCTCGATTTTTCTCCACTGCGACCCGTCAGCGGGTGCTCTCAACTTTCCGTCTTTCTTACGGTCCTCTCTGTTCCGTCGCATCAACTTGGCATGCTCTTTGTTTCTGAACAGTTGTTTCAACCGTGGTATTATAGGAGCATACCACATCACCTTGGCAGGAACCCTCTTCCTGGGGGGCTCGCCGTCAACATCACCAGGGTCATCTTGTCTGATCTTATACCGCAATGCACCGCATACCGGGCATGCGTTCAAATCCTCGTATGCACCGCGGTACAGGATGCAGTCATTAGGGCATGCATGTATCTTCTGCACCTCCAATCCTAGAGGGCATACGACCTTCTTTGCTGCGTACGTACTGTCGGGCAATTCGTTATCCTTTGGAAGTTTCTTCTTCAATATTTTCAGTAGCTTCTCAAATCCTTTGTCAGGCACAGCATTCTCTGCCTTCCACTGCAGCAATTCCAATATGGTACCGAGCTTTGTGTTGCCATCTTCGCAATTGGGGTATAACCCTTTTTGCTGATCCTCTAACATGTGATCGAATTTCAGCTTCTCCTTTTCACTTTCGTACTGTCTCCTTGCATCAACAATGACCCGGCGGAGATCATCATCGGGCACATCGTCTAGTTCCTCTTGATCTTCAGCTTCCCCCGTTGCAGCATCACCGTATTCAGGGGGCACATAGTTGTCATCGTCCTCTTCTTCTTCGCTGTCTTCCATCATAACCCCTATTTCTCCGTGCCTGGTCCAAACATTATAGTGTGGCATGAAACCCTTCTCAAGCAGGTGGGTGTGAAGGATTTTCCGGTCAGAGTAAGACTTCGTATTCCCACATATAGCGCATGGACAACACATAAAACCATTCTGCTTGTTTGCCTCAGCCACTTCGAGAAAATTATGCACGCCCTTAATGTACTCGGAGGTGCGTCTGTCACCGTACATCCATTGCCGGTTCATTTGCGTGCATTATATATAATTAAGTGTGTAAAAAACCATTACAAAATATCATGAATAGATAAGTGACCAAATTAATAGAAGTTCATCATCACATTAAAACTAAAGTACATACATAGTTCTCATTGAACAATATATAGCTCTCCAGAGCATCTAATTAAACCATACATTGAAACTATGTAAAACATTTCAATGCAACAACAAATGCGATCATAATCGCAACCAAGGTAACAATTGATCCAACGGCATAATGATACCAAGCCTCGGTATGAATGACATATTTTCTATACTTTCTAATCTTGAAGCGCATTGCATCCATCTTGATCTTGTGATCATCGACGACATCCGCAACATGCAACTCCAATATCATCTTCTCCTCCTCAATTTTTTTCAATTTTTTCTTCAAGTAATTATTTTCTTCTTCAACTAAATTTAACTCTCGACAATAGGGTCGGTTGGAATTTCCGGTTCACATACCTCCTAGATAAAAAAATCTATGTCACGTTGGTCGGCATAATTGTCATAAACAATAAATGAACCAAATAGTTATAAAATATAATATATACCACATCCGAATCATAGACAGGACGAGGGCCGACGGGGGCGGATACCAAAACCATCGCACTATATAATAACAAACAATAATAAAAGTAAGAAAATTAGACAAGTATCTATCTAAATCATACAAGTAAGAATTTTTTTTCTTTTAGAAAGAAGATAAGAACAAGAGGCTCACCACGGTTATGCCGGCGACGAGATCGGCGCGGGCGATCGACGGCGGTGAAGACGGGGACGGGACATGACGGACCGCTAAACCTAGACAAATCTTGAGGAAAATGGAGCTTGAAGGTCGAGTTTGGAGAGGAGAAAGCTTAAGTAGTGTTGCTCGGGCATTTCATCGGACACCTCATGTGCATAGGAGGTGAGCTAGAGCACCACAAACCCCTCCCCTCGCCGGCCAGAAAAAAACAGAGCAGTGAAGTGCTCTGCTCGCGGGCGAGGGGTATATATAGGCACAACATTGGTCCCCTTTAGTCCCGGTTCCAACCACGAACCGGGACCAATGGATGCGGGCCAGGAGCGAGGCCCATTGGTCCCGGTTCGTGTCTGGAACCGGGACCAAAGGGTCCAGACGAACCGGGACCAATGCCCCACGAGCCCCGGCCGGCCCCCTGGGCGCACGAACCGGGACGTATGCCCCCATGTGTCCCGGTTCCTGACTGAACCGAGACTAATGGGCTGGGCTGGCCTGGACCAAAGCCCAGTTTTCTACTAGTGGAAGCTCATCCACGCCACCAATTGAAGTTCTTGGACCTCCAATGACAATCAGCCGGTCACCACATGCTCGGAAACCGAGGCCCCACCCATTCACCGACATAAACCGTTCAGGCAATTTTCCAAGAGTGATCCACTTATTATTCAGCTTGTCATACCTCTTCACTTCCTTCTCACAGTAATCAGCTGCATAAAGTTGATTGTTAACAACTGCAATGAGTGGAGGAGCACCAGTCACTCCATTGAGGCCCTCAGACATGTTCTCAATGACCCTCCAAGACAGCCGCTCCAAGTCATATTCCTCACCACATGTCAATACCTTGCCGTTGTTGGTAACACCACCGATCACATAGAACTTGCCATCCATGAATGCACCAGAACACATCTTCCTAGCCCTATTTATGTTAGGAAGGGGTGTCCAAGTATGTGTCTCGGAGTCATACATCTCTGCGGAGCTCAATATCCTTCCAGAAGAATCTGTGCCTCCAGCGAAATATGCCTTTTCACCAACACTTGTTGACCCAAACAAGCACCTTGGCGAGTTCATCGGATCAGCCCGCGTCCATGAATTTGATAGGATGCTATATCTGTACACAATGTGCGCCATCCCAAACACCAGCAGCTTGGTTCCTACAGCGAGCGACTCCTTGTCAGAGCACATGAAGCATTCATCCAGTGGCATCTTGGGCACTTGGATCCAGCGCCCGCGGTACGGGTCATAAGCATGCCACTCCCGAGCATTGCAAGAGAAGTAGACCCAGTGCTCCGCCACCCCATTCTTCCGACGCAGGCGGTATATCACCCCGCTGTGAACCAGCGAATTGAAGTCATGGTTCAGGCAGGCTATGGAGCCATAGTGCGATCTGGACAGACGGAGGAGGCAATAGATGAAGAGGTCACGACCTATCACACCAATGATATTGCTCCAGGAGACGGCATGCTGTTGCTCTCCGCCAACCCCGTCAAGACGATGACGACAAGGCTCAGGTGTCCCATTGTCATCGTCATTGCCTTCAACACTGTGCCTACTCCGCTCCACCCTCTCTATCTGACAAAAGTCAATCGACAGTTCATCAATTTTTCGTATGCGAATTGGTGGTTAGGACAAGTATTTTATCACTTAGTTTTTCTTCATGAGACTCCAAATTTAACCATAGTTAGCTAGAGGGTAAAAAGTGGGATATACATATACTCAACTATGTATTAACTTGATGGCAAAACATCTATCAGAACCAGTTGACAGAAAAGTATACCGGGAAGTGGAACATACAGGTGCGAAGAGGACTCCGGTGACCTTGATGATATCCTGATTACAACAACCATTTAGCTTCATTCGAGCATGAAGAGTTAAATCAGACCGGTCAAATTTAAAAATCGAAGTCCAATTAAATTAAAGTAGGGCATATACACATATATTTCATAGCTTGTTTTAACAATGAACATTGGTAGTACGCATAGTTACCGAATTCGCGCAGCTTCTCCCACGAGTTCAGCTCCGTCCGTACTCTCTCCTTGGAACCGCAGCGTCTGCTCGCGTGAATCGGTGCTTGCCCCACACCCAGCCGCCTATCACACGCCTGCCCCTCTGTCTCTCTCTCTCTCTCTCTCTCACACACACACACACACAGGTGGGCTTCTCTCTCTCTCTCTCTCTCACACACACACACACACACACACACAGGTGGGCTTCCTCCTCGCCTAGATGGAGATGCAAGACATGGCCGCCACCAAGCAGTGAAGCAGTCGCACAACTTGTGCTGGAGTAGAAGAGATGAAGAGACGTGTAGGACCTGACGTGCAGATGCTTTTAGGAATTATTAGTCTGCTCCCAGAGAGAGAAAGTGGGTGAGGAATGCAGAGCACCTGGTTCCCTTCGTAGAGAGAGAGTGGAGAATGCAGAGCACCTGGTTCTTGTTTTTCACAGTGAGAGCACCGGGTTCTTTTTACCAGTGCGTGCACTGCACATTTAGGCAATCATTGATTGTGTAGAACAGTAGAAGTGGTCCATCTCATGTCAACGACGTTTTGCATATCACATGGCAAATTTGGAAGTAGCGGAATGGAAGGGTTTTGAACTGTAATTTACGGTCTCGCTAAATCTAAGTCGCCTGAGATATTTTTTTAATGTCTAAATCGACGTTCTGAGCTGCCGGTGTCCCGTGTTATGATTGGTTTAGAGGTGGATGGAATCAAAATCCTAACCATGCATGTGAAAAGACCAACCTCAACATGCAACCATGTATGATAAAAGGCCCAGCCGTTTCCATTCTATTATGCTACTTATATTCAATGAATATGTTACAACTATACAAACATCAAATACAAAAAATCATTTGTATTTTCAATTTCAATTATCATATTATCAATCAAAATATTCATGTCTCGTACAACAAAATCTCATTAAAATATATTGCAACCAATTCCTGCCGCAACGCGGGGTATCATCTAATTATGTCTGATGGCTACTACACTCGATTTAAGCATAAGAAAATCTCAGTCAACTTAGAAATGGACCGACCCAACAAATGATGGTATTTCAAAAGATAAAGGACTAAGGGAGGACGTGGGTCCTTGCCTAAGCTACTGGATTTCTCTTGGTTTTTCCGGGGTCTTTTATTTTTCTGCTCCACCTACTTTATGTTTGCTCCATATATATTTTAATATAATATGAAAGAAAATTATTTGTCTTGTTTCAGAAAAAATAACCTCCAAAGCGTGAAATAAGATAGTAAGGTAATGGTTCTGATGATTTTTTTTAGAAGGTAAGGTTTCCGATGCTGTCAAAAAAAGGTATGGGTTCCGATCATCGCAAAAAAGGCCAGAATAATTAGGTCCTTTTTTTTACCGGCAATTTGTGAAACTTTGCCTTGAGTTATTTAATCATATTTCAATATGCAAATGTGAGCCAACAGGCTAAAACGATGTACTCCTATATGTAGGAGTAGTTCATCTAGCATAGGTGAGTTATTTACTTTCTTCGGAATCAGGACAATCCTCAACAGGAAAACAGGGCAAGACTGGATTCTAAAAAATATTATCTTTTAAATTATACAAATCCCGATAATGTTACTCGCTGTGCATAAGTTCCACAAATAGCACCCTGTTGTCCCCACCAAGGGTGATTTTGGGATTGTCGTCCACAGCGCGGATGACAGGGGACTTGACTTTCGCATCAAGGACGACAGGCCTCTGTCATCTCTACTGAGAACGACATGTCCCTTCGGCGCAAACAAATGGCCAGTAATTATTACTGCCGTCGCCACTGCGGAAGATGGGCCTTGTCGCTCCAACTGCGAACGATTTGCCACCCGTGATTAAATCGGCCGAGCGGCATCGTCTTCTTCCTCGTTCTTCCTATTTTCTTCCCCTCGATTCGAGCTCAGAGCAGCGATTTTCACCGGATCCACGAGAGAGCGAGAGGGAGGGGGAGAGAGAGAGAGAGAGAGAGAGAGGAGCACCTGGCGCTAGATGCGCGACAGCGGGAGAGGGGGGAACTCCACCATGAGGTATACCGAGGAATCGGCATGGCATGGATGTGCTCACTGTGGTGCTCGGGACGGCCGGATCCGCCACCCACAGTGGACCACTACTGCTTGGTGGCACCAATGGGCCGGGAGAACGCGTCCGGCGTGGACCCGATGGCTAGGGAGCATGAAACCGGCATGATTAGCATCACCGGGGGCAGGGGAGGTTCGTCACTTTCCCGTGTTGGCTTGGTCCGATCAGAATAGAAGCGGTGGTCGATGGCTCGTTATGATGTTCCTATCATAGAGAGAGAGAGATGATAGGCCAGGACACCGCCTCCTAGTTCCGTAGTTCGCCACCTAGCGAGCCTCCTCATATCACCGGTCTGCTGGTGCCGCCTCCCCGTAGAGGAGGTAAGGGAAAGCACCGGGGAGGACGACGGGAACGGTTGCTGGTCGGGACAGCGAGCACCGAGAGGCCCGATCCCGACAGCGGTGAGCCCCGGGATGGCCGGATCCGCCACCCACAGTGGAGCACTACTGCATGGTGGCACCGATGGGTTGGGGAGAATGTGTCCGACGCAGACCTGATGGCTGGGGAGCACGAACCCGGCATGTTTGGCGCCACTGGGAGCAGGAGAGGTTCGTCACTTTCCCTAGAGTTGGCTTGGTTCGATCAGAACAGAAGCGTTGTCCCCTGGCACGTTACGATGTTCCTATCACGCACAGAAAGAGGATAGGGCAGGACACCGCCACTGTTGGGGATATTTCCCGGCGTGTAGACCCGGTAGGATGATGACCCGGCCATAGAGCCGAAAGACTTACACTAGGATAAAACTAGCCTTAGGTTTCCTGCTTTAGTCCCGGTTTGGTTTTGGCCCGGTACTAATGTGACCATTAGTCCCGATTCCAATGGCTAGGGGGCGGGCAGTATTAGTACCGATTCGTGGCGTGCTTTTAGTCCCGGTTAGTGACACGAATCGGGACTAAAGGGGTGGTGACAGGCTTGTGTCACGAACCGGTACTAGAGGTGTACCTTTAGTCCCGGTTTGTATAACCAACCGGGACTAAAGGTCACTATATATAATGCTTCGTCCAGCCCGAGCCGAAGCTCTCTGTTTTTCCCCTCCACTCTGTTTTCTTCCCCTCTTGCTCGAGCTCACTTCCATTTTTGCCAAAATTTGTCAAGATTTGAAGGCACCCCATCCATTCAAGTGTTCACAAAGGTTAGCAACTTTGTCCTTTCATCTCTCATTGCTAGATTAGCTCTTGCAATGCTCTATAAGTATAGTGATTTGTGGGTTTTAGTTTGGGAGTAATTATATGTGGTAGTTTATTTGATTTATATGCAATTTGAGCTCAAATTAACTTCTTAATTTGCATGTGTAGGTGTCGTTTACTTAGTGCCTTCCCGTCCCTGTCCTAACCACTGTCGATCGCCCGCACCGTCCCGTCGGCGCGGCACCACCTTGGTGAGCCTCTTATTCTTATCCTTTTTATAATAAAAAAAATCATGTTTGTGTGATTTAGATAGTTACTTGTATAGTTTTCTTACCTATATGGTTGTTTATTATACATAGTGGCATGGTTTTGATATCCGTCCCCATCGGCCCTCGTCCGGTTTATGATTCGGATGTGGTATATACTCTCTTTTATAACTATTTGTTGCATTTAGTGTTTATGACAATTATGCCTATCAAGTTGACATAGATATTTTTATCTAGGAGGTATGTGAATCGGAAATTGCAACCGACATAGATATTCTTGTCGAGAAGTTAAATTTAGTTGAAAAAGAAAACGAGTATTTGAAAGAAAAATTGAAAAGAATTGAAGAAGAGAAGATGAAACTAGAGTTGTGTGTTGCCGATGTCGTTGATGATCACAAGATCAAGATGGATGCAATGCGCTTGAAGATTAGGAAATTTCAAAAATATGCCGTTAATCAAGAGGCTTGGTATCACTGTGCTGTTGGATCAATTGTTACCTTAGTTGCGATCTTGATTGCGTTTGTTGTTGCATTTAAATGCTTTAGCTAGAGAGTTTGTATGTTGTTTTGTGAGAATAAGTGTGTATGAACTATATGTATGAACTTGTATTAATTTGGTCTTTTCGGTGTTGTGTAATGAAGATGAGCCGGCAATGGATGTAAAATGACTGATGCTTTCCCCAATTCATTAATGGCGTGCGTACTTTTCTGGTTGCGGCTGAGGCAAACAAGCGGGTGGATGGTTTTATGTGTTGTGCATGTGCTGCCTGTAAGAATGATCACACTTACTCTAACTCAAGAACCATTCACGTCCACCTGTTTACGTCCGGTTTCATGTCCGGCTATAACTGTTGGACCAAGCACGGAGAAAGAGTGGTCCTAATGGAAGAGAATGAAGAAGAAGAGGATGATGAAGGCTATCCTAGCCATGGGTTCCCTGAATACGATGGTACAACAATGGGGGAAGAAGCTGAGCCGGCAATGGGGGAAGAAGCTGAAGAAGACGCATCAGATGAGCCCGCTGATGATCTTGGTCTGGCCATTGCCGATGCAAAGAGAAACTGCGCAAGTGAAAAGGAGAAGCTAAAGTTGCAGTGCATGTTAGAGGATCACAAAAAATTGTTGTACCCAAATTGCGAAGATGACAAGAAAAAGCTGGGTACCACACTGGAATTGCTGCAATGGAAGGCAGAGAATGGTGTATCTGACAAGGGATTTGAAAAGTTGTTGATAATGTTAAAGAAGACGCTTCCAAAGGACAACGAATTGCCCGACAGTAAAGTACGAAGCAAAGAAGGATGTCTGCCCACTAGGATTAGAGGTGCAGATGATACATGCATGCCCTAATGACTGCATCCTCTACCGCGGTGAGTACGAGAATTTGAATGCATGCCCAGTATGCGGTGCATTGCGCTATAAGATCAGCCACGATGACCCTGGTGATGTTGAGGACGAGCGCCCCGGGAAGAAGATTCCTGCCAAGATGATGTGGTATGCTCCTATAACACCACGGCTTCCCGCCGCTTGGTCACCTTTAGTCCCGGTTGGTGGCTCCAACCGCAACTAAAGGGGGGCCTTTAGTCGCAGTTGGAGCCACCAACCGCGACTAAAGGTCCCTGTATTTAAGCGCGCCCTTTGGAAATTTGCAGACTCATCTGCATCCCCCCCCCCCCCCCCGCCGCCACCGAACCACCACGCCGCCAGGCTGCCGGAGTTCGCCGTCGCCGTCCGTCCGTGCCCCTACCCCTCGACGTCGCCGTCCGTCCGTCCGCACCCCTACCGCACCTCGACGTCGCCCTCCGTCCGTGCCCCTGCCGCTCCTCACCGTCGCCGTCTCCGTCCGTGCCTCCTCCCCGTCCGGGCCCCTGCCGCCGCACCTCGCCGTCGCCGTCCATTCGCGCCTCCTCCTCGGTCGAGCCCTGTCGAAGCCGCCCGTGTCGGCCTCGACCTCGCCGTCGCCTACCTCGCCGTCGCCTGCCTACCTCGCCCGCTGTGAGCTCGCCGCCGCCTCGAGCTATTTTTTTGCATAGATTGTTTCTTTTTCATAAGTATATGTGTATGTATGTATGTATATATGTGTTTGTTGATGAATGGTGGAATTTTCATAGATTGTTTCTTTTTCACTAGCTAGTTTTTTTTCTTCTGTTTTTATTAGTTTTTTATACTTTTAATGTTGTATCATAGTATAGAAAAACTTTGGATAGAAAAAAGTTGCATAGGAAAAAGTTGACCATATATTTGTATAGTATAAAAAAATGGTAAAAAAATAGTTGCACAGAAAAAAGTTTGTCATGTATTTTAATGTTGTATTTGCAAAAGTTTGTCATGTATTTGCGAAATCAAGTGGACATAGAAAAAAGTTTGTCATTTGTTTTAATGTTGTATTTTTGGAGTCGACGATGCCTGGCCCGTATCCTCGTCGTCGTCTCGGTGGTGACGGCCTGCTTGAGAGGCACCATGTCCGGGACTGGGCTCCGCCGGGCTGGCACTGGGAGGTGCTACCTTCCGGGGCGGGCAGCTTGGTGAGGAACCGGGCTCCCGTCGTCGACCCGGAGCTTCTTTGGTGGAGTTTGCATGGGCCACATTCGGTGCGGAGGCAGTCGGCCCCGCTGGAGGTGGTACGTCGTTGTGTCAGGGAGGAGGACGAGCATGTCCGTCGCTACATGGTTGCGTTGGATGTCAGGTTCTCCAATACCTGGCAGGTTCTTCGAGGACCTGACCTGAGCTATGATCCTGTGATGGTTCCTTCTCTTTGGGTGTCCACCGCCCGCCCCTCAGGAACCGCGAGTGAACTAGATTCTTCGATAATATTCGATCTGTATTAGCTAGTGATGTTATATGATAATACTCGAGATGTATTAGTGATAATTAATACTCGAGATGTATTCGAGATTATATTCGATAATATTCGAGACGATGTATTCGCGATTATATTCGATGATGCTTATTATCTGGATTATTCAAGATGTATTAGTGATATTATTCGAGATGCATATTATCTACTATGATTCAGTTTTTCCTTATTGATTGCATTCTAATTTGAATACTAAATTGTTTTGTCTTTCTTCTGGATTAGTTAATATAAGCTATGGACAATACCGACAGAGATCGGAGAAGAGACCATGTTCGACATCATACGCTCCCCGAGCCCAGATGAGAATGAACCCGAAGATGACGGCTCGCAATATCTGAAAAATTCCGGTGAGGGAGTATTAATATTTGATGAAGACGAACGAAGAGAAGAAGGCCACAACAACGTCCTTCAAATAACAAAGACCGGCGAGGTATATATATATAAGGCCTCTGGTGATCATTACATGTATTAATTGATTTGTATATATATATTAATGAATCGATCTTTCTTCTTTTAATTAGCCCTCCGGATCGAGCAAATCTTCTACAAGCAAGGCAGTATGAGGCCCGACCAGAAGGTTGCAGGCTGTCATAAAGTACAACATCGATGCCATCAAAGAAAATGGCGAACCGCTTGCTCCTAAAAAGAATGTGGACAAATGGATTCGTCAATGCGGAGTTATTGTCAGGGACCAAATCCCGATCTCCATTCAAGATTGGATTAAGCCAGCAAAGGGAGATCGAGGAGTTACTTTTGTCGATGAAAGAGCAAAAGATCTGCTTTGGGAATCGCTCATGACACATTTCACCCTACCAGATAATTTGACAGATGAACAATGGGAGGAAGTCAAGAAGAGTGCTCTTTAGAAGATGGCGATAGTATTCAACAACCACAAGAAAAGATTATGGACCAAGTATGAAGCAGACGGAAAGAAGACTCCAGCATTCAAGGGAACACTAGAGAAGGCAAAAGATCACTCGGACGCTTTCATGCAGTTCGAGGAATCGGAATTAGCTAAGGAACGGTTGAGAATAAACAAGAATAACGCTGCGAAAAAAAATGGCACCATACTCTGGGGCCAGGTGGCTATCAGGTCGCCTGGCCTAAGTGGGATCTCATTGAGGAACAGATGATTGATGCACGGGTCACTCCAGTTACATTGAGTTGCCCCCTCCCCCCAGGTGCAGGACTTGGTTTTATGGGCATGGGGGGAAGTTAGACCCAGAGACAGGGCTGGTTATGGAGCGGGCATGTCTTAAAGAAGCCACCGACGAAATACTTGTTGCAATAGAAGATGCTCAAATGGAGAAGTACAAGCCCGATAGAGAGAATGACGAGCTTACGCGCGCCCTGAAGAATCCTGAACACCCTGGACGAACACGAGGCAAAGGCGTTGTTCCGTGGTTTGAGGGGTTTGCGGATTGGAACGCCACTTACAGAAGCCATGCGAGAAAGTGGAAGCAGGAGGAGGAGCAGAGGAAGCAGGAAGCAGACCGCCTTCAACTGGTAGAATCAAAGCACGCGGACTCACTTAGCCAGGAAAGGGCGTCTCAGTGGCACTAGCAAGCAGATCCAGCAATGGATACAACCGTCCCATCTATGCCGAAAAGCAGCGTGGTTTCCACCCCGGCCGATGATGCACTGCTGGATAGATAGCCTGTGGATTATATATCAAAGATACAACAACTTGTGAGCTACACTTGAAAGTCAAGAACATATCCATGAAGGTGGCGGACGGCTATGCTTTAACAAATCCCCCTGAAGCAAACTTCCATTGCAATCTGATTCCAGCTGGCTATGCTCATGTCGGGGTTGATGAAGTGATGTCAGGATATGATGAGCTACAGCTTGACATTCCTGGAGGTGACGAGGAGCGCACACTGGGAGAGGCCATACATCATATCATTCTATGGAGAAAGGATTGCATCGTCTTTCCAAGGCCACCGACTCCTCCTCCAAGTCTGCCGCGTCAGCAAGCTCCTCCTCCAAGTCCGCCACCGCGTCAGCCGACTCCAACCCTGCCCGAGACGCAGCGCAACACTTGTCCTCCAAGTCCGCCACCGCATCAGCCGACTCCAACCCTGCCTGAGACGCAGTGCGGCGCTAGTCCGCCACCGCGACAGCCGTCTCCACCACCCCACCCCGAGACGGAGCCCATCAACGTGAGTCCGCCATATCGATCTCGGGCACATCAGCCTTCTCCAAAGCGGAAGATAGCACCAAGCAAGAAAGCTCCTCCTGCCAAAAAGAAGTTGCCTTACGATATGACTAACGAGGAACTCGACGCCGAAGTGGCTGCCCAACTGAAGGCCCATTTTGCACGGAAACAGCCCACGCCGAAGGAGAAAATACCTGATGAAGTCATAAAACACTTTATTGATAATGCTCAGCCGGCTGTGAAGAGGACGGCCTTAGACTATGATCGCATTATTAAGAAGTTATATCATGCACAGGAGTAGACATCGAGCCAAGCAAGCAGTAGTAAATGCGGGAGAACTGTTCCCCAGCTGGGAGAACAGGCAGTGCAATCGATCCCCCAGCTCATTGTACAACAATCACATGTGAGTACTGCCAATCTGCCGGAAATAACCGACGCTCATAGACAGATGGCTAAAGAGGCCGATTGCACTGTTGAACAACTCCTTGGCATCGAGGATCTCTCCAAAGTTCAAGATCACGAAGTAGCATGGAAATATGTCCCCGGCAAAGATCTGGTCAGGGATGTCAATAGTCTATCAACGAGAATGCGTGATTTGCATGACTGGTACCTGATAGCAGTCAAGAAGGGGCTAGATTCCCTCATGGTGAAAGTCAAGGAAGAACATTACTTCCATGCAAAAGATTTGTGGGTTGAGTTTCAAGAAATGTTTCAGTTATTCAATCAAGAGGCACTCGACAAATCTCTCGTCAGTTGCTATTGTCTGTAAGTGATTTCTTTCTATAATTTAAGTCTCTAGCTGTGCTCGTTCGTTGCCTGTAATTATCCTCACTATATTCTTTTCTGTGGTATTATGCAGAATGAAGATTTATGAAATGAAAAGAGATGGACGTTATGGCATTGGGTTCATTGACCCTAATACCATTAATGAAGAGGTGTGGACACGTCACCCAAAAGAGACAGAGAAGATGTTGCTACAGTTTTTGAAGCAACTAAATACCCAACCAGAAATAGTTTTTCCTTACAACTTCAGGTGAGTGTTACTGTCTTGTACTACAAATTCTATTTTGCTTACTAGCTAGATGTTAATAAGTGTAGTTCATGAGTTATATATATATGCACATGCCCGCTTAATTATACAAACGTGTGCGCATGCAGTTTCCACTGGATCCTGCTAATCATTGAAGTTGACGATGGAAAAGTTAGAGTACTGGACTCACTACTTAAAGACCCTACAGCTTACATAATCGTGAAGGGGATGGTCGATAGGTAATTTTAATCATTATCGCACTATGTCAGCCTCTTTAGTTCATTTCCTGATATCAACTAATTAATAACTCCTTTATTCACTTTTTTTGCCGGGCAGGGTTTGGCAAGGCTTCATCAAACAGGTCCCAGGCCAATAGAAAAGAGAGTTGAAATGAGTGCGACCCAAGGTACGTAATTAAGTAGTACTAGCTACGTGTCCGCGCATCTCTTTAATTCTAGTTTCAATACCATTATCATGCTTGATTCATTATTATGTGATTGAATTCTATTCTCGTAAAGTGTATGAGCCAGGCGCCAGGGAATAATTTATGTGCATACTACATTTGCGAGAACATTCGAATGATGACATCCGAAAGTAGCAGATCTGAAAGACAACTTTGCGTACATTTGCCAGAACACTATCCACAATTTTTTTATCATGATCTAATATATATACACACAACTATATATTCATCTTGCTCTCCTTCTTTAAAGCTGATGGAGATGCGGGATAAGCTCCTACCAACGGACTGCATACGAGCACTTCAAGAGGAAATTGCGGGATTTTTGGTTGACCAGGTAATACATCCCAAAGGAGAATACCATTACCCGGTTTAGCCTGCATGTAATTATCTGCAAATTGTAGGAGAAATTGTATGTATGTACCAAATTGTATATATATATATATATATATATATATATATATATATATATATATATATATATATATATATATATCTGTGTGTGTGTATGCATGCGCGCATGCATATGGTCATACGAGAAATTCTATGATATATATATGATAGGTTCTACGAGAAATTCTATTTATATATGCATGACGTGTACAATATGTATGTAGTAGCGTAAAATATGTTTGAAATGAAAAAAAAAGAAATGAAAAAGAATTAAATGGAAAACACAAAATTAAAAGAAAAAAATAAAGCATATATAACCCCCCCTAAACCCCTATACCTTTTAGTCCCGGTTGGTAACACCAACCGGGACTAAAGGCCCCCAGCCCCTGGCGCGGGCTCATGCCACGTGATGGGCCTTTGGTCCCGGGCCGTGATGAACCGGGACTAAGGGGGGTGGGCTTTAGTCCCAACCCTTTAGTGCCGGTTGTTGAACCAGCACTAAAGGCCCTTACGAACCGGGACTATAGGCCGATTCTGCACTAGTGTTAGCGGGTTATCTCATTGCAAGGTCAAGAAGATATTCGATGGGCCGGCTTGACGAAGGCCTGGTAAGAAATGCCGGCTCAGGCTACAGGCCGGCTTAAGAAGAAGATGAATGGCTAGAGGTTGTCTTGGAGAATAAGTAGGAAGAGTAGGAGACGGGTCAGGATGACGACCTGGACTCTCATGTAATCCTAGGGCTCTACCTGTTATATAAAGGGGAGCACCCAGGTTAGAAAGACTAAGTTGCAAATCCTTCGAGAGCTAGGTTAGCGAGATCGCATGCTTATAATCGAGATCCAAGCAATATAATCAAGCAGGACCTAGGCTATTACCTCGATCGTGAGGGGCCGAACATGGGTAAACCCGTGTCGTTTCCCATCAACCCCGCTAAGCTTCCACCCTTGTGCGATGGCCTCATCTCCAAGTCCTTTCACAAGGGTATTTGCCGTGTCAGAACCACGACAGTTGGCGCCCACCGTGGGGCCGACGCATGGTGGAGTTGACTTCTTAGCGGGAGAACTCCTAGGGTTCGGGAAGTACGTGGTCGGCTTAATGAGGAAGAGCCGCCACGGGAAGTTCTACATCGATGATTCATACTGGGGCCCCGAAGACGACTCAATCAAGTACGGGTACTGGGTCCCCTTTGGCAAGATCCATACTGCTACTTCTTGAGCTTGTGTTGGTTTTTCCCTTGAAGAGGAAAGGGTGATGCAACAAAGTAGAGATAAGTATTTCCCTCAGTTGAGAACCAAGGTATCAATCCAGTAGGAGGTACAAGCAAGTCCCCAATCTAGGCACCTGCAGAAACAATCAAACACTTGCACCCAACGCGAAAAAGGGGTTGTCAATCCCTTCACGGTCACTTGCAAGGATGAGATCTGATAGAGATAGATATAAAAGATTACTAAAACGATAAGATAAAATAAAAGTAAATAAATTGCAGCAAGGTATTTTTGTGTTTTTTGGTTTATTGATCTGAATATATAATATGGAAAATAGACCCGGGGACCATAGGTTTCACTAGAGGCTTCTCTCTTGAAGGAAAATAATACGGTGGGTGAACAAATTACTGTCGAGCAATTGATAGAAAAGCGCATAGTTATGACGATATCCAAGGCAATGATTATGCATATAGGCATCACGTCCGTGTCAACTAGACCGAAACGATTCTGCATCTACTACTATTACTCCACACATCGACCGACTCCTGCCTGCATCTAGAGTATTAAGTTCATGAAGAACAGAGTAACGCATTAAGTAAGATGACATGATGTAGAGGGATAAACTCAAGCAATATGATGAAAACCCCATATTTTTATCCTTGATGGCAACAATACAAATACGTGCCTCGCTACCCCTACTTTGTCACTGGGTAAGGACACCGCAAGATTGAACCCAAAACTAAGCACTTCTCCCATTGCAAGAATTACCGATCTAGTTGGCCAAACCAAACCAATAACTCGAAGAGACTTACAAAGATATGAAATCATGCATATAAGAATTCAGAGAAGATTCAAATAATATTCCTAGATAATCTGATCATAAACCCACAATTCATCGGATCTCGAAAAACACACCGTAAAAGAGTATTACATCGGATAGAACTCCACGAACATCGAGGAGAACATGGTATTGAAGTTCATAGAGAGAGAAGAATCCATCTAGCTACTAGCTATGGACCCGTAGGTCTGAGGTAAACTACTCACACTTCATCGGAGGGGCAATGGTGTTCATGTAGAAGCCCTCCGTGATCGAATCCCCCTCCCGCAGATCGCCAGAAAAGGCCCCAAGATGGGATCTCACGGGAACAGAAGGTTACGGCGGCGGAAAAGTATTTTGGTGGACGCTTCTGGTGTTGAGGGAATAAATAGGAATATATAGGCCAAAGATTAGGGTTAGATGATCTCCAGGGGGCCCACAAGCCAGGGGGGCGACCCTACGGCTTGTGACCTCCTCGTAGGTCTTCTGGCCTCCTCTCCAAGCCTCGTGGGTGTCTTCTGGTCCAAGAAAAATCATCATAAACTTTTATTCCGTTTGGACTCCGTTTGATATTCCTTTTCTGCGATACTCAAAAACAAGGAAAAAAACAGAAACTGGCACTAGGCCCTGGGTTATTAGGTTAGTCCCTAAAATAATATAAAATAGCATATTAATGCATATAAAACATCCAAAATAGATAATATAATAGCATGGAACAATCAAAAATTATAGATACGTTGGAGACGTATCAAGCATCCCCAAGCTTAATTCCTGCTCGTCCTTGAGTAGGTAAATGATAAAAACAGAATTTTTGATGTGGAATGCTACCTAACATATTTATCCATGTAATATTCTTTATTGTGGCATGAATGTTCAGATCCATAAGATTCAAAACAAAAGTTTAATATTGACATAAAAACAATAATACTTCAAGCATACTAACAAAGCAATCGTGTCTTCTCAAAATAACATGGCCAAAGAAAGCTATCCCTACAAAATCATATAGTCTGGCTATGCTAAATCTTCCCCACACAAAGTATTTAAATCATCCACAACCCCGATGACAAGCCAAGCAATTGTTTCACACTTTTGATGTTCTCAAACTTTTTCAACTTTCACGCAATACATGAGCGTGAGCCATGGATATAGCACTATAGGTGGAATAGAATATGGTGGTTGTGGAGAAGACAAAAAGAAGGAGATAGTCTCACATCAACTAGGTGTATCAATGGGCTATGGAGATGCCCATCAATAGATATCAATGTGAGTGAGTAGGGATTGCCATGCAATGGATGCACTAGAGATATAAGTGTATGAAAGCTCAAAAAGAAACTAAGTGGGTGTGCATCCAACTTGCTTGCTCACGAAGACCTAGGGCAATTTGAGGAAGCCTATCATTGGAATATACAAGCCAAGTTCTCTAATGAAAAATTCCCACTAGTATATGAAAGTGACAACATAGGAGACTCTCTATCATGAAGATCATGGTGCTACTTTGAAGCACAAGTGTGGTAAAGGATAGTAACATTGTCCCTTCTCTCTTTTCTCTCATTTTTTTGGTGGGCTTCTTTGGCCTCTTTTTTTTATTTGGGCTTCATTGGCCTCTTTTATTATTTTTAAAGTTCGGAAACTTATCCCAACTTATGAGGGTATAGCTTCCATCATCCTTTCCTCACATGGGACAATGCTCTAATAATGATGATCATCACACTTTTATTTACTTACAACTCAAGAATTACAACTCGATACTTAGAACAAATTATGACTCTATATGAATGCCTCCGGCGGTGTACCGGCATGTGCAACGTTCTAGCGTAGCAAATGACATTAATGGAAACATCACGCTAGCTGTCTTAGGATCATGCAAAGCAATATGATAATGATGGTGCGTGTCATGATAATCGGAACGGTGGAAGTTGCATGCCAATATATCTCAGAATGGATATGGAAATGCCATAATAGGTAGGTATGGTGGCTGTTTTGAGGAAGGGTATATGGTGGCTGTTTTGAGGAAGGTATTTGGTTTTAATGCACCGGCGAAAGTTGCGCGGTACTAGAGAGGATAGCAAAGGTGGAAGGTGAGAGTGCGTATAATACATGGACTCACATTAGTCGTAAAGAACTCACATACTTATTGCAAAAGTCTATTAGCTATCGAAACAAAGTATTAGACGCATGCCCCTAGGGGAGAGGTTGGTAGGAGTTAACCATCGCGCGCTCCTGACCCTCACACAAGGGATGCCAATCAGTAGATAAATCATGCTCCGACTTCGTTACATAACGGTTTACCATGCGTGCATGCTACGGGAATCACAAACTTTAACACAAGTATTTCTACCAATCCACAATTACTCACTAGCATGACTCTAATATCACCATCTTTATATCTCAAAACAATATGCAAGGAATCAGACTTCTCATAGTATTCAATGCACTTAATATGAAAGTTTTTATTACATCCCTCTTGGATGCCCATTATATTAGGACTAAATTCATAACCTAAGCCAATTACCATGCTGTTTAAATACTCTCAAAATAATATAAGTGAGGTACGAGAGTTCATTAATTTCTATAAAATAAAACCACCGCCGTGCTCTAAAAAGATATAAGTGAAGCACTAGAGCAAATTGCCTAGCTCAAAAGATATAAGTGAAGCACAAAGAGTATTCTAATAAATTCATGATTCATGCGTGTCCCTCTCAAAAGATGTGCACAGAAAGGATGATTGTGGCAAACTGAAAAGCAAAGACTCATATCATACAAGACGCTCCAAGCAAAACACATATCATATGGTGAATAAAAATATAGCCTCAAGTAAATTTACCGATGGATTGAAGACGAAAGAGGGGATGCCTTCCGGGGCATCCCCAAGCTTAGGCTCTTGGTATCCTTGAATAATACCTTGGGGTGCCTTGGGAATCCCCAAGCTTAGGCTCTTGCCACTCCTTATTCCATAGTCCATCAAATCTTTACCCAAAACTTGAAAACTTCACAACACAAAACTCAACAGAAAACTCGTGAGATCCGTTAGTATAAGAAAAATAAATCACCACTTTTGGTACAGTTGTGAACTCATTCTTTATTTATATTGGTGTAATATCTATTGTATTCCAACTTCTCCATGGTTCATACTGTAGGAGATATGCCCTAGAGGCAATAATAAATGTTATTATTTATCTCCTTGCTCATAATTATGTTTATGTTCCATGCTATAACTGCTGTGGTTCCCGAGCCCGTATATCCATAAAGGCTCTGGGGAAAACCCATGTGCACGTGTGGAATAATAAACGGTAAAAAGTATTCCTAGTCATGCCTCTAAGACTAGCTCAAGTGTTGCATGATGATTATGTTTTCCCAATCATGGGCATGTCTATGCCAGCAGCTTTGAGGGCACAATGTTAGAAGAACATTTGTGTTGAATCGACCCGATTGATGTTATGCTATGAGATTCATTCGTCACAAGTTAATGGTTGATAACACAGAGATGGTTAACGTTTGCATGATTCCTCAGACCATGAGAGTATCGAGTTTCTTCATGCTTGATTCATGAACTTTGGGGTTTGTTAAACGTCATCCGTAACTGGATGGCTATTACGGCGGCTTACGGGTTCATGGGAAAGTATGTTAAGTAACTTGATAGCTCAAGATTGGGATTTGCTCCTCCGACGATGGAGAGATATCTCTGGGCCCTCTCGGTGTTAAGGTATCCATCATCGTCTGGCCAGACACTTTGTGATTTGATCACGGGGATGCCGGAACACGGTAACGAGAAAAGAGAACAATACCGGTAACGAGGTAACTAGCATAGTGGACAAGTTGTTGATCCACGGGAATGCCAACATGTCTCGCCACGGGTATTTGTAACATATCGCGAAGCAACAGGAATAGCACACGGCAACTGGAGGTTCACTCGAATATTCATTCGTGTGGGTATAGGGGTCAATATGGGTGTCCACGGCTCCGATGTTGATCATTGATCGGAAGGGGTTCCGTGTCATGTCTATACTTCACCGAACCTATAGGGTCACACGCTTAAGGGTCATCTATCTGCTGAATACTAGACAGGGAGTCTGAGAGAAAATCACCGAAAAAGTTTCGGACACCGAAAAGTTTCGGACAGCGGAAAAGTTCCGCAGAGAGAGGTCACCGGATGAGTTCCGGTGAAACTGAAAAGTAGTTTCAGGGGATACCATTAAGTCAAAATGGTTTCGGCACATGCCTGATAATTCTTGGAGGATGCCAGAATCATTCTGGAAACTTCTGGGAATTTTCTGGAAGAAAAACCGGAAATGTTCCGGGGCTGCCGGAACCGCTTCAGATGCTTTTCGCAGATGAAATCACTAAACTGGAATTGTTCCAGAACGCGTTGAAAATTATTTTAGTGGGTACTGGAAATGTTCCAAGCCCACATAAATATTTTCAGTTCGTACGGACGCTCAAAAATGTCGTCGTGAATAGTGAAAGTGCTTTTTGGGAATTTTATGGAAAGCACCTTTTGGGAAATTTCCCAAAAGGCTTCTAGAAGCCTTAGGCACTAAGGAAGCCCCCTTGGGGGGGGCCCCCAAGGGGTGGCCGGCCATGGAGGGTGGAGCTCCATGGAGCTCCACATGGCACTCCTTTTTGCTTTATTCTTTATGTAAATGACATAAAGTGGGGGTACTTTTGGTATTTGTGAATGCCAACTTTACCCCGTGGTTTTCCTATAAATAGAGGAGAGTGGGCTGCCCACAAATCCATCCCTTCTCACATACAAGTGCCATTGCAATGATCTGGCTTCTCTCTCCATCCCCGCGAAATAGTTTCGTAGAGCCGAAAGGCTGTCTGGGTTCCGGTGGGAACTAGTTCTGGACGGCGAAGCCCTGCCGGATAGATGACACCGTATGTGTGCAACTCTGTAGAGAGTTCGTAGTTTCGATCTTAGTGTCCAAGTGACGGTCCGAGTTCTGTGAGTCCTCCCGAAGGGCTGTCCGAGTGACCGTTCGAGTTTCGAAGGTCCTCCCGAAGGGCTGTCCGCGACACCGTCCGGGGGACTGTTCGATCACCTCCCGGAGGGCTGTCCGAAGGGAAGACGAGGGTATACATCCTCGCGGTTGGGAGGTTGTAAATCCTAGCTGCGGGGATCTGCACCGCCGATCGTCATCGACTCTACTTCCGCTGCGCTACGAGTCGGTAACGAAAATGATCAAACCTTGTATGCAGTCTCCATAGTGGTCCTGGGCTGGTGCGTAGGTCGGAAAATTTTCGTTTTCTGCTGCGTTACCCTACAGTGGCATCATGAGCCGTGCTATGCGTAGATGCAGGTTGCAATCTAGAATACATAGTGATGTATGGGTGTTGCACAATATAATTAGGTAGTAGATGAGTTCTATTACTGAAAATTATTTGTGCGGGTAGCACATGAAATCTGTTACCCGATGTTCTTGTTGCTTCCCTGGAATTTGCATATTTCTGATCTTGATAACAGCATGGTGGAGTTTCAATGTTCTGGCAATCCGCGATCCTGATTGATCAACGAAGTGCTAACAGTTCATTGAATTCCACTGTAGTTAAAAGGAAAGATGAAATTCCGCAGACGAAAGGGCAATGCAGATATGATCTGCACGGGGGTCATGCGTATGATGAAGTTTAGTATGGGGCTCGAGATTTTATTATCTCGGTTTTCATACACCCTGGAAAGTTAATCTAGCGACTTGAATTATCATACTTGATGATGGACGTTGGTAGCTTCGGTTTGTTTCGAAACCTTAGAAGCCACGTAAAACAAGTTTTTGCTTGAACCGATTAGAGACGTCTAACTTGGTTTTGCAGGAGGGTTTGCATGTGCATGTGATGTGGTATAGCAGTGCTCATAATAATTTGATTATGTATGAGATGACTATATGATGTAAATTAATTAACATGACCTGCGTGTCATGATTCGGCATGATGGCTGGAGCCATATGATTGCACTTTAATGACCTGCGTGTCAACCTTATGTAATGCACTTATTTTATTAGCTATAGAGATAGCAATATTATCTGGTGCATCGACAAGATGGTGGCAATCTTCGCGAAGGTGAACACCGACGCGAATGCCGAAGACGAAGAAATACAAGAATTCTCCGTCAGAAAGGGCTATACCATATCATGCTATTATGAATTGCCTGAGATGTTTATCCCTTATGATGCACCCTTCTTGATTGCGCGATAGTCGCTTTTTATTAGGGTGATCTCTCACAAAAATATCATAGTTGATAGTGTTCTCCCAAGTGTAGCACCGTCACGGCACCTAACTTTTCGGGGTGCGCCATGACTAACATGGGTACGAACGATTAGGGATGTGTGAGGCGGGTGAGTTCAGACCTCGCAGCGAGATCACTTGGTTATCTTTGATGTTCAGGCATGACAGTCATGAGCTCGGAACACGCCCATCGAAAGATGAACAAGAGTCGCATAGAGATGTGATTGGCAGGTTGGCCTACCGGTTGAGATTTTCGCCATCAGTGGTGACTAACATCAATGACGAATAATCAAAACACGGGTCTTGAATCACTCACAATCAATTATGAGAGATATTGATTTGAGTGGGAGCGCACTGTAGAATTATCTTGTTTAATTCTCAGTGCAATTAATTTTGAACACTGTCTAAGTGTGATTTGCATAATAGTTGTAGAATAATGGCTCGCGTTTCCACCTTCCCTATTAAAATTGAATAGCTGTTAAATATCTGGTTAAAACTTTACGGTTGGTAACGTAATGTGAGGATTATCCTCAAGAGTGCCAAGAAGGATTTTGTCCTATCGCATTCTTTGGTATTCTCTCGCTTATGCTATGGATCATGTGACTCTCGTCCTTCGATCCAAAAGCTAGAATTCCGTTTCAGTCAAGTGCAATATGTTTGTTTCCATGAGACCCGAACTTCGAAAGTTTGGATAGTTATGTGATATTCATGGAATCTGAAAATCATTTTCAGAGACAGACAAAGGCTAAAAGATATGAGATATCCAAAGCAATGTTTGTTTGCAAACTATTAGTAAAAGAAGTTTACTATGCATTAGACTGATAAGAGAGGGATCCAGAAGAACGCCTATCATATGATAAAAGGTGAATAAAACAACAACTTAAGAGAAAGGAAGTGTCCGAAGGGTGTTAGTGAAACTTTCACGCCTAGGAAGTCCGAGGCTAACGCCACTCTTAAGTTGGGTGCTTCTTCTGAGAGTAGGAGAAATACTAAAAGTTAAAACTGTTAGAAGTATAAAGGCAATACAGAAGAAGACTGGAATATCCAGCTCATGTATGAATGTCATACAAAGTTTTTGATGTATAGAAGGCTGGTCAAAGATATAGTTCTTGGGAATTATGGTTAAACATGTTAATCACTAATTCTTGGGTATTGTGAGACAATCACAAAGATACCCGCTCGATTGCATTCTGTTGCAACTCGATGTAAGAACTACTATGGCCTGAAAGACTAGCCAGGAATGAGGTTGAGATACACACATGGGACATAGTAAATGTTACTATACCTTCCATCGGTGTATTACCTATGTATTTACTTTCATAATTCATTTTAGAGTTTCACACTCTAGCCCTTTGCATAAGGTATCTTGCAAGAAGGTTGTTCATAAGAGAACTTTTTATGTTCGGTGTTATGAATAACATAAGGGCCATACTTTCATTATGAATGAGATGTATGTTATGAATATTGATAATAATATATTACCTCTGGATTTACATTCATAATTCATTTTAGAGTTTTACACTCTAGCCCCTTGCAGAATGTTGTTGCAAAAAGGTTGTTCATAAAAGGAACAATTGTTGTTCAGTATTATGAATAACATGAAGGGGCATGCTTCCATCCTCGATGGGACGTATGTTATGAAAATTGATGGTAATATGATACATCCATAACACTGACGCTAAATATCATAAAGACTAAAAGAATACCACACAAGTGTGGCACTGCATTTGGTCACATTGGAGAAACCCGCATGGATAAAATCCATTATGATGGATTTTTGAAGTCATTTGATTTTGAATCATCTGACACCTGCAACTTTCCTCCGAAAAGTGAAGTAACTGAAATACCGTTCACAGACCATAAGGAACGGACAACAAACTTATTGGTGATCATACATTTGATGTGTGTAGTCCAATAAATGTTGTTAGTAGTGGATTTATCTATCTTCAGAAATGACTCAAGTAGATATGTGGATATTTACTTGATGAGACGTAAGTCTGGATCTTTTGAATTCATTCGAAAGGTTTTCAAAAAGGAAGTAGAAGTTATTGTAACAAGAAAATTATGTTTCTACAATTTGATTGCAGAAAGGAATATTTGAGTTACAAGTTTAGCGAATGTCTGATGAGTTGTGAAAGTAGTTTCATAACTTGCACCTCCCGGAACACCACTGCAAGTGGAAAGTCCGTGAAAATGTAATCGAACCATTTATGACATGGTAAGATCAAAGATGACATAAATAAATTTGCCATTATCCCTTTTAAAGAGTGATGCTTTAGAGACTGCGGCTTTTACACTGAAAAGAGCTCCATCGGGTCTGTTGAAATGACACCATGGTATGGTACACCCAACCATGTTATATCTTTTCTTAAACATTTGGAATATGGGGCTTGTGTAAAAGGTTACAAACCTATTCCAAATCAGACAAGTGCTACTTTGTAGGTTATCCCAAGTCATTGGGTATTCCTCCCTCACTATACCAAGGCAAATAGGTTTGCCACAAAGAACGGTATGCTTTTTGAAGAAAATGGTTCTTTTAAAAAGGTGAGTGGGAGAATAATGCAACTCGACGAGATAACCAGTATCTCCGTCATCAGGTCAAAGGAAAGAGACCTTGGAAGTAATTCCAGAGTTTCCTACTATGACTGATACGGAAGTCTCTACAATAAAATGTATGGACTTCGGTCGAACTTGCAGCTGAACCACGTAGGCAAGGCTCGTGCAAACCTCTCAGGTGCGCAAACGAGATATTGTTGTTAGACAACAGTATACCTACGATACACAAGGAAGCGTTGATGGGCCCTGACTCCGGAATTGGCTAAATGCCAATACAATCCGAGATAGTCTCCATATAAATGTTTCAAGATTAAAACCTTGATACACCTTTCGAAAGACTTAGAGTCTAACGAATTTTATGGAACTAAAAACTGATACGGGTAAAAATGTTTTATCCATAAAGCTCGACTTGTTGCAATAACAAGTTCAAGGAGTTGACTACGATGAGGTTGTTTCATCGTAGCGATGCTTAAAGTCGGTTCGGGTTGAACTAGCAATTAATACATATTTCAATCATGAGATATGAAACAAAGGTTGAACTAGCAATTAATACATATTTCAATCATGAGATATGAAACAAAGGATGACAAAAGGATTTCCATCTGATGGAAATAAAACCAAGGACTTGTATGTGTTACAGTCCAAGGTATTTTGTCATTCCAGAGGATGCTAGTAAGTATGCAAACTTCAGAGTTCTAGCAATGGACAGAAGAGAGCAAAATGGAGTTGGAATCTTCGTGTTTTGATGAAATGGTCAAAGGGGTTTGACTTCATCAATGGGTAACGAAGATGCTTATGATTCAAGAAAGTAAGTGAGAGCATAATAAAATTTCTAAAAATGTTGTGTGCTTGACACATTGTTAATTGGAAATAAATTTCTTGACACGAATTAGGACTTCATTTGAAAATAGTTTTTCGATGAAGTGCTTGGGCAAAATAGCCTTTATATTAGGCATGATGATCTATGGAGATAGATTTACCTAATGGGGCTGAGCAAAGATACATATTGACAAGATGCTAAAACCTTTTAGCATTAAAAACGTCAAGGAGTGATTCTTGCCGAAGTCACATGGAAAGAGTTTTTGCAAGACTCGGTGTCCCAAAAACACTGATGAGCAAAATACATGATGGAGATTCCACACACCTTCATGTTTGGATTAATCATGTATTCCATGGTATGTAAAAACAACCAGATATGTCCAATACTCCAAAGTTGTTGCGAGTATAGATACCAAAGTGATCAAAAGTACTGATCATGGGACAACAGTGAAAAAAGGTCATTGAGTACTATAGTAGCACTGATGACATGTTTTCTCGCAAGCGGAGATCATGAAGAGTTCGTTCTAAAAGGTTACATCGATACAGTCTTTATCCATGCTCCAAGCGATTTTCGATTAAAGTTAAGGGTTTTGTGCAATACACAATATGGTGGCACGGTAGTTGGAAATTGTTCCAAACAAGATACTGAGGCAAATTCTATAACAAAGGCTAAGTATGTTGACGCTTTAGAAGCGACAAAGAAGTTGTTGAATCATATAGTTCATTCATGAACTTAGTATGGTTCCAAGAAGGCTTGGTCAATGGGACACTATTGCAGATAGTTGCTCCATAGCTCAGTCTAAGGAATCAGGTTTCGACCAATGATTCACACATATACAAAGCAAGGTGTACACAAAATATGAATTTTGTGAAAGCGTGAAAACGCGAGGATATGCAAAGATACACACGGATCTAAAGTCGTCAGATCCGTTGGACATCAGGCTATACCACATGCGAAGCATATTTTACACCAATGTGCCATAGGTGTAAAGTGCATTAACATTAACTAGATTATTGACTCTAGTGCAAGTGGGAGTCTGTAGGAGATATGCCCTAGAGGCAATAATAAATGTTATTATTTATCTCCTTGCTCATAATTATGTTTATGTTCCATGCTATAACTGCTGTGGTTCCCGAGCCCGTATATCCATAAAGGCTCTGGGGAAAACCCATGTGCACGTGTGGAATAATAAACGGTAAAAAGTATTCCTAGTCATGCCTCTAAGACTAGCTCAAGTGTTGCATGATGATTATGTTTTCCCAATCATGGGCATGTCTATGCCAGCAGCTTTGAGGGCACAATGTTAGAAGAACATTTGTGTTGAATCGACCCAATTGATGTTATGCTATGAGATTCATTCGTCACAAGTTAATGGTTGATAACACAGAGATGGTTAACGTTTGCATGATTCCTCAGACCATGATAGTATCGAGTTTCTTCATGCTTGATTCATGAACTTTGGGGTTTGTTAAACGTCATCCGTAACTGGATGGCTATTACGGCGGCTTACGGGTTCATGGGAAAGTATGTTAAGTAACTTGATAGCTCAAGATTGGGATTTGCTCCTCCGACGATGGAGAGATATCTCTGGGCCCTCTCGGTGTTAAGGTATCCATCATCGTCTGGCCAGACACTTTGTGATTTGATCACGGGGATGCCGGAACACGGTAACGAGAAAAGAGAACAATACCGGTAACGAGGTAACTAGCATAGTGGACAAGTTGTTGATCCACGGGAATGCCAACATGTCTCGCCTCGGGTATTTGTAACATATCGCGAAGCAACAGGAATAGCACACGGCAACTGGAGGTTCACTCGAATATTCATTCGTGTGGGTATAGGGGTCAATATGGGTGTCCACGGCTCCGATGTTGATCATTGATCGGAACGGGTTCCGTGTCATGTCTATACTTCACCGAACCTATAGGGTCACACGCTTAAGGGTCATCTATCTGCTGAATACTAGACAGGGAGTCTGAGAGAAAATCACCGAAAAAGTTTCGGACACCGAAAAGTTTCGGACAGCGGAAAAGTTCCGCAGAGAGAGGTCACCGGATGAGTTCCGGTGAAACTGAAAAGTAGTTTCAGGGGATACCATTAAGTCAAAATGGTTTCGGCACATGCCTGATAATTCTTGGAGGATGCCAGAATCATTCTGGAAACTTCTGGGAATTTTCTGGAAGAAAAACCGGAAATGTTCCGGGGCTGCCGGAACCGCTTCAGATGCTTTTCGCAGATGAAATCACTAAACTGGAATTGTTCCAGAACGCGTTGAAAATTATTTTAGTGGGTACTGGAAATGTTCCAAGCCCACATAAATATTTTCAGTTCGTACGGACGCTCAAAAATGTCGTCGTGAATAGTGAAAGTGCTTTTTGGGAATTTTATGGAAAGCACCTTTTGGGAAATTTCCCAAAAGGCTTCTAGAAGCCTTTGGCACTAAGGAAGCCCCCTTGGGGGGGGGCCCCAAGGGGTGGCCGGCCATGGAGGGTGGAGCTCCATGGAGCTCCACATGGCACTCCTTTTTGCTTTATTCTTTATGTAAATGACA
Organism: Thinopyrum elongatum; assembly: GCA_011799875.1. NCBI lineage: Eukaryota > Viridiplantae > Streptophyta > Magnoliopsida > Poales > Poaceae > Thinopyrum > Thinopyrum elongatum. The sequence continues at coordinate 11,286,367 of CM022303.1, read as the reverse complement.
TAAAGTGGGGGTACTTTTGGTATTTGTGAATGCCAACTTTACCCCTTGGTTTTCCTATAAATAGAGGAGAGTGGGCTGCCCACAAATCCATCCCTTCTCACATACAAGTGCCATTGCAATGATCTGGCTTCTCTCTCCCTCCCCGCGAAATAGTTTCGTAGAGCCGAAAGGCTGTCTGGGTTCCGGTGGGAACTAGTTCTGGACGGCGAAGCCCTGCCGGATAGATGACACCGTATGTGTGCAACTTTTTAGAGAGGTCGTAGTTTCGATCTTAGTGTCCAAGTGACGGTCCGAGTTCTGTGAGTCCTCCCGAAGGGCTGTCCGAGTGACCGTTCGAGTTTCGAAGGTCCTCCCGAAGGGCTGTCCGCGACACCGTCCGGGGGACTGTTCGATCGCCTCCCGGAGGGCTGTCCGAAGGGAAGACGAGGGTATACATCCTCGCGGTTGGGAGGTTGTAAATCCTAGCTGCGGGGATCTGCACCGCCGATCGTCATCGACTCTACTTCCGCTGCGCTACGAGTCGGTAACGAAAATGATCAAACCTTGTATGCAGTCTCCATAGTGGTCCTGGGCTGGTGCGTAGGTCGGAAAATTTTTGTTTTCTGCTGCGTTACCCTACACATACCCCCCGATACTACCCATAGATTCATCAAAATAAGCAAACAACACAAAGAAAACAGAATCTGTCAAAAACAGAACAGTCTGTAGCAATCTGTAAACTTCGAATAGTACTGTAACTCTAAAAATTCTGAAAAATTAGGAAAATCTGGAAAATTTGTATGTCAATCTTGTGTAGAAAATTCAGATCTAATGTACACTTCTTTGATTTAATAAAATTACTTTACTGGGCGCAAAAGTTTCAGTTTTTCAGCAAGATCAAGTCAACTATTAACGTAGACCATCCCAAAGGTCTTACTTGGCTCAAACACTAAATAAAACACTAAAACACAATTACTACAGAGGTAATAACATGTAATTTATTCAATAACAGAAACTAAAACAAAAAGCATAAAATAAAATTGGGTTGCCTCCCAACAAGCGCTATTGTTTAACGCCCCTAGCTAGGCATAACGCAATAGATCTAGGTATTGTCATCTTTGGTATGCAATCCATAAGTAGCTTTCATAATAGATTCATAAGGTAACTTAATTTTCTTTCTTGGAAAGTGTTCTATGCCCTTCTTTAACGGAAATTGAAATCTAATGTTTCCTTCTTTCATATCAATAATTGCAACAATCGTTCTAAGGAAAGGTCTACCAAGAATAATAGGACATGTAGGATTGCAATCTATATCAAGAACAATGAAATCTACGGGCATATAATTCCTATTTGCAACAATAAGAACATCATTAATCCTTCCCATAGGTTTTCTAATAGTGGAATCCGCTAGATGCAAGTTTAAACAGCAATCATCAAATTCATGGAAACCTAGCACATCACATAAAGTTTTCGGAATCATGGAAACGCTAGCACCCAAATCAAACAAAGAATGGAACTCATAATCTTTAATTTTAATCTTAATAGTAGGTTCCCACTCATCATAAAGCTTTCTAGGTATAGAAACTTCCAACTCAAGTTTTTCTTCAAAAGATTTCATCATAGCATCAACGATATGTTTAGTAAAAGCTTTATTTTGATTATAAGAATGCGGAGAATTCAACATGGATTGCAACAAGGAAATACAATATAACAAAGAACAACTATCATAATTAAAGTCCTTGAAATCCAAAAGAGTGGGTTCATTGCTACTTAAAGTTTTGACCTCTTCAATCCCACTTTATCAATTTTAGCATTAAGATCTATAAACTCCGAATCATTGGGACGCCTTTTAACTAAAGTTGACTTATCTCCAGTCCCATATTTATAGAGATTTAAATTAGAAAACATAGATTCAATAGGAGTCACATCAATCACTTTTAGATCTTCATCATTATTTTCACGAGAACACACTTTTTCAAGCCATTCACGCTTAGCACGCATTCTAGGGGTTCTTTCTTTACATTCATCAATAGAAATTATCATAGCTTTTAAAGACTCATTCATATCATGCTTGGGTGGAATAGATCTAATTTTCAAAGAATCAATCTCAAGCGAAATTCTATCAACGTTCCTAGCCAAATCATCAATCTTGAGCAATTTTTCTTCAACCATAGCATTGAAAACCTTTTGCGAACTAATATATTCTTTAATATTATTCTCAAGATCAGAGGGCATCTTATTATAATTTCCATAAGGATTGTTGTAGGAATTACCATAATTATTAAAGGAATTATAAGGAAACGGCCTAGGGTTGAAATTACCTCTATACGCGTTATTACCAAAATTGTTCCTACCAACAAAGTTCACATCCATAGATTCATTACTATTTCCAATCGAAGAAGACAAAGGCATATCATTAGGATCAATAGGAGCACTCTTACTAGCAAGCAATTTCATTAATTCATCCATCTTTCCACTCAAAGTATTTATTTCTTCAATAGCATGCACTTTTTTACTAGTAGGAGATCTTTCGGTATGCCATTGAGAGTAATTTGCCATAATATTATCTACGAGTTTAGTAGCTTCTCCTAATGTGATTTCCATAAAAGTACCACCCACTGCGGAATCTAAAAGATTTCTAGATGCAAAGTTCAATCCCGGAAAAAAAATTGAATAATCATCCATAAACTCAAACCATGCGCGGGGCATTTTCTAATCATTAATTTCATCCTCTCCCAAGATTGTGCAACATGCTCATCAAGTTGCTTAAAATTCATTATATCGTTCCTAAGGGAGATGATCTTAGCGGGCGGAAAGTACTTGGAAATAAAAGCATCTTTACACTTATTCCATGAATCAATACTATTTTTAGTCAAAGATGAAAACCAAGTTTTAGCACGATCTCGAAGTGAGAACGGAAATAGCTTCAATTTAACAATATCATTATCCACATCTTTCTGCTTTTGCATATCACACAACTCAACGAAAGTATTTAGATGGATGCGGCATCTTCACTAGGAAGGCCGGAAAATTGTTCTTTCATAACAAGATTTAGCAAAGCGGCATTAATTTCATAAGATTCCGCACTAGTGGCGGAAGCAATCAGAGTACTAATAAAATCATTATTATTAGTACTAGAGAAGTCACACAACTTGGTATTCTCTTGAGACATCGTGACAAAGCAAGCAATCTAGCACACAAGCAAACAAAAAGCACATGAAAAGACAAGCGAAAGAAGGGCGAATAAAAAAGGCAAATCTTTTTGGTTTTTTTTGAAAATCGTTTTAGAAGTGGGGGAGAGGAAAACGGGAGGCAAATGGCAAATAATGTAAATGCAAGAGATGAGTTTGTGATGGGTACTTGGTAGGCTTGATGTAGACCTCCCCGGCAACGGCGCCAGAAATTCTTCCTGCTACTTCTTGAGCTTGCGTTGGTTTTTCCCTTAAAGAGGAAAGGGTGATGCAGCAAAGTAGAGATAAGTATTTCCTTCAGTTGATAACCAAGGTATCAATCCAGTAGGAGGTACAAGCAAGTCCCTAATCTATGCACCTGCACAAACAATCAAACACTTGCACCCAACGCGAAAAAGGGGTTGTCAATCCCTTCACGGTCACTTGGAAGGATGAGATCTGATAGAGATAGATATAAAAGATTACTAAAATGATAAGATAAAATAAAAGTAAATAAATTGCAGCAAGGTATTTTTGTGTTTTTTTTGTTTATAGATCTGAATATATAATATGAAAAATAGACCCGGGGACCATAGGTTTCACTAGAGGCTTCTCTCTTGAAGGAAAATAATACGGTGGGTGAACAAATTACTGTCGAGCAATTGATAGAAAAGCGCATAGTTATGACGATATCCAAGGCAATGATTATGCATATAGACATCACGTTCGTGTCAAGTAGACCGAAACCATTCTGCATCTACTACTATTACTCCACACATCGACCGACTCCTGCCTGCATCTAGAGTATTAAGTTCATGAATAACAGAGTAGCGCATTAAGTAAGATGACATGATGTAGACGGATAAACTCAAGCAACATGATGAAAACCCCGTCTTTTTATCCTTGATGGCAACAATACAAATACATGCCTCGCTACCCCTACTTTGTCACTGGGTGAGGACACCGCAAGATTGAACCCAAAACTAAGCACTTCTCCCATTGCAAGAATTACCGATCTAGTTGGCCAAAACAAACCAATAACTCGAAGGGACTTACAAAGATATGAAATCATGCATATAAGAATTCAGAGAAGATTCAAATAACATTCATAGATAATCTGATCATAAACCCACAATTCATCGGATCTCGACAAACACACCGCAAAAGAGTATTACATCGGATAGAACTCCACAAACACCGAGGAGAACATGGTATTGAAGATCATAGAGAGAGAAAAAGCCATCTAGCTACTAGCTATGGACCCGTAGGTCTTAGGTAAACTACTCACGATTCATCGGAGGGGCAATGGTGTTTATGTAGAAGCCCTCCGTGATCGAATCCCCCTTCGGCAGATCGCCGAAAAAGGCCCCAAGATGGGATCTCACGGGAACAGAAGGTTACGGTGGCGAAAAAGTATTTTGGTGGACGCTTCTGGTGTTGGGGGAATATATAGGCCAAAGATTAGGGTTAGAAGATCTCCAGGGGGCCCACAAGCCAGGGGGGCATGCCCCTACGGCTTGTGACCTCCTCGTAGGTCTTCTAGCCTCCTCTCCAAGCCTCGTAGGTGTCTTCTGGTCCAAGAAAAATCATCGTAAAATTTTATTCCGTTTGGACTCCGTTTGATATTCCTTTTCTGCGATACTCAAAAACAAGGAAAAAACAAAAACTGGCATTGGGCCCTGGGTTAATAGGTTAGTCCCAAAAATAATATAAAATAGCATATTAATGCATATAAAACATCCAAAATAGATAATATAATAGCGTGGAACAATAAAAAATTATAGATACGTTGGAGACGTATCACATACCTTCATCGGCGTGGTCAGTGAGTCGGCCGCCGGGTTGGAGGACCTTGCTGGTGTCGAGTTGGCACGCCGCGCTAGTCCGAGCTAGGGGAGACCCGGCGCTTCACAAGCCGGCCTGAAGCATGTCTTTGTAGGTTGGTGGCCTTGTCGGAGAACTCCCTGTCTGGAGACGACACGCTCGTTCTATCCGATGACGAATCCTGGACGTGAGAAACCGAGTCGATCCGTCCCTTGTATGATGGAAGGTCAGGATATACTGACGAAGTCTTTCCAGAGGTCCCCGAGCCACCTCGCTTTGCAGTGGTCTACATGGCGGGTAGACAAGATCCAGTGCGCGATCTGGTCGATCCAGCGACTGGGCAAAATCTCACCCTAGCAGGCTTAGGAGGAGCTGGCGCGGCACCCTTCGGCTCTCAGAAAACCGGAGTACAGGCACTGGCAGACCTGATGAATACCCTCGCAACCCTGTTGGCTGAGTCGGTTACTGCAGAGAATGCAGCTGTGCGCAACACGAAGATAATTGAGTGTCGCGAGCAGATGGCCAAGATCCAGGAGGACATCAATACTGAGATCAGCCGCATGGAAGAGTTGCAGGCCCAACTGACCCTGGAGAGACGACGCCTAGATGAGGAGGCTCATTACTTAAACCGCAGGTAGGCCGAGTCGGAGCTCGTCCACCGGAGGCGTCATCAGAGCCGGCTTCCGGCTAACATCGAGCCAACTCAGTTGTTCACCTCACCAGACAGTCCGCCGGCTCCGACGAACCCGGGGGCTGGAGTTGTCCCCCCGGGAGGACCGCTTTTACAGCAGCCGGCTCAGCAGAGGGAGCCGGCGCATCACCATATGCCAGATCAGCAACAACAGCTGCCCTTTCGCCGGTTCCAGACCCCAATTGGACACTACTCTCACCCAGTCGACAACGTGCTGGCGGCGGCTCATAATCTGGCGGCGATCCCAATCGAGGGAGACGGTCCGGCTCAAGTCAAGGCCAGGAATGATATTGCAATGCTCAAGACAGCGATAGTGCAACAAGCCAACTATTCACATAGTCAGCACCTTCTTCACTAGACCCCTCATCAGAGCTGCACCAGGAGCCAGCGCCCTGGGTCGCCAGCAGTCTCCAGCAGCGCGTACCGCAGAAGAGCCGCCCAACCACTGGTGGATCAGCACCAACCCAGGATCCCGAACACACAGGATATTGTGGACGCCGCTCGGGCTCTACGAGCATTGAAGGAGGAAAACGCACGCGCGGGGTATAACCCGCCGGCGAATGTCAACCCGCCAACGGCTCCCATCCCGCCCACCGCAGCCCAGACAGCCGGCTGGCTTGGGGGCTTATCAACCCATAGGATTGGGACTCCTTGTTTAGTCCCAGCGTTGCGAGATGCCCGCATGCCCCCAGATTTTAAAGGTCCTCGCAAAGTTCCCAATTATACAGCAAATCTAGAGCCAACTGAGTGGATCGAAAGCTACAAACTAGCAATGGACTTGTTAGGCGCAAGTGAGTCAGTATGTGCGCATTACCTACCTCTGATGTTTGAAGGCCCCGCACGCACCTGGTTGAAAAACTTGCTGGCAAATTCTATCAACACATGGCAGGAACTCAAGGAGCGCTTCGTCAAGAATTTCCAGGGAACCTTCAAAAGGCCGACACTATTGTTGATCTCAAATGTTGTGTTCATCATGAGGATGAGTCGGTGCATCATTGGGCTCGCCGGGTTGCGGAAGATATACATAGGTCGGATAGCATCTCGGCTGCGCAAGCGAGGCTTGTTCTGGAACAAACATGCAAGTTTCAGCCCCTGGTCCAGAAGTTAGGACGACTCAAGCGAAAGGTCCAAGACATGGGTGATCTCATGGATGTGTTAACCCGGTATGCAGAGTCATATAATACCAAGGATCCGTTATCTGACGAGCAAAAAACGATAAGGATAAGAAAAACGGCGGTAAGGGCCAGCAGTAGAACAATAGCAATGGGCAGAACAACAATGGTGGTAAACGCAACAACGGTGATAAACGCAAAAGTTATGAAGGTGGCTCTGATCTGGTGGCAAATACAAATACGGGTAACAAAAATCAGCATCAGAACGATGGTTCTAGAAGGAAGTCCTCCGGTAATCGCCCTCTCAGCTTCGAGGAAGCTCTCAAGGGTCCAGGCCCAAAGCATAGTTACAATGGTAAGCCATCCAGCCACTCCTGGGAAAACTGCTATATCATGCAAGAGTTTTCCAAATGGGTTTTCCAGAATCACCACAACGGAGGCACCGGTGGACAACCCGGTAATCAAGGACCCGACTTCCAGGGAGCCGGTTCACAAGGGCCCTTTGCCGGCCCCGAGTTCCTAGGGAACAACGGGCAGAACACCGGGTTTCAGGGGGCTGGCAATACAGGAGGCAACAATCAACGAAACCAGGGAAATCAGCATCAATCTGGTATGTCAGGATTCCAGAGTAATCCGAAGCAGTTGAATAGTGGGCAGTATCACGTCTTCACCACTAGTACCTGCAAGCATGATAGGAAGGTGCAGCGGCGTGCCGCCAATCTGGTTGAGCCGGCTGCCCCATACTATCTAAATTGGTCAGAACAGCCAGTCACATGGAATCGGGCAGATCATTCGGTACTCCTTGATCACCCTGGTCATCTAGCATTGGTACTAGCACCTCAAGTTGGCGGTTATACGTTGACCAAAGTACTCATGGATGGAGGCATCAGTATCAATATTCTGTACTAGGACATGTTCAGGCGGATGAATCTATCTGATAAGCAGTTGACTCCTTCCTCTACAGTTTTTACGGCATCGTTCCTGGCAAATCAGCTTATCCCATGGGAAGAATATCCCTGGAAGTGGCCTTCGGCTCAGAAGATAACTACTGCTCTGAATTTCTGTCCTTTGAGGTGGTTAAGCTCAAGAGCCCATACCATGCCTTGTTCGGCCGGCCGGCTTATGCACGGTTCATGGCACGGCCGTGCTATGTTTACCTCAAAATGACAATGCCAGGACCAAGGGGAATCATCACAGTTGAAGGTAATCGGAAAATTGCACTCGAATGCGAGAAAGGAGATGACGCATATGCCGAGACGGCTTTCGCTGCAGAGGAATTGCGGTATTATAAGGATAACATTGACCCATCTGACATGACCTCTCTGAAGAAGCCAACGACGAAGTCAGACCCTTTGCTCAAACTCAAGTCAGCCAGGGACACCAAGCAAGTTGATTTCACCCCGGGTAATTCTTCGGAGCAGTTCACCATAGGGGCGAATATGGATCCCAGACAGGAAAGCGCGCTCATCGAGTTCATCCGTAAGAACCGAGACATCTTTGCATGGAAACCTTCTAACATGCCAGGTGTACCGCGTGAACTCGCTGAGCACTCTCTCAATGTGGATCCCAAGTTTAAGCCAGTTCGCCAGTATCTCCGTCGCTTTAATGAAGAAAGGCGGAAAGCTATTGGTGAAGAAGTGGCCTGGCTCCTAGCTGCCGGGTTCATCATCGAAGTCTTTCATCCTGAGTGGCTAGCCAACCCGGTACTTGTTCTGAAGAAAAACGGGACTTGGCGGATGTGTGTTGATTACACAGACCAAAATAAGGCTTGTCCTATTGACCCCTTTTCTTTGCCCCGTATAGACCAGATCATTGATGCCACGGCGGGTTGTGAGTGTTTTTGCTTCTTGGATGCTTACTCCAGTTATCATCAAATCAAGATGAGGCAGGAAGACCAGGAAAAGATGGCTTTCATCACGCCCTTTGGGGCCTTCTGTTATACCACTATGCCATTTGGTCTGAAGTGTGCACAGGTGACTTACCAGTGTTGTGTCCCGAATTGTTTTCACGGTCAAATTGGGCGGAATGTTCACGCATATGTTGATGACATCGTGGTTAAATCTCGAAAGAAAGAAACCCTGTTGGAGGATCTCAAGGAAACATTTGGCAATCTCCGTGTCTACCAGATAAAGCTTAACCTGGAGAAGTGTGTCTTTGGTATCCCTGCAGGAAAGCTTTTAGGATTTCTTGTTTCCGAGCATGGCATTGAAGCTAACCCGGAAAAGATCAAGGCAATCACGACCCTGGCTAAGCCGGCAAATCTTAATGCTGTGCAGAAGCTGGCTGGGCGAGTTGCGGCGTTGAGCCGGTTCATAAGCCGGCTTGGGGAGAAGGCAATCCCGTTGTACCAATTGCTCCGGAAGTCAGATGACTTCGTTTGGAGTGATGCTGTAGATCTAGCTTTTGAGGCCCTCAAGAAACAGTTGTCTGAGCCACCGGTTCTGGCTGCCCCTCATAAGAAGGAACCTATGTTGTTATATATTGCTGCTAACAACAAGGCTGTAAGCGTGGCAGTTGTTGTAGAGAACAAGGAGGACGGCAAGGAATATCCAGTTCAGCGCCCGGTGTATTATATCATTGAAGTGTTAACTGAGTCCAAGCAGCGATATCAGCATTGGCAGAAACTGGTCTACGAAGTGTTTATGGCTAGTCTCAAGCTGAAGCACTACTTCCATGAGCATCCGATCACTGTGATCAGCTCAGCACCTCTTGGCGACATAATCTAGAACCGGGAAGCCACAAGCCGGGTTGGTAAGTGGGCTATTGAGCTTGGTCCGCATCATCTCAAATATGTGCCTCGCACAGCAATCAAATCTCAGGCTTTGGTGGACTTCGTCAATGATTGGGCAGAGTTGCAGGCTCCTGAGGAGAAGCCCGATACAACATATTTGTCCATCCACTTCGATGGCTCAAGGCAGCTCGAAGGCTCGGGGGTTGGAGTTGTGATAACTTCCCCGTGAGGAGATAAGTTCTGTTATGTTTTACGACTTATGTTTCCATTTACTAACAATGTAGCAGAATATGAGGCATTACTTCATGGACTCCGGATGGCCAAGGAGATGAACTTGAGCCGGATCAGGTGCTTGGGGGACTCAGATTTGGTGGCCCAATAGGTTTCTGGTACATGGGATTCCAAAGATCCTCTTATGGCGGCTTATCGGCACATGGTCACCAATATTGCTGGACACTTCCAGGGTTATCAAGTTGATCACATTGATCACTAGCAGAATGAGGCAGTAGATGCACTCTGTCGTCTAGGTTCTCAGCGCAAGCTGGTACCCCCTAATGTTTTTCTGGACATTTTGCATAACCCGTCTGTCAAGTTGCCCACAGAGGAAGACCTAGCTATTCCCGACCCAGAGGCGGCTCTAGTGGCTGCCGTCCATCCTGTACCTGATTGGACAGTCCCCTACTTGGCCTATTTAAGATGGGGTGAGTTTCTAGCAGAAGAAATCGTCGCTCGATAGATCGTCAGACGATCCAAATCTATGACTATCGTCAATGTCGAGTTGCATCGGCGCAGTGTCACCGGTGTTTTTCAGCATTGTGTTTTCCTAGAGGAGGGCCGTGCAATTCTCAATGAGATCCACTCTGGCGATTGTGGTCATCACGCCGGCTCAAGATCACTTATTGCGAAGGCTTTTCGGCATGGATTTTATTGGCTCACAGCTCACGCCGGCGCAGAGGATACTGTGCGCAAGTGTGATGGTTGCCAGAAGTATGCTCGCCAGGCTCATGTGCCGGCTCAAGAATTGCGGATGATCCCGATAACCTGGCCTTTTGCAGTCTGGGGGCTTGATATGGTTGGACCCTTCAAATGTTCTAAGAACAAGCATACGCACCTGTTGGTTGCTGTGGATAAGTTTACCAAGTGGGTAGAAGCAGAGCCGGTCAGCCGCTGTGACGCTGCCACAGCTGTCAAGATTCTGAGAAAGCTGATATTTCGCTTCTGCTATCCACACAGTATCATCACTGAAAACGGAACCAATCTTTCCAAAGGAGTCATGAAATAGTTCTGCCAACAGGAACACATCCAGCTTGATTTTGCTTCGGTGGCGCATCCTCAGTCCAACGGACAGGCAGAACAAGCTAACCAGTAGTTGCTACGTGGAATTAAACCGTGGCTCATGGTGCCCTTGCAATGCACAAGCCAGGTTGCGAGGAAGAGGAATTACCTGCAGTGCTTTGAAACATACGTACTACTCCCAACAGGTCAACAGGCTATACACCGTTTTTCCTCGACTATGGTGCAGAAGCTGTACTTCCAAGCGATATTCGTCACAACTCTCCTCGAGTGGCGGCTTATGTGGAGTCACATAATGAGCAGGCTCACGAAGACGCTCTTGATGCTCTGGAGGAAGAGCGCGAACTTGCCGCATCCAGATCAGCAATTTATCAGCAAGACCTACGTCGCTATCACAGCCGTAGAGTTTGAAGCCATACCTTTCAGGAAGGGAACTTAGTGCTCCGTCTTATACAAGACCAGACATGCATGCATAAGGTATCACCTCCTTGGGAAGGACCCTTCGTAGTCAGCAAGAATCTAAACAACGGGTCGTATTACCTGGTTGATATACGTGAGGCAGATAAATCACATACCTCTGAGGAGACAAGCCGGCCCCGGAACGTTGCCCAGCTCCGGCCATATTATACCTAGGTCATCGACTGGGTTACATCTTTGTACATACCTTCTATCATGTATACACCTATTTTTTATCAATGAAATACAGACCGGTAGCTTTGTATAAGAGAGCTTGTCGTTTCACCTCAAAATTATGTGTCGAGTCTTTGTTTGTTGATCATTGGTTATTTGGGGGCTTCCAACTCATTGAGTTTAGCTTACAAAACCCTTTAACCCGGCAAAAAGCCAAAAGTTGGTTAAACCTATCTGTTAGCAAGATGCTACTCCAAAAAAGGTGACCCGGTGTACGCCTGATGAGTCAATCACAAAGGTGACCCTGAATTCATCAGAGTTAAAATGTTCGATTGGTTGCGTGACAGCCGGCTTTCGGAAAGCGAGGATAAAGCAACATGCCAAAGTGCCAGCTTCATGAAAGTAATTCAGACTTGACCTTTTTAAGCCGGTCTTTCATATTGTGTTTTAAAAAACCGACTCATTACAGTTATATTCTCTTTTGCATTCATCTCATCTCGACATGCATACACCAGGGTGGACGACACGAGCAAGCTTTTCGGCCCGCTCGTGGCCCGCTCGGTCCGGGCCGGCTCGGTCCTGGCCCGGTAGAGAAATCAGCCGGTCCGGGCCGTCAAATTAGGCCCGAGAAAACGTCGGTCCGGTCCGGGCTTTGACCGGTCCGCTCGGTCGGACCGAGAAAAGGCACAGCCCAACGCACGCAGTCGCACTCTGTTCGTTCGGTCGCTCAATCCCGACGCCGCCTCCTCATCCCATCCCGGCGCCGCCGCGCCGCCGCTGCCCACCATACAGCTGCAGGAGGGAGGGAGCGCCGCCTCCGCCGGCCGCCGACCCGCCGTTGCCGTCGTTGACCACCTGCACCTCCTCCACTTTCCGCCATCTTGTCTCTCCCCTTAGTCTCGTCGACCAACACCTCCTCGTCTGCACCTACACGCGGGGAAAGGAGTAGTGGAGGAACAGAGGAGGGAGCCCTGCACCTGCCCGTCGTCGTCGACTGTCGCCATCGCCCCCTACCCGCCGTGGACGCTATGGAGATGAAGGAGCAGTTGCAGCAGGTCTCGCGTACAATACAGTTTCGTCAGATATAGCCGTAAGTTGTTAGAATTCAGTTTCGTCAGACAATAAAGTTTTCTTCAGTTTCGTCAGACAATACAGTTTCGTCAGTTGGAGCCGTAAACTGATCATATTGCATGACGATCTCCTCCTCTGTCCTCTGTTTGCTTCATTTGCTTTCCAGAATCAAAAGGTGCCTACACAGCAGCTAAACACAACAAAAACAGACTCCCAGGCAACATGACCAGCCGGTCCATTCGGTCTTCTCGGGCCTAACCGAGCTGACGCTCACACGGTCCGGTCCAGAAATAACGGCTCGCTGGACATCTCGGTCCGGTCCGGTCCGGACCGGCCGTGGCCGGTCCAAAGCAAGGCTCGGTCAGGGACCGGACCGGCCCGGACCGCGTCCACCCTGATGCATACATACATTCACACATGGCATTGACCTTAGTTAACCTTTGATGTTTCTGAGTTATTACAAGTAGTAACACGGTTGCTATTTTTCTATATGCTACTCAACAATCACAAATTATTGCTACCTGCAGTTGTTATTATTTGTGCAGAATCACTCTTGCTGCAAAAACCGGCTCTAGAGACTGAACAGAGGATTCACAATGGCAAAAAGGCCTGTATATTTGCACAAGCAAGGCATCCGCAAACATTTTTGTACATGTAATAGCAGTACAGTGCACGATGGCACTGGCATCAGAAACAGTTCTGGACATTAAGTTATTACAAGTCGCCCATCGGGCTACAGACTTGAAATAGTGTTTTTCCAAAATCCTACTGCAAAAGAGGGAAGAGCCGGTGTGCGCCAAAGTTAATGATGCTGGCGGCTCAAGAAGCGTTTGGTCCCGGCTCTTCAAAGTTGCCGTCATCCTCTGCCCCTTCCTGGCTTGTGGATTCGTCGATCGACCACTGAATGGAGCGCAAGGCTTCAAACATTGCATCGGCGGTAATCACAAAAGATGGAGCAACTTCAGGAGCAAAGGGTTGCTTACACGCACGAGTGAGAGCAACAGCCGGTGGGATCGGTGGTTTGATCTGCTCATTCTTCTCAGAATACCCTGCTTGATATTTGGACAAGTCTGCCTCTGCAGCAATGGCAGTGGCGGCAACCCGGGTTTCCTTCAAGAAACGTCGGAAGTCCTTCTCCGTGAAGGGGGAGTCGTCAACCTTAAATTCAGGATACGCGCCAACGATCTGGGCCGGGTCCAATTCTGGCACATACGCTTTGGTGCGAGCCAACTCCGTCAGGGCCCCCGCACGGCAAGCCGCCTTCTTCCACTCCTCCAACCAGGAAGGCACCACAGACAGCTCCTTCAGCATATCAGAGATCAACTGCGGCAGTGCCTTGGTATTTTTTGCAGCCATTATGCACCGACAGCCACATATATATAGCTGCTCCACAAAAGTGTAAACTGCCTTCAACTTCACCAGTGGTTGTTGCACAAGGATTTGGTTCTTACGGCCTTCAAGGATAAGTGCACGAGGTCAGTAAGGCCGGCTTGGCATCTTAAGTTGTTATAATTGACTAATGCTAGTCCTGATACTTACCGAAGATGGCTTTGCACATGGCTGCGATATGGTCATTTAGAGTGGATAGCTCTTGCGTAACTGGCTCTAGCTTTGCCTCGGCCTCCTCAGCACGCTTAGCTAGGGCGGCTCCTTCTGCTTCAGTTTCTGGCAAAGTGCTCCTCACAAGGACCAAAGACTTGTTGGCTTCTGCAGATGATTCTTTAGCTTCTTTATGTAGTTTTTTCTCCTTCCTTGTTTCCATTCGGAAGAAGGAAGCCTGAGCCTCCACTTGATTCTGCATGTCCTGCAAGGCAGTTTCAGTTATACATCATATAAGCATGCCCCGAGCCGCCCTTCCGACTGACCCGGCACATGGGGGCTACATGTTTCAGCGCTCTTCCAAGACAAAAAAGAAAAAGTTCCATGCAGATGCAGGCATTCTACATGGCACTTGGGGGCTAATGCATAATTCGCTCCATCTTACTACCTATGGAGACCCGCCCGACATAATATGATGAGCCGGCCTTTGGGCGCATCCCTTTGAAGATTACGCATACAAGAAGTTTTTGAAGTCCCGGATCATCATCTGATAATGACCCGGCCCTTGGGGGCTATATATATATATATATGAATATCGAAACAGAGCAAAAGTTACCTCATATTTCCGCTTCAGCGAAGTTATCATTGCAATCTCTTTGTCACGGCTTTCAGACAGCCGGGTCAACACAGATTGGTGCAACGAGTTGGCATCTTGATCTTCGAAGGCAGAGAAGTAAAGAGTCGTCTTCCACTTGTTCTCAAGGGGCGGCTCAGCCTTGGCAGGAACCTTGGTGAGAGCAGTAGAGGCTTCCGGTGGAGCAGTTTGCCGTTCACTGATCACCGCTACTTCATCTTGAGCCGGTGCCGCGGGCGGCTCTTTGGGCTGCTCTTCAGTTAAACTAGGAGAGGAGGCGTGAGCCGGGCTCGCCGTAGTATCTTGAGGCGGCGGGCTATTCTGAAACGCCGGCTCGTCCTGGGTGCTCAAGGTGGCCGTTTCTTCCTCAGGTCCTGTTTGAATGACCGAGTCAGATGACCTGGCGGCGGCTTTCTTCTTAATGGCCTTGGCGCTGTACAAGAAACAAGGAGTTATTCAATTAAAGATTGAAGGGTAAGAAACCACTATGTGACACAGGAATGATTAAATTGCTTACCCAGGGTTAATATTAAAGCCGGCGCCCAAGGTGGCCGTTCCTTCCGCAGGTCCTGTTTGAATGACCGGGTCAGATGACCCGGCGGCGGCTTTCTTCTTAATGGCCTTGGCGCTGTACAAGAAACAAGGAGTTATTCAATTAAAGATTGAAGGGCAAGAAACCACTATGTGACACTGGAATGATTAAATTGCTTACCCAGGGTTAATATTAAAAGCCGGCGCCAGAGTAGCGCTTGATTCATCCGAAGAGGGGGACGTCTAATATGCCGAGTCATTTAAATGTAAGGGCACCTTGAAACGACCAGCTAGAGGAAAAGAGGGAGTTGGACTAAGAAGCACCTCTGTCCTTCTCTACGGGATGGCGGCTCGCTTGGTAGGCCGCCACTCAATTCCCCTTCACTGCTCCGGGTTTTTCTTTTGGAGGTGCTGGCGTGTTGTGTTTTCTTCAAAAGAAATTGGGGATCTAAGTGAGCATCTTGGTGTGAAAAAGGGACTTTACGGACAGTAACCTGAGGTTTCTTTCAGACTTTGTGGATTGCAACCCGGGTTTTCTTTTGGACAGGTTTTGGAGAGTCAGAGTCTGAAGAGATCAGAATTACCTCTAGCTCAATGGTGTGGCTTATTTCAGCTTCTTCCTGCGAAGAGTCGGCATCAGCAAGATGATTAAAAAGGCGGCCAAGGGAGTCAAGTTCTACCTCGTTATCTTCATCATCATCTGGATCCTCTCCATCGCTTTCCCGAGGAGGAGTAGGGTCTTGAATCTCAACCCGCCACCAGTCATCGTCGTCCTACATCATGGTGGGAGGATGGAATTATGACAAGGGTAAATAAAATATGGACGGAGTAAAAGGCACAAAAGCGGCTTACCTTCGGTGCCGGGTTGTTTGAGTAAAATGGGGCAAGTCCCACGAGCTTGATATCGTCCTTTGTTTCACCAAGAAGTTTCTTGCAAATTTTAGGACGTCCTTTGCCGTGAGGTTAACCCGGCTAAACCTAAGTGGGTCTTCTTGATGGCTGGTTTAGGAGTACATAGACCAGGTCCTAAAACTGAGTGGCTGAATTCGCCACTCAACCCAAGTCCAGGTCAGATCGACGCCAGTGAGGCCATGGGCGATCAATACATTCATTTTCAGATACAGGGGCTCCAGACTCTCTCTTTCTTCCCTGGAAGCAAGACCCGGGAAGGCTGCATTAGCGGCAAGCCGGTTTGCCCTGTAACCCGGCAGTGGATGCTACCCTTTGAGGGAGGTGTCCTTGTAGTAAAACCAGGTTCTGTGCCACCCTTTGGGGTGGCTGGCTGGCTTGGCTTCAGGAAAGACAATATTCTTCCTCCGTTGGATGGAAACTCTGCCGAGTTCAACGCTTGGCCCATCTTTATGCTCTGTTTGGCGGTTCAGATAAAAGAATTCCCGAAACAGGTTGATGGACAGCTCAAGCTGCAGATATACTTCGCAGAAAACTTGGAACTGGCATAAGTTGAAGATGGAGTTGGGGGCCAGATCTTGAGGCCTGATGTTGAAAAAATACAGCACATCTCGGAAAAACTTTGAGCCGGGGTGGGGGGGGGGGGTAGGGGGGGGTGGGGGGGAAGCCCCTCGAGACATGTTCAACAAATACGATGACCTCCTTCTGAATTGGCTGAGGATGGATTTCTTCTTCAGGAGTGCGCCAGTCAATAACCCGGAATCCACCAGGCCTTGCAAGCTAAGCTCAGACATGCTGGATTTTGCCCAGTTCACGAACTTGGGTTTGGGAGCCATTGTTTCAGCTGCAATGAAAGGGAAAAGGTGTCATGAGACGGTAAGCATGAGCTTGGTTTAATATAAATGGTGGATACAAGCCGGTGATTGAGATATTTTGCCGGGTTACGAAGAGGAGGCAGTAGAACCCGGGTCAAGTTCTTGACAAGGATAAGCCAGATACTACGTAGCACGGATTTTTTCTATAATTGTTGAAAATGGCCTGGACTACAAGTCAGCTAACAAGTTTCTGTTGGGTAAGAAAATTCTACAGATCTGAAAAAAGGATAAAAATGAAAAAGTAAAAACTAGGTATGTTCTTCGTGTTATGAGATGAAAGGCAATGGGGTCAATCTAAAGCAGTACAACAGATCTACCAATAAGGAAAATGATGCGGAACGACCTTATGAGCTAAAAATGTAAGGGACCAAAAGCATTTTGGATCTACAGGCTATGGCGAAGAACCCGGAAGAACTGTGATGAACTAGTAGCAATGCAGAAGAGAACTTACAGATCTGGAGGGCAAGCTTGAGGTCTTGGAAGTGCAGTGGATGCGGCCGCCCGATGTTGGATGGCTTCGGTGATGATGAGGAGGCGTGACTAGTGCTAGCTCCGGCGATGACGAGCTCGGACAGTGCGGCGGCGTCGGGAGCGGAGGAGAAGACGAAGAATGAATGGTAAAAGAAAGAAATGGGTGTGTGCTAGCCTACTTATAGGCATGGTAGGAATTGGAACGATGGGTGCGGAGCCCCAAGGCGGCGTAGTAAATTTCGGCCATGGGCTCCTCGATTTTTGCACCTGACAGGACAATACAAACCCACTCACAGATTCGATATGATGTCACCTCGGATTTTGCGGAAGTGGATTGTGATGTCATAAGCAAAAGTGGTGAAAGGATACCAAGTTATGGAGGGTGATAACCTAGCAAATTTTAGTGCAGATAAAGGATGCTGAAGAACCGGCTTGAGAAACAGATTCAGAGCTCCACAGAATTTTTTTTTGATTTATTTTATTTTTCAAGTTGGAGTTTAACATGGATAAATCCAAGTCAAACTGAGGCCTAATGTTGGGAATATTTCCCGTCGTGTAGACCCGGCAGGATGATGACCCGGGCATAGAGCCGAAAGACTTAGCGGGTTATCTCACTGCAGGGTCAAGCAGATATTCGATGGGCCAGCTTGACGAAGGAATGGTAAGAAAGGCAGGCTCAGGCTACTGGCCGGCTTAAGAAGAAGATGAACGGCTTAGAGGTTGTCTTGGAGTTAAGTAGGAAGAGTAGGAGACGGGTCAGGATGACGGCCCGGACTGTCATGTAACCCTAGGGCTCTACCTCTTATATAAAGGGGAGCACCCAGGTTAGAAAGACTAAGTTGCAAATCCCTCAAGAGCTGGGTTAGCGAGATCGCATCCTCAATATAATCAAGCAGGACATAGGCTATTACCTCGATCAAGAGAGGCCGAACCTGGGTAAACCCGTGTCTTCTCGTTTCCCATCAACACCGCTAAGCTTCCACCCTTGTGCGATGGCCTCATCTCCAAGTCCTTTCAGAAGGGCATCTGCCGTGTCAAAACCACGACAGCCACCGCTCCCATTCTCTCCCCCATGGCAGGTTAGCCACCGTGGCTTAGCTGCACCGCCTTCTCCTCTCCGGTGAACTACACCGCATCGCCGCCTCGCCCTGTCGGGCTCACCAGCACATGCCCCTACCTCTACGATGGGTGCTGGTGGGTTGAGCGGTGCGCTGCTCGCTGCTGAAATGTGAGTTTGCGGTGCTCTGGTAGCTACTATGCTCTAGAGCCTCGTAAGCTCCGGTCAGTGGAGAGAACTAGAGAAGGGCAGAGTAGGCCCCGCCATCACTGCAGGGAGACCGATGGGGAGGTGAGGATTGGATTTGGAGGTTTAGGGTTAGCGGATTAGTAGGCCCTGCTGTCCTGGAAAATGAAAAGCACACTATGCACATGATATACACGGTGTTGCTGGCCTTTTTTTTAAGACTTGGTGTTGCCAGGCTTGGATGGGCTAAAAGCCTAAAACAACATGTGTTTTTAACTTTTTAAAAATGTATTGGCCCATATAACAGTGTATAGTTATAATTGTATTTAATTATTGTGCCTTTTGGATTAATAACATTATAGACATTTCTTCCGAGATGTGATTTGACAAATATAAATTTACATGGACACTTCTTATGTAATAATATGTATTTTATTTTTTAAATCACTAATTAAGGCACCGTATGAAGTACATGCAATAAATACTTATCTGAAAAGCTCTAATTTTTTTTATGTAGGTTCTTGTAAAAAATTTATCCAAAATTATATGCTATTATTTAGAGTATAAATGATTATCGCCCATTTATTGAAATAATACCAATTTGAACTACTTGAGTCTTAAATAAGGACCAAAAAATCCAATAAAAATTATATGTGTGTACATATCTTAATGATTAGTTTGTCGAAAAATCAGGTGAAAAATTCATATGTCCAAATGAAAAAATTTAAATAGTATTTGCATCCCAATGCTTTATCATTTTTCACAATTTAAAATTTGGTCCAAAGATTATATAACTTGGCATGGAATCATATTATGAGTTAATAAGCCTTCCATGATTTTTTCAGAAGATTTGAGCAAACTATGACTATAGATTGCTTTGTAATGGTCATATTTCCAAAGATGTTTCATCTTTTTTCAAGTATACTATTAAGATGACACTAGCAAAATATTTTCCTTCATCAATTGCAATCAAGATTGTACCTACAACTTCATGTGAAATGTGAATTGACAAATATAAATTTACATGGACACTTGTTATGTAATAATATGTTTTTTCTAAAAAAAAATCACAAATGTAAGTAAAATTGAATGTTTGTTAACAGCAAGTTAATATATATTTTCCATGAATGAATATGACATGAATAGATATATGACATGTTTATGGGTATTTCCATATATTATTCATATTTTCATGAGTTTATATGGATTAGTTATACATTTCCTTAGATTGCATGATTTTTATTTAAATATAAGAGCTAAAACAATTTTGGTCTTTCAGGGCCGAGCCCAGAAACGGCCTAGAGCACGCACGCACCGAGTCCAAAACCTAAACCAAGACGCGCGCGCGCGCACACACAGGGACACACCAGTCGTCTCTCCCGGTCTCCACCAACCTCAACTCACGCAGGCACCGACGCAGCAACGGTGCCCGCCAGCCACCTCTCCACTTCTGTGCAACCGCCCGCCACTGACCCCCTTTCCTCTCCTCTGCAGTACCACTGAACTCGTCGTTGCCTCTTGCTTGCCAGTTTCACTTCCTTGGTCGCCATCGCCCGCCGCCCACCTCCCTACTTCACCGGCTGCTAGCTCGACGGTGGCCACCACCTCCCCACTTCTCTGCTACCGCCGCCCTTCCCTTCATTCGCCGCCCCTGCCCAAGTCCCAACGAGCCGTCTCCCGCGCCACTGACCATCGCTACTCTGTCTTCTCTGTGCCATCGAACTACAGCTCCGTCGGCTTGTGATCTGTAAGTACGGCTGTTATGTTGCTATAGAATTTGATGTTTGCTGTGAAATATTTGTGCTTTCTGTGAAATATCCACCCACATTTATAGATTTTGTATCCATCTATGTACAACGTGGTAAACACCAGGATCAATGCAGTGCCCACTGTTGTTGTCAATCTGCTAGTCCTGAGCATTGATAAGTTGTTTAGAAGCATGCTGTGCCGTGATTGCTGCCATTTTGCTGAACATCTCAGTTACAACTTACAATGATGCAAAGTGTGATTGACATAATAATTTATATATTTTACTTAACCATTACACCAGAACACGAGTGAGGTTCTCTGAATTAGTTCAGTAATCAACTTCTCTGAATTCACAATGAGTGAGAGAGGAGAGCAGGATGCGGCAAGGTTCCCTCGTCCCGTTGCCGGCCAGGCCGTAGGTTCCGTCCTCTCCTTTCGTCGCTCCGGCGGCGGGAGAGCGGGGGAACCTCGGATCTGGCCCGCTGGCGTGTGAATAGTAGGGATAGGTTTCCCAACGGCGGTGGTCTGGTGGAGGCGGCGCCGCCGTGGAGTGGAATAATCGTCCCCCAGCTCTTGCTCCACCTCGGCGTCGTCCTTGGTGGCGGGGTCGAGGAGCTTGTGGGGTGCCGGGTTGTGGTTAGTCAGGCGGTGGCGCTGACCACACCTTCGGCCTTTTGTCCTCCGGATCTAGCACCGCCTCGTCGGTGGGCTGCTCCATCGCCCAGCGACGATTGCTGGAGGCTCTTTGTGCAGGAGTGGACGGGTTGCGGCTGGCTGTGGAAGTAGCCGAGCTCGCGGACGGCGACGGCCGTCTGTTTTCGTTTCTGCGATGGCTCTCGGTGGTCTCCTTCTCTGGATGGCGATGTGCGATAGCTGGAATGGCGGCTTCGGTGGCTCTTCCCAGTGGGGAAGAGGAGCTGCACCTGGAGAAGTACGGGATCCGTCCCGGCCGACGTGCCCCAACTCCGTTGACGCTGTCGTTTACGGCGGCGTTCAAGTGAGGTCCACTAAAGCAGCCTGTCCTGCGATGATGCCTCTCCAGGTCTTCGGGTGGTCTCCAGCGTTTCCCTACGGCAGCAATGGAGTCCAGAGGCGAGCTTGGTTATGCAGCAGCTTCCTTGGATCTTTGTGTTATTGTTCTCTTTTTGGTGGTTGTTTGTGCAATTGTCCAGGGCTAGGTATCCTTCCGGATCCTTCGCGTGAGTGCGTGTGTTTGTACTGGTTCTCTTTGATCTAATGAGACATAGGCACTTCTCAACAAAAAAAAAAAAAAACTTCTCTGAATTCGGGAACAGCTCTTTACACAGACTCACAAGAATTTACTATTTTTTCTCCATGGGTACACAACAAAAGATGCAGACAAAGAACAAACTTCCATCCAGCACACAAATTTCAGATAACACAGAGATCTACCTTAAAACTGTGGTGTGGTTTGACAGGTGTGTGTCACTTTTTTTTTTTTTTCGAGGACGGCTGCACACATGACCTGCATGTCTGTTCTATTGTTCTTACAACAGTGTTGTCCTGTTGAGTTGTCGTTGGTTTTCTTGTGTTGTTCAATTCCAATATTATACGGCGTATTTTGTATTTGTTTCCGCATCTATACCGTATCCATCCTGCTTCCAAATCCGATAAAAAACATGGAATATGATATGGTACCAGCATTATCCGTCTGAATCTGATCTGGTTTCACCCTTAGCTACAAATGACCCTCTACACTTGTGGGTATCAGTATCACCATGATTGGCTTCTGTAACAAGAGTTAGGGAACCCAACCGTTTGGGATTGCCCTAAGTTTCAGCTTGTTTTGAGACCGGCACTGCCGGTTAGAATCTCAGAACTGCCGGGATGAGCCTCTTTTTGTTCCAGCTGCACCCCAGTTTCTGTTGCTAAGTCTAGTTCCACACGCTCGGCATTTCCTGTTTGGATATCAGCGTTACCGGGATGAGGCTCCGGACTTGGGTCATTTCGGGTGCAGTGGTTTCTATTTCCTCACTCGGTGTGTCCGGTTTGGAAATCGGCATCACCGGGATTTGGTTATGATGTTGGACAAGTTTTCCGTTGTGCGCTTGATGCCTCAGAGATATCCATTGTCTGAATAAACTTGGCATATCTGGTTAGGATTCCAATACTGCCGAGATGAGAATCTTGAGCAAAAACGGCTAGTTTTCTTTGCGTGGCTATATAAGGGACCCAACCCCTTTGGGTTCGGGTGGGCATCCCAGATAATTTATTGCACTCTCCTACTTCGTGTTCCCACTTCCTCGAGTTCTTGAGCCCACATCTTAAGAGAGGAAAACCTTGAGAGAGTTGTTGAGATCTGATTGAGCATCAAGCAAGAGCATCTTCGAGTATAGAGATCTTTACTTGTTATTCTTTGAGATTTGGAGTCTCCTAGATGGTTAGGCGTCGTTTGAGAGCTTCCATCTTGTGGATCCGCCTCGGGCAAGTTTATGAAGGTCCAGGGATCGCCTCAAGATCCGCCATGTGGATTGGGCGATTTCTTGGTGCACAAAGGAGAAGAAGGTGAATTCCAAGTGACTTTGGAGCTTTATGCTCAAGCCTCTTCGACGAGGATGTAGAGGCACGCCAACGGATTGAACTTCAGGATTCATCTGGTGTCTTCGTTTCCTAGCCTTTTACTTTCTAGCTTGCTTACTTGTTCTTCTTATCTGCTTGCTTTCTTGTTAATTGGAATTTAGTTGCAGCTCTGTTTCCTCACCATTGCATGCTAATCAGCAAATTGAATTAAAATTTGATAATACCCTATTCGTCGATAGACCTCGACCTTTCACCGGTGCACCTCTCTCACCCCCATCAAAGCATATATTTATTTGCTAACTCCACGGTTTTGTTGATTCGTATTGTCTTGCTGAATAGGTAAATGACTTATGTTGGGTAGTTGTTGTATGTCACTGAGAAAAGTCGATCATTATTATATATAGATGGACAATATCTAAACCATGTTGGTATGCATGACCGAATATCACTATGCGTATTCCGAACCGTAGCGAAAATTATTCGAATTTTCAGCGGAAATTTTTACAAAGGGGTACAACTGGACGACCGGCAGTTATCCGTGACATCTTCACCCCTAATTCAATCAATACATTTTCTAAGTAAATAATCAGTCAACACATGTGGAGGAAGTTATTTCGTATTGCATTTAGAAAGTTTTGGTTAGTTCAACTCTTGCAATATAAGGCTCCATTTCGCCTGTCAAGTTGATCCTTCCATCATATATTTTCATAAATAAACAGTTCTTACCCGATGATATCGTTTGTAGCTTTCAACATATTGCGGCGTTCGCAAGTTGCACATAAGTCATGATGTTGTAGAATAATTTTGAAAATGTCTTGGAATCTCACCCCTTGCTATCAAAGTAGGGATATTGATCGAAGTAGGGATATCCATGGCACTCATCTATGTTGAAGATCCTTCCTTGGATCGCCTCTGCTGCTGCCGGCGATCGATGACTGCGCCACCGCGCTCCTCTCGACCTCGCACTATGGATTTTAGCTGACACCTCGCCTTAAGCTGTGGCTTTCAAATTGTTTCCACATGTTATTAAAATTTCTAGACACCCTTTGTACTATATATAGAATTTTTCACTGGCATACTGCACACTGATGTTTTCTGTGCTTTGTGCAATGGTCACTGGATTGTGGTTCGTGGGGTACGTCTATGGGATCACATAATCCTAAAAGTCAGCTTAAGATTCTCAACTTTGTATGTCCATATAGGCAAATTTAGAATTATAGGTTATTCATTTTTTTTATGACTGACTATCTTTTGTTTGGTCCAAGTTTTGTTACTGATAGTACCATGCTACGGCATAGGCGAAGTTGTGTGATGAAGATGAAGATAATCAGAAGGCCATGAAAAAGCGTCAAAACTTTTTTACACTCCAAATTACAACAAAATAACAGCTAGCAACTCAAAGGCCGGATTCTCTTGAACTCACTCATGTCTTCTGCTTTTGTACTAGTGTTTTTTTAACAGGGACATGCTAAAAATACCGCCGTGAATTTATTTATAACTCACGCACCATTCAGTTTTTATTGCAGGCACATTGTAAGATGGATCTTACAGAATTACCAAGTGTTACCACACCAAAAGAAGCATCTATGCTGTACGTACTGGTTACAAATGCTGTTGATACCTACTATCGGTCATACAGATTACACACTCAAAAGATCGATGAACAGTAGTTGCAAATGGCTCACTTTTTTCACCTTACATTTTTTTCTGATGGTGTAGTAGTATTCACGTCTTATATCGTAGTGATAGAGGATGATGATATCTAACTGGTGAAGTAGCAACGATATCTAACTGGTGAAATAGCAAGAACAGACATGCAAATTCAACCAACTGCAGAGTTTTCGCCTTCTCGGGGATCATTCAGGAAACTTACAAGAAACGTAGCGCTAGACTACAGAGACTGATGCCGCTCAGCAGTTGTCCAGGTAAGGTCTGAAACTGGGCAGAATCTTTATTCACAAATACCCAGTGCGTTAATTCAATGTCTTCAATCAGTGGACTCAGCAACCCATCACGGCAAAGTTCCTGGATTGTCGTCTGGCAACCAAACTCCATACAGGCGGTTGCTGATCCGAGATCAATGAATGAAGCTCAATTATGCCACCAATAGAAATTCTTGGACCTCCAATGATAATCAGCCGATCAGCACACGCTAGGAAAGCAAGGCCCCACCCATTCTTCGACACACATTGTTCAGGCAATTTTCCAAGAGTGATCCACTTATTATTTAACTTATCATACCTCTTCACATTCTTCTCAATGTAATCAGCTGCATAAAGCTGATTAGTGACAACCGCAATGAGTGGAGGAACACCAGTCACTCCATTAAGGCCCTCACACATGTTGTCGATCAGCTTATACATCCTAATCAGTCGGCGGTTATTAAGGGGCGAAGTATCCTAGATGGCATTGCGGTGCTACATGAGGTCATTCTTGAAATCAAGTACTCGAAAGAGAAGGTGTTCATCCTAAAGATTGACTTTGAAAAGGCCTATGATCGGGTTCGATGGGAATTCTTGGAGGATGTTCTCCACAAAAAAGGGTTTGATCATAAATGGGTCAGTTGGATGATGCAGTTGGTTAGAGGGGGCCATACGGCGATAAATATTAATGGCGAGGTCGGTCCATTTTCCCAAATGCCAGCGGAGTGAGGCAGGGCGACCCCGTATCTCCCCTACTCTTTAACATAATAGTGGATGCCCTCGAGGCAATATCGGACAGGGCAAAGGAGGCTGGACACATTCAGGGGTTGGCTTCGAGTGTAGTGCCTAACATGTTATCACATCTTCATTACGCCGACGACACGCTTATTTTGATTCGATACTCCGAGGTGAGAATCATCAACCACAAATTCCTCTTAATGTGCTTTGAGGCCATGTCAGGGCTTAAAACTAATTTCGACAAAAGTGAAGCTATTATTATGGGTTGTGATATTGTAACACCCCCTTTAATAAGCTCTGTGACACTCTGTTAATCTTGCCAAGTCATGATCATTTGCAGTGCCAAGTCATATGGGTTAATGATCCAATTCAAATTCACATCTGAAAATCAACTCAAATTCAAAAGTGAAATATGAAGTTGATCAAACACTGTTGGGAAAATGTTCATTAAATGGCTAATAATCCAGGAACATTTCTAAAATCAACATCAAAATAATTGGAGTTGGACAAGTGACTCCAACAAAATGAAACAACACCAAAACAGGATATTTAAGTCCATTTAAAATCATTTCAAATACAAATGAATTCCAAATCTGTCCAAACCAATTTTTGGTGAAAGATAATAATGCAATGCAATATTTGGGTCAACTCTCATATTTTGCAAAAGTGCAAAAGTGTGCTAACTATTTCGAAACAGGAAATGAAATAAAGAAAAGAGAACAGAAAAGGAAAAGAATAAGCAAAGGCCACTGTGCACTAGCCTAAGTGCACAGTGCCTGGCGCCAGCCCATCCAGCCCACCTGGCCCATTTCTCCGTCTCTCTCCGTGCGTGTCGCCGCCGTTGTGGCTGAGCGCGCGCGCGCCGACACGCCGCCGCCCACCGACGATACAGGAGCACGGAGGGGATAAGGGGGAGCTCGAGCCGTCCTCCCTGGCCACTCCGTTCACTCTCCCCTCTCCTCCTCCATCGCTCCGCCCTTCCTTCCCCTTCAGATCCGCGCGAGGCCGGGCGCCGTCGACACCGCGCCTCTGTTCTGTCGCGGCCACCGGCGACCCCGCGCTCGTCCACCGTGTCGGCCAGCTTCGCCGTCGCCTTCTTCATCTACTGGAGGCCTCAGGTGGAGCCGGAGGACCCCACAACGCCGAGCCCCTTTGTCCGCATCTCCGACCAACGCCGTCGATCTTCGTCGTCTCCGGCGAGCTCGACTGCAGCTACTAAACCCCCGAGGGCCACCGTGTGCCGCACTGTAAGCCACAGCTCCCCCTCTGCCCTTCGCGTAGTTCTAGCTATCCGCCGCACCGTCGCCGCCATGACCGAGCTCTGCACGCCGCGGGTGAGCTCCGTCGCCGCGGCCATGACCGTCGTTGGCAGCACCCGAGCCCAGAACCGTGCTCCTGGTGCTCCCAGGAGCACGTAGCACATGCGCACGCGCCTCCTTGTGCCCCGCAGCCCCGTTTCCATCGAAGGCCGAACTCCGGCGCTGCTGTTGCTCAACGCCGGCGACAATTCCGGCTGATTCCGGCGAAGCCACCACCACCACCGCACGCAGCTCGCTCATCTCGTTCGAACGAGACCCCGCGCGTGCCAAATGGCTGTCTGTAGGCGAAGTCCGACGAGGTCGAGGCCCTCCGCCGCGTTTTCTATCGCCGTCGGCGCGTCGGCGGTCGCCGCCGACGTGGCGAGGCTGGGCCCCACCTCAGTGTGGCTGCCAGTGGGCCCTGGGGGCCCCAGTTGACTGGGTTGACCCAGTCAACTGCTGACTGGGCAACCCAGTGAGGCTGACATGTGGGCCCCGCGTTAGTTAAAAGATTTAAAAGAAAAAGAAAATGTTAAATAAGTTAATTAAACTAATCTCTCGCTGACAGATGGGGCCCACACCCCTAATTAACCCTGTGGATTAAGTTAAATCACTGTTAAGATAAACAGAGACTGACATGTGGGCCCCACATGTCAGGATTGACTCTGGTCAGCGCCTGTTGACCGCTGACGTCATAGTGACGTGATGCTGACATCATAATTCATTTTCTATAAATAAATAAATTCTAGAAATTCAAATAATCTTTAAAAATTAATAACTTTTAAACCGTAGCTCGGATCGAAAAAGTTAAAACATGAAAGTTGCTCAGAACGACGAGACGAGTCTGATCGTGCCGTCCGTTTCTTTGTCGGAACCCCCTACGTAGAAGAACTCGTAACTCCGGACCCGTATCCGGCTGATGAATAGTGCACACACTTCAGTAAATAAATCCCAGATTAATTCTAAAAATAACTAAAATGACTTAGATGCATATTTATGCAACCCTGCACTGCATCATAGCCTAGCACGCACCGTATTGCAATTGTTTGCATTATGTTTACCTGTTTCTTCCCCCTCTTCTCTCTCGGTAGACCCCGACGTTGACGTAGCTCCCGAGGCAGACGCAGCTCAGGAGTACGACTACGTCCCCGACGACACCACATGCGACCTTACCCTTGCCCCAGAGCAAACAGGCAAGCACCCCCATTTTGAGCATGCCTATATCGCCTATTCTCTTCTCTCTTATGCTTGCATTAGAACTGCTACTGCTACTGTTTTCCTATATCTGCTGCATAGCCTGATTATTGTAACCTGCCTTGCTACCTTTCTGGTTATCTTAGACTGATTAGTATAGGCTGGGTAGAGTCCCGACAGAGACCCCCACTTGATACCGACTGCCCCGCTGGATGTCAGAAGACCCGCTCATCGGGATTGAAGACTAGACCCTGGCACCGCACATCACTTTCCCCTTAGTTGCCGACACTACTGGGTTACCGTCGAGTGCCGAGGGTGATACCTCGTCAGCACTTATGATGATAACCTTGTAGGCTAGTTAATCGGTCGTGGTAAGCGAGGGTGATTCCTCCTACACCACCTCCGATACCGACGTCGTCGTGCAACTTCTCAAGTGTGGACCTCGAGGGTGATTCCTCCTTCGTTCACCTTGACTATAACATCAGGTGGGATTCCATCGAGGGTGATTCCTCAGGATTCCCCAGGTGTCGGACACACAGATATTGTTGTTGATTTGACTTGCACCAAACCATGTTACTAAAGACGGGTCGGCCCTGAGGGGTACCCGCGCGAGCTTAATGCGAAGTGATGTGGAGTCGGGTTGACCTGGATGGTGCCCGCGAGATAACTACGAGGCGTGGCCGGGCATTCTTAGCCCTTGCCGCAATTCCTCGAGATGGGGCGACGGGGTCACATCGATCGTGAGTCTCTACTCGTTTCCGCGCGCTCCTAATCCACTACGGTTTGGATATTTGATTCGAGGGGCCTCTGGCCTGATAGCACTAACCATCACGTGGGCATAGTATGGGTGTTCTGCGTCGTATACATCAGCCAAAGCTCTATTGACGTCAGCGAGGAGCGGCCCGTTTTGGATTGAACTGGGAACGCAACTGCGCTTGTATTAAGGGGTTGCTAGGTCTGCTTCCAAAACGTCCTCGCAACGTGCAGGGTTCCCGGGTCGAAGGCCCAAGACCCCCGGGGGCATAGGTTAGTCCGGCGTGCTGACCTCTCTTTAGAGCCTAGGTCGGGTTGCGGCGTGTTGTTTGGCCGAGGCCGGGCATGACCCAGTAAAGTGTGTCCGGCCGGAGTTAAGCAAGCATGGTGGGTAACTTGGTGCACCCCTGCAGGGAAGAAACTTCTATCGATAGCCTGTCCTACGGTAACGGACACTCGGAGTTGTATCCCGATCGGTACAACTAGAACATGTGATGAGAACTGGATAGTACGGCTCTGGGATTGCTTTCTCGCAGGGAGTCGAGAAAGGATCTCAGGTCGAGGTTGATGATACTACTACTACTTTACATTATGTTCATCTGCTCTCTTCTATTGCCGCAAGACTGTCGAAGATTGTTGAAGATGCTAGTCTTCGATAGGACTAGAGTTTCCCCCTCTATTCTGGCATTTCTGCAGCCCAGTCCACATATACAGCCATTCCTTTGACAATGTTGCATATGTAGTGTAGATCCTTGCTTGCTGAGTACTTCGGATGAGTACTCATGTTTGCTTTACTTTCTTTTTCCTCCATATCCAATTGATGCCACCAGACGACGGAGCCCCTGAGCTAGACGCCCCAGCCGACGACCAGTACTACTACCCGCCATGCGAGTACTACTACTACGAGGAGCCGTTTGACGACCAGGAGTAGGATCGGAGGGTCCAGGGCAGGAGGCCTACGCCTTTCGATCGTAGTATTTTATTTTACCCCGCCTCTATGAAGGCCTATTTCTCTCTCTGTAATATATCTGTACCCAGATATCTGATGCTTCCGCTGACGCTTGTATGCCATCGAGCTATGTATTCGAGCCCTCGAGGCCCTGGCTTGTAATATAAAGCTTGTATGACTTTATTTATGTTTTAGAGTTGTGTTGTGATATCTTCAAGTGAGTCCTTAGGCTTGATCGTGCGCATTTGCGTGTATGATTAGTGCACGATTAAGCCGGGGTCGTCACAGATATGGAGGGCCAACTAAGGGCGGCACACGTGATGAACTGTAAGCTCGGTGAATTAGCAATCAAGTATTTGGGAATTTAATTTTTGAATAAAGCACTACGTATCGAGGACATTGACCAACTAGTCGAAAAGGTGGCTGGTAGAGTGGAGCCATGGCAAGGGCGGCTAATGGCATCGGCTGGGCAGTTGGTTCTAGTCAATGACTGTTTATCCAACATCCCAATGTTTACCATGGGCTTATATCTCCTCCAGGATGGGGTGCACGACAAAATGGATAGGGTTAGATTCAGATTCTTCTGGGAGAAAGTTGATGGGAAGCAGAGATACCACATGGTCAACTGGCCATCCATATGCCCGCCCAAGGAGAAAGGAGGATTGGGGGGGATCAACACCAAGATTATGAACTGGTGCCTAATGGCTAAATGGGCTTGGAAAATCCTCACTGGAAAGGGGGGCCTCTGGCTTCAAATATTTCGAAATAAATACATGAGGGAGGGGACGACTGGGGGTACGGCCACAACACACAAATCGCAATTCGCCAAAGGCATTAACAAAGGTTCAACACCTATTGCGCTTTGGATCGGAGTTCAAGGTTCGGGATGGGAATCTAACCCTCTTCTGGCTTGATGTAGGGTGCAGGGATAAACCATTTCGGGAAGTTTTCCACGGCTATTCGCTATAACCGAGAATGAGAACACCAGGGTGGCTAAGGTCTGGACCCCCAATGGTTCGAGGCCAATGTTTAGACGGACGTTTGGGGTGCTTGAGACAATGGAGTGGCAGAACATGCAACTTCTACATCATGACATTAGGCTCTCGCCTGGCAGGGATGTAGTGTCCTAGAGACTGGAGCCATCTGGACAATTTTCTACTGGATCCCTGCATAGGGAGATATTCAGAGCGACCCCTTCAATTGACCTTTCGGGCATATGGAAGGCCAAGATCCCGGCAAAGATCAAGATTTTCCTATGGCAGACGGCAAGAAACTGAATTCCCAGTGGTGATCAAGTGCGCAAGCGACACAGCCCGGGTGACGGCAAATGTCCTTGGTGCGGGATGGATGATGATAGTGACCACATCCTCTTCCGATATATTGTGGCACGGTTCACTTGGAGTGTGATCCGCGAGGCGATGGGAAGTCATTGAACCCTGTCCAGAAATTCCAATCTATTTCATCTTATTAAGAACACGGCGGCTAGGGATGCTAGAATGGCATGGGTGGGAGTTGGCGCCATGTCATGGGCGCTATGGAATACGCGTAACAAGGCACTGATAGAGGGGTATCATTTTCAAACACCCGGCCGACCTTATCTATAAAATCATGGTCTCACTGTAGCTTTGGAGAGCTCTGGGGAGACACCAAGATCGTGCGAGGCATGACACTCTCATCAACAATCTTCGCCACAAATGTACCCAACTTCGTACGGCATTAAGGACTCATAACAAAGGCTAGGGTGGCTTTCCGTCCTCGAGTGCGTCGTGTCCATCCTGACGCATTGGCAGCTTCGTGCTCGCCTACTCTTTTTCCTTCCACGCTGCATCGCGAGATGGGTCATCGTTGGCCTTGTAGGAAACATCCTTTTCCCACCATTCTTGTCGTGCTTGTAAACTTCATGCTTGTAAACTTCAGTACCTGAAGGGCCTTATTCTACGGCCGGGCAATAGCCTCGTATCTAAAAAACATGTTGTCAATGACCCTCCAAGACCCTGTTCCATGTCATATTCCTCACCACATGTCAACATCTCTGCAGACCTCTGTATCCTTCCAGAAGAATCGGTGCCCCCCTCGAAAAAGCACTATGGCAAGTTCATCGGATCAGCCCGCATCCACGAATTGGTTAGGATGCTATATCTGAACACAATGCACGCCATCCCAAACACCAGCAGCTCGGTTCCGACAGCGAGCAACTCCTTATTGAAGCACATGAAGCATTCATCCGATGGCAACCTGAGCCCTTGGATCCAGCGCCCGCGGTGTGGGTGATAAGCATCCCACTACAGAGCATTGCAGGAGAAGTAGATCCAGTGCTCCGCCACCCCATTGTTCCGACGCAGGCGGTAGATCTCCCGTTGCGCACCAGCCAATTGAAGTCATGGTTCAGGCACTCCACGGAGCCATAGTCCGACCTGGACAGCCGGAGGAGGCATTTTATGAAGAGGCCATGGCCTATCACGCCAATGATATCGCTCCAGGAGACGACATGCTGCAGCTCTCCATCAACCCCGTCAAGACGATGATGACAAGACTCAAGGGTTTCCATGGACGGCCGCACCTTCAACACCGTGCCTACTCCCGCTCCACCATATCTATCTGATAAAAGTCGACAGTTAATCATTCTACGAATTGGTAAAATTTCTCTTTTTTTAGGTGCATTTCCACAATATTTTCTCCAGAATTCATAGAATTTTGACATGCGACACAATTTAACTTCTTTGGGATATTTTGATACAACGACTGTCTAGCTTCGCTAGAGCATGAATAGACACGGACTTTGCCGTGTGCGCTTGGGAGTCGCGCTATCCAGAGCATTCGTATCGTCCATGGAGCCTTGGGATGTGGTGAGGCCCGTGAGTGTTAACACAGCCGATTACAACCTCTGTACAGTGATCGCCTCGGCCCTAGTAGGTTCTGTGTGGGAACAGTGCCCGGCCCTAGACCTGAGTTTTTTTTTGTTTCTACATACCGAAAACCGAAAAGATGCCCATGATTGAAATGACATCGCGCAGCCTGCTCAGACTGACTTGAAATATGTCCATGGCGACACAGTGGGAAAGGAGAGAGAAGCCCGTGTAGGCATAGCAGTCATGAAGGGAGGGAGGAGGCCTCTAATGGCGACGCAGCCCAAGATCGGAGATGAATCGATCTCTTCTGCTCCCAGGTGAGATTAGAAGATTTCGGGTAGCAATGGTCGGAACTGCCTACCAATCCGTTCGTGGCCAACTCCAAATCTGGTGACACTTTTCCATTTTCTCTCGAATAATGCAGGTCTACCTCCCATCATGCTGGTGCATCCCTCTTTCTTTTCGATCTGGACGGACGGAATACGCATTGACACGCAAACCAGTGCGGTGATCGTGTTCTCTGAACGTTGGATCTAAACGTTCAGACTCCGTCCCCGATTCTAAGGTATTTGCCGCTGTCCAACCCCTCGATCCAGATATCATGATTCGTAGATGGAACGATTTCGTGTCCACAATATTCATTTGTATATCCTTCTTGCCTCTTTAGTGGTCATTCAGTGCACACAGTTTATATCAGATGTAGCAGTAGTGGGTTTATATTTAATGCCGCTCGATATCGTGTGTATGTGTCATGACACATTGCTTATCTGCATCAATTAGAGAATGTCAGCTACATAATCATACTAAATTACCACGTTGTCACACTATCTGTGTCATATAGCATTCGGGAGACAACTGCTGAATAATTAGTGGATGTATATAAAGAGTGCTCAGCAATATATTAAATTAGCTACCGTTTATAATCCCCTCTGGCAGCAGGAATATTGGGGTGTCTGGTCCAGAGTCCAGGCTTTTGCCGTCTAATATGTCAGCTATAGAGCAACGGCTGTTGCATCTCAAAGATAGAAAAGGAGCAGAAATATTTGAGCCAACTGAAGGCACAACATTTGACTCCAGCCAAGAAGCATTCGACTTCTACAACTTGTGTTCCTGGGAATGTGGATTTGGTATCCACCACGGCAAAAGCAGGACCAACACAAACAACTACAGGGGCATGCAAGAGTTTGTTTGTCTGTGCAAGGTAAACACACAACTGCCTTACTAACCTGATCATGACGACATCCCTTATGCACCATTGTTGTTTTGGGTTCCCTGACTAATGGATGATACCGTTCAGGGTAAGCTGAGAAGGGAGAATGCATCGCCATGCAAGACTGGATGCATAGCAATGGTGTGATTGCTTCAGAATGATGATCATGCCTGGTATGTGAGTACCTTTTGTCGAGGAAGACAACCACAGGCAGCCGTTCGGGTATGACGAGTAGATGCAGTGGAACTCACATAATGACATAGAAGGAATTTCACGTGACTTCATCAAGAATCTCCGCGACAATAACATTAGCGTAAGCAAGGTGTATTATATTTTGTGAGGAGGTGAAGGGGTATCGCAAGTAGTGCGGTACCGAAAACAAGTATTACGTAACCTGTGTTCTAAATATTCCCAAGAATCTATCATGGATGATCTGACCAAAACAATGAAGTTATTGCAAGAGATGAAG
Organism: Thinopyrum elongatum; assembly: GCA_011799875.1. NCBI lineage: Eukaryota > Viridiplantae > Streptophyta > Magnoliopsida > Poales > Poaceae > Thinopyrum > Thinopyrum elongatum. The sequence continues at coordinate 11,251,992 of CM022303.1, read as the reverse complement.
ACTGAAGACAGCAACTTAGAAGTAGAGGTAGACGTAGACAATGATGGTCGTGTGCGATCGATGTTGTGGTGCACCGGCAAGAGCCGTGAAGACTACATTTTCTTTGGTGATGTCGTCACGTTTGACACTACATATAAGACAAATTTGTATAACATGCCATTTGGGCTGTTCATCGGCGTTAGCAATCACTTTCAGTCTTTTATATTTGGTGGTGAATTGATGCGTGAAGAGACTGAGTCTGCCTTTCAGTGGGTATTCAGCACATTCGTGAGCATCATGGACAACAAGCATCCTGTGACTATTCTCACAGGTATATTCTACACTTTTAAAATAATTATCTATTTATGCTTTCTCATGCTATCATCATGGAAATACCAATTCTAAATCTCCTTTGTGTGATGTAATCGTTCCGCAGATCAGGCGCAAGCGATGAAGGGTGCCATTGAGGCATCCCTTCCGAATACAAGACATCGCTGGTGCAAGTCACATGTGCTACGCGACGCTAAGGAGAAACTGGGTAATGTCTACAACAAGTTCTCCGGTTTCAAGGAGTTTCATTCGATCATAAATGACATCATGTGCGTGGATGATTTTGAGGTCAAGTGGGCTGCCTTGGTATTCTACCTATAAAACCAGCTATGCTACCCGGCAAACCAGGGCATATCTACGCGCGCGAGCGAATTTTGACCGCTGCATCAATTTACTGTAGGCGTTTTTACCTCCGTGTCGGCTAGTCAACCATCCGTCTATTGCACGCATGACCTGGGCTGACGCTGAATGACTGGTGGGCTCGCTCGCCTGTGGGGGCTAGGAATCAGTCCATGGGTTGCTTGCAGGGCTGCGTGGTGTAAAACCATGGCTGTGGTGAAAACCTAGCCCAATCCCTTCCTGTCCCCGAGCCCCAATCCCGTCCCCTCCCCGAGCCCCGCATGGCTGGGACCCTGATCCCCTCTTGCTGCCGCCGCCGCCTCCTCTCCAATCTCAGTCTCCCTTGATTCTCCTGGCGATGCCGCCCTTTCCTTCCACCATCCCCGCCCCTGCCACAAGCCCCTACTCTTCCGTGTGCCGCCGACCTCTTCCTCTACCGCTCTCAGAAGAGTTGGTGAAGATCGTTCTTGATGTCCCTCGAACCATCCCACGAACAGTTCCCACGAACAAGAATCGAACGCATGATCCCTCTCTGGATTGCACGCGTACGACACCAGTGATCCGACAGTGCTTCGCCTTCCAGAGCTCGACGATGCCGGAGTAGAAGAGGAAGGAGGAGCAGCATTGCAGCATTCACAATTTTCTGGAGAACTAGAGGGAGAGATGAGGCGCCCGAGATGCATGAGAACTTGTGTCTCAATAGGAGGCACTGTAGGGTAACGCAGCAGAAAACAAAAAATTTCCGACCTACGCACCAGCCCAGGACCACTATGGAGACTGCATACAAGGTTTGATCATTTTCGTTACCGACTCGTAGCGCAGCGGAAGTAGAGTCGATGACGATCGGCGGTGCAGATCCCCGCAGCTAGGATTTACAACCTCCCAATAGCGAGGATGTACTCCCTCATCTGCCCCTCGGACAGCCCTCCGGGAGGCGGTCGAACAGTCCCCGGACGGTGTCGCGGACAGCCCTTTGGGAGGACCCACAGAACTCGGACCGTCACTTTGACAGCCCTTCGGGAGGCACTCTCGAACAGCCCCTCGGGCACAAAGATCGAAACTACGACCTCTCTACAGAGTTGCACACATACGGTGTCATCTATCCGGCAAGGCTTCGCCGTCCAGAACTAGTTCCTACCGGAACCCAGACAGCCTTTCGGCTCTACGAAACTCTTTTCGTGGGAGGGAGAGAGAAGCCAGATCATTGCATGGCATGAGTATGAGAGCAAGGGATGAGTGTGGAGGGCTGCCCCTCCACCTCTATTTATAGAAAATCCCAAGGGGTAGGGTGGTTTTACAATAAAACCCAAAAGTACATGAATGAAATCCTTCCACCAAGGGCATAGAAGTGAAACCAAGGAACAAGAGGGGCTCCATGGTGGAGCCCCAAGTGTGGCTGGCCACACCCCTTGGGGGGCCCCCAAGAGGGCCTCCCAATCCATGCATGTCATCCCTAGATCTTTTGGGATAAAGCCCAAACAAGTGGCTTTCCAAAAAGTAACCCAAAAAGCACTTTCACTATTCACGATGACATTTTTCAGCGTCCATTCGAACTGAAAATATTTATGTGGGCTTAGAACATTTCCAGTACCCACCATAATAATTTTCAACGCGTTCTGGAACAATTCCAGTTTAGTGATTTCATCTGCGAAAAGCATCTGAAGCGGTTCCGGCAGCTCCGGAACATTTCCGGTTTTCATCTCGGAAAATTCCAAGCAGTTTCCAGAATGATTCTGGCACCCTCCAAGAATTATCAGGCATGTGCCGAAACCAATTTGACTTAATGGAATACCCCGAAAAAACTTTTCAGTTTCACCGGAACTCATCCGGTGACCTCTCTCTGCGGAACTTTTCCGCTGTCCGAAACTTTTTTGGTGTCCGAAACTTTTTCGGTGATTTTCTCTCAGACTCCCTGTCTAGTATTCAGCAGATAGATGACCCTTAAGCGTGTGACCCTATAGGTTCGGTGAAGTATAGACATGACACGAAACCCTTTCCGATCAATGATCAACATCGGAGCCGTGGACACCCATATTGACCCCTATACCCACACGAATGAATATTCGAGTGAACCTCCAGTTGCCGTGTGCTATTCCTGGTGCTTCGCGATATGTTACAAATACCCGAGGTGAGACATGATGGCATCCCCGTGGGTCAACAACTTGTCCACTATGCCAGTTACTCGTTACCGGTATTTGTTCTCTTTTCTCGTTACCGTGTTCCGGCATCCCCGTGATCAAATCACAAAGTGTCTGGCCAGACGATGATGGATACCGTAACACCGAGAGGGCCCAGAGATATCTCTCCAACGTCGGAGGAGCAAATCCCAATCTTGAGCTATCAAGTTACTTGACATACTTTTCCATGAACCCGTAAGCCGCCGTAATAGCCACCCATTTACGGATGACGTTTAACAAACCCCAAAGTTCATGAAGCAAGCATGAAGAAACTCGATACTCTCATGGTCTAAGGAATCATGCAAATATTAACCATCTCTGTGTTATTAACCATTAACTTGTGACGAATGTATCTCATAGCATAACATCAATTCGGGTCGATTCAACACAAATGTTCTTCTAACATTGTGCCCTCAAAGTTGCTGGCATAGACATGCCCATGATCAGGAAAACAGAACCATCATGCAACACTTGAGCTAGTCTTAGAGGCCAGACTAGGAATACATTTTACCGTTTATTATTCCACACATGCATATGAGTCTTCCTCCGAGACTCGTTTTATTTGTAGACTCGAGAACCATAGCAGTTATAGCATGGAACATAAACCTAATTATGAACAGGGAGATAAATAATAGCATTTATTATTGCCTCTAGGGCATATCTCCTACAGACTCCCACTTGCACTAGAGTTAATAATCTAGTTAATGCTAATGCACTTCACACCTGTGGCACACCGGTGTAAATATGCTTCGCTTGTGGTATAGCCTGATGTCCAACGGATCTGACGACTTCAGCTCCGTGTGTATCTTTGCATATCCTCGCGTTTTCATGCTTTCACAAAATTCATATTTTGTGTGGACTTGGCTTTGTATGTATGTGAATCACAGGTCGAACCTGGATTCCTCAGACTAAGTTATGGAGCAACTACCTGCAGTAGTGTCCCATTGACAAAAGCCATCTTGGAACCATACTAAGTTCATGAATGAACTATACGATTCAACATCTTCTTTGTCGCTTTTAAAAGCGGCAACATACTTCGCCTCTGTTATAGAATTCACCACAGTAACTTGTTTGGAACAATTTCCAACTACTGTGCCACCATAATGTGTATTGCACAAAACCCCTATCTTAAATCGAAAATCGCTTGGAGCATGGATGAAGACTGTGTCGATGTAAGCTTTTACAACGAACTCTTCATGATCTCCGCTTGCGAGAAAACATGTCATCAGTGCTACTGTAGTACTCAATGACCCCTTTTCACTGTTGTCCCATGATCAGTACTTTTGATCACTTTGGTACCTATACTCGCAACAACTTTGGGAGTATTGGACATATCTGGTTGTGTTACATACCATGGAATACATGATTAATCCAAACACAAGAGTGTGTGGAATCTCCATCATGTATTTTGCTCATCAGTGTTTTGGGACACCAAGTCTTGCAAAAACTCTTTCCATGTGACTTCGGCAAGAATCACTCCTTGACGTTTTTAATGCTAAAAGGTTTTAGCATCTTGTCAATATGTATCTTTGCTCAGCCCCATTAGGTAAATCTATCTCCATAGATCATCATGCCTAATATAAAGGCTATTTAGCCCAAGCACTTCATCGAAAAACTATTTTCAAATGAAGTCCTAATTCGTGTCAAGAAATTTATTTCCAATTAACAATGTGTCAAGCACACAACGTTTTTTTGAAATTTTATTATGCTCCCACTTACTTTCTTGAATCATAAGCATCTTCGTTACCCATTGATGAAGTCAAACCCCTTTGACTATTTCAGCAAAACACGAAGATTCCAACTCCATTTCGCTCTCTTCTGTCCATTGCTGGAACTCTGAAGTTTGCATACTTACGAGCATCCTCTGGACTGACAAAATACCTTGGACTGTAACACATGCAAGTCCTTGGTTTCATTTCCATCAGATGGAAATCCTATTGTCATCCATGTTTCATATCTCATGATTGAAATATGTATTAATTGCTAGTTCAACCCGAACCGACTTTAAGCATCGCTACGATGAAACAACCTCATTGTAGTCAACTCCTTGAACTTGTTATTGCAACAAGTCGAGCTTTATGGATAAAACATTTTTATCCGTATTAGTTTTTAAGTTCCATAAATATTAGTTAGACTCTAAGTCTTCCGAAAGGTGTATCAAGGTTTTAATCTTGAATCACTTATATGGAAACTAACTCGGGTTGTATTGGCATTTAGCCAATTCCGGAGTCAGGGCCCATCAACGCTTCCTTGTGTATCGTAGGTATATTGTTGTCTAACAGCAATATCTCGTTTGCGCACCTGAGAGGTTTGCACGAGCTTTGCCTACGTGGTTCAACTGCAAGTTCGACCGAAGTCCATACATTTTATTTTAGAGACTTCCGTCTCAGTCGCAGTAGGAAACTCCGGAATCACTTCCAAGGTTCCTTTCCTTCGACCTGATGACGAAGATACTGTTTATCTTGTCGAGTTGCATTATTCTCCCACTCACCTTTTTGAAAGAACCATTTTCTTCAAAAAGCATACCGTTCTTTGTGGCAAACCTTTTGCCTTGGCATAGTGAGGGAGGAATACCCAATATTTTGGGATAACCTACAAAGTAGCACTTGTCTGATTTGGAATAGGTTTGTAACCTTTTACACAATAACCATATTCCAAATGTTAAGAAAAGATATAACATGGTTGGGCGTACAATACCATGGTGTCATTTCAACAGACCCGATAGAGCTCTTTTCAGTGTAAAAGCCGCAGTCTCTAAAGCATCTCCTTTTAAAAGGGATAATGGCAAATTTATTTATGTCATCTTTGATCTTACCATGTCATAAATGGTTCGATTACATCTTCACGGACTTTCCACTTGCAGTGGTGTTCCGGGAGGTGCAAGTTATGAAACCCCTTTCACAACTCATCAGACATTCGCTAAACTTGTAACTCAGATATTCCTTTCTGCAATCGAATTGTAGAAACATAATTTTCTTGTTACAATAACTTCTACATCATATTTGAAAACCTTTTGAATGAATTCAAAAGATCCAGACTTACGTCTCATCAAGTAAATATCCACATATCTACTTGAGTCATTTCTGAAGATAGATAAATCCACTACTTGCAACAACATTTATTGAACTACATACATCAAAATGTATGATCACCAATAAGTTCTTTGCTTGTTCCTTATGGCCTGTGAACGGAATTTCAGTCACTTCACTTTTCGGAGGAAAGTTGCAAGTGTCAGATGATTCAAAATCAAACGACTTCAAAATCCATCATAATGGAATTTATCCATGCGGGTTTCTCCAATGTGACCAAATGCAGTGCCACACTTGTGTGATATTCTCTTAGTCTTACGACATTTAGCGTCAGTGTTATGGATGTATCATATTACTATCAATATTCATAACATACATCCCATCTGGATGGAAGCATGGCCCTTCATGTTATTCATAATACTGAACAACAATTGTTCTTTTATGAACAACCCTTTTGCAACAACATTGTGCAAGGGGCTAGAGTTTAAAACTCTAAAATGAATTATGAAAGTAAATCCAGAGATAATATATTATTTATCATTATTCATAACATATATCTCATTCTTAATGAAAGTATGGCCCTTATGTTATTCATAACATCGAACATAAAAAGTTCTCTTATGAACAACCTTCTTGCAAGATACCTTATGTAATGGGCTAGAGTTTGTGAAACTCTAAATGAATTATGAAAATAAATACAGACGATAATACACTGATGGAAGGTATAGTAAAATTTACTATGTTCCCTGTGTATACCTAAACCTTATTCCTGGCTAGTCTTTCAGGCCATAGTAGTTCTTACATCGAGTTGCAACAGAATGCAATCGAGCGGGTATCTTTGTGATTAACTCACAATACCCAAGAATTAGTGATTAACATGTTTAACCATAATTCCCAAGAACTATATCTTTGACCAGCCTTCTATACATCAAAAACTTGTATGACATTCATACATGAGCTGGATATTCCAGTCTTTTTTCTTTCTGCCTTTATACTTCTAACAGTTTAACTTTTAGTATTTCTCCTACTCTCAAAAGAAGCATCCAACTCAAGAGTGGCGTTAGCCCCGGACTTCCTAGGCGTGAAAGTTTCACTAACACCCTTCGGACACTTCCTTTCTCTTTAAGTTGTTTGTTTTATTCACCTTTCATCATATGACAGGCGTTCTTCTGGATCCCTCTCTTATCAGTCCAATGCATAGTAAACTCCTTTACTAATAGTTTACAAACAAACATTGCTTTGGATATCTCATATCTTTTAGCCTTTGTCTGTCTCTAAAAATGATTTTCAGATTCCATGAATATCACATAACTATCCAAACTTTCGAAGTTCGGGTCTCATGGAAGCAAACATTTTGCACTTTGACCGTAACAGAATTCTAGCTTTTGGATCGAAGGACGAGAGTCACATGATCCATAGCATTAGCGAGAGAATACCGAAAGTATGCGATAGGACAAAGTCCTTCTCAGCACTCTTGAGGACAATCCTCACATTACGTTACCAACCGTAAAGTTTTAACCATATATTTAACAGCTATTCAATTTTAATAGGGAAGGTGGAAACGCGAGCCATTATTCTACAACTATTTTGCAAATCACACTTTAGACAGTGTTCAAAATTAATTGCACAGAGAATTAAACAAGTTAATTCTAAAGTGCGCTCCCACTCAAATCAATATCTCTCATAATTGATTGTGAATGATTCAAGACCCAAGTTTTGATTGTTTGCCATGATGGTAGCATCACAGATGACAAAAATCTCAACCGGTAGGCCAACTTGCCAATCACATCTCTATGTGACTCTTGTTCATCTTTCGATGCGTGTGTTCCAAGCTCATGACTTTCATGCCTGAATGTCAAGACAACCAAGTGATCTCGCTGCGAGGTCTCAACTCACCTGCCTCACACATCCCTAATCGTTCGTACCCATGGTTGCACGTGATACCCCAAAAAGTTAGGTGCCGTGACGGTGCTACACTTGGGAGAACACTAACTACTTGATATTTTTGTGAGAGATCACCCTAATAAAAAGCGACTACCACGCAATCAAAAAGGGTGCATCATAAGGGATAAACATCTCAGGCAATTCATAATAGCATGATATGGTATAGCCCCTTCTGACGGAGAAGTCTTGTATTTCTTCATCTTCGGCATTCGCGTCGGTGTTCACTTTGCGAAGATTGCCACCACCTTGTCCATGCACCAGATAATATTGCTATCTCTATAGCTAATAAAATAAGTGCATTACAAAAGGTTGACACGCAGGTCATTTAAAGTGACAATCATATGGCTCCAGCCATCATGCCGAATCATGACACGCAGGTCATGTTAATCAATTTACATCATATAGTCATCTCATACATAATCAAATTATTATGAGCTCTGCTATACCACATCATATGCACATGCAAACCCTCCTGCAAAACCAAGTTAGACGTCTCTAATCGGTTCATGCAAAAACTTGTTTTTCATGGCTTCTAAGGTTTCGAAACAAACCGAAGCTACCAACGTCCATCATCAAGCATGATTATCCAAGTCGCTAGATTAACATTCCGGGGTGTATGAAACACGAGATAATAAAATCTCGAGCCCCATACTGAACTTCGTCATACGCATGACCCCCGTGCAGATCATATCTGCATTGCCCTTTCATTTGCGAAATTTCATCTTTCTTTTTAACTACGGTGGAATTCAATGAACTGTTAGCACTTCGTTGATCAATCAGGATCGCGGATTGCCAGAACATTGAAACTCCACCATGCTGTTATCAAGATCAGAAATATGCAAATTCTAGGGAAGCAACAAGAACATCGGGTAACAGATTTCATCTGCTACCCGCACAAATAATTTTCAGTAATAGATCTCATCTACTACCTAATAATATTGTGCAACACCCATACATCTCCATGTATTCTAGATCAAAACCTGCATCTACGCATAGCACGGCTCATGATGCCACTGTAGGGTAACGTAGCAGAAAACAAAAAATTTCTGACCTACGCACCAGCCCAGGACCACTACGGAGACTGCATACAAGGTTTGATCATTTTCGTTACCGACTCGTAGCGCAGCGGAAGTAGAGTCGATGACGATCGGCGGTGCAGATCCCCGCAGCTAGGATTTACAACCTCCCAACCGCAAGGATGTACTCCCTCATCTGCCCCTCGGACAGCCCTCCGGGAGGTGGTCGAACAGTCCCCGGACGGTGTCGCGGACAGCCCTTCGGGAGGACCCACAGAACTCGGACCGTCACTTGGACAGCCCTTCGGGAGGCACTCTCGAACAGCCCCTCGGGCACAAATATCGAAACTACGACCTCTCTACAGAGTTGCACACATACGGTGTCATCTATCCGGCAGGGCTTCGCCGTCCAGAACTAGTTCCCACCGGAACCCAGACAGCCTTTCGGCTCTACGAAACTCTTTTCGTGGGAGGGAGAGAGAGGCCAGATCATTTCATGGCATGAGTATGAGAGCAAGGGATGAGTGTGGAGGGCTGCCCCTCCACCTCTATTTATAGGAAATCCCAAGGGGTAGGGTGGTTTTACAATAAAACCCAAAAGTACATGAATGAAGTCCTTCCACCAAGGGCATAGAAGTGAAACCAAGGAACAAGAGGGGCTCCATGGTGGAGCCCCAAGTGTGGCCGGCCACACCCCTTGGGGGGCCCCCAAGAGGGCCTCCCAATCCATGCATGTCATCCCTAGATCTTTTGGGATAAAGCCCAAACAAGTGGCTTTCCAAAAAGTAACCCAAAAAGCTCACTATTCATGATGACATTTTTCAGCGTCCGTTCGAACTGAAAATATTTATGTGGGCTTAGAACATTTCTAGTACACACCATAATAATTTTCAACGCGTTCTGGAACATCTCCAGTTTAGTGATTTCATCTGCGAAAAGCATCTGAAGCGGTTCTGGCAGCTCCGAAACATTTCCGGTTTTCATCTCGGAAAATTCCCAGAAGTTTCCAGAATGATTCTAGCACCCTCCAAGAATTATCAGGCATGTGCTGAAACCAATTTGACTTAATGGAATACCCCGAAATAACTTTTCAGTTTCACCGGAACTCATCCGGTGACCTCTCTCTGCGGAACTTTTCCGCTGTCCGAAACTTTTTCGGTGTCCGAAACTTTTTCGGTGATTTTCTGTCAGACTCCCTGTCTAGTATTCAGCAGATAGATGACCCTTAAGCATGTGACCCTATAGGTTTGGTGAAGTATAGACATGACACGGAACCCTTTCCGATCAATGATCAACATCGGAGCCGTGGACACCCATATTGACCCCTATACCCACACGAATGAATATTCGAGTGAACCTCCAGTTGCCGTGTGCTATTCCTGTTGCTTCGCGATATGTTACAAATACCCGAGGTGAGACATGATGGCATCCCCGTGGTTCAACAACTTTTCCACTATGCTAGTTACCTCATTACCGGTATTTGTTCTCTTTTCTCGTTACCGTGTTCCGGCGTCCCCGAGATCAAAGCACAAAGTGTCTGGCCAGACAATGATGGATACCGTAACACCGAGAGGGCCCAGAGATATCTCTCCAACGTCGGAGGAGCAAATTCCAATCTTGAGCTAACAAGTTACTAGACATACTTTTCCATGAACCCGTAAGCCGACGTAATAGCCACCCATTTATGGATGACGTTTAACAAACCCCAAAGTTCATGAAGCAAGCATGAAGAAACTCGATACTGTCATGGTCTAAGGAATCATGCAAACATTAACCATCTCGGTGTTATTAACCATTAACTTGTGACGAATGTATCTCATAGCATAACATCAATTCGGGTCGATTCAACACAAATGTTCTTCTAACATTGTGCCCTCAAAGTTGCTGGCATAGACATGCCCATGATCAGGAAAACAGAACCATCATGCAACACTTGAGCTAGTCTTAGAGGCCAGACTAGGAATACATTTTACCGTTTATTATTCCACACATGCATATGAGTCTTCCTCCGAGCCTCGTTTTATTTGTAGACTCGAGAACTATAGCAGTTATAGCATGGAACATAAACCTAATTATGAACATGGAGATAAATAATAACATTTATTATTGCCTCTAGGGCATATCTCCTACAGGCACCCCCTTGGGTAGGTTGAGGGGGGAGGCCAACTTGTTGGAGGGGCCTCCCTCCCTTGTGGCGGCGGCCAAGGGGTGGTCCCCACCCCTCTGACCCTAGCCGCACCAAGTAGGGACTTGGTGGCCCAGGCAGGGGGGGGGGCACTCTATTGGGCCTTAAGGAACATATGGCCCTCCTCCTAATAGGCCTTTTGGGCAGCCCAGGGCGCCTAGAATAATTCCAGGGGACTCCCGGTAAATTCCAGAGCCCTCCTATTTAATTATTATCTCCTCCGAAACTTTTCCACCTTTCTAGTTTTATCCGGTTTTCTTCGAAACGCTTCCACTTTCTGTGAAACACTTCCAGTTCTCTCTCGAAACAATTTCTGTTACCTCCGAACCTTTTCCGATGATATTCTCCTATGCTCCTAACTCATCTAATACTCAATAGATCAAAGGGTCTTAAGCATGTGACCCTGCAGGTTTAGTGAAATATAGACATGATCAAAATACCTTTCGATCAAAGAACAATAGTGGAACCATCGACATCCATATTGACCCCTATACTCACACGAATTATTTTCAAGTGAACCTGTAGCTACCATATGCTATTCCTTTTGCTTTGTGTTACTTTACAAAACCCGAGGTGAGGTATATCGGTATCCCCTTGAGTCAAACACATTATCACTATGCCAGTCTCCTCGTTACCAGTTTTGTTCTCTTTTCTTGTTCTCGTGTTCCGGCATCCCCGTGATCAAGTCACGCTTAGTCTGGCCAAGCGATGATGGATGCCATTACACTGAGAGGGCCCTGAGAATATCTGTCCATCGCCGGAGGAGCAAATCCCAATCTCGAGCTATCTAGTCCCTCATCATACGTTTTTGATGAACCTGTAATTTCCCGTTATGATCACCCTATTACGGTTGACATTAGAGCAACCCCAAAGTGTATCATCCAGTTTGGAATGACTTGATACTCTCATGGTCTAAGGAATTGTGCATACGTTAACTTTCCCATGTTATGGACTACAGACTTGTGAGGAAATCATCGCTTAGTATAACATACAATTTGGATCAATTCAACACGAGTGTTCTTCCAACATCGTGCCCTCAATGTTGTCGGCATCATCGTTACACTTAACTATGCCCATGATCAGGAAAACAGAACCATAATGCAACATTTGAGCTAGTCCTAGAGGCAAGACTAGGAATCTTATTTTACCATTTATAACTCTACACGTGCGAATGAGTTTTCCTGTGAACCTTTTGGTTTTCGCAGGTTCGAGAACCATATCAATTATAGCATAGAATATAAACATTAATTACAAACTTGGAAATAAATAATACTTTTATTATTGCCTCTAGGGTATATTTTTAACAGTTTCCCACTTGCACTAGAGTCAATAATCTAGTTTACATTACTTCTTTTACACTAATGGCAATCCGGTGTTGTTCATGCGTTGCTCGTGGTAGAGGCTTCGTCATCGGGTTTGACACATTCAGATCCGTATGAATCTTGAGTACTTTTACATAACCCTTATCTACATGAACTTGGATAATGTGATACATGCGTTTAATATGTCTGGACTTCTGGTGGGTACTTGGCTCCGTTGCCTAAGCCACGGCGCCGCTTTTGTCACAATAGAGCTCCATGGGGTTCAATGCACTTGGAACCACACCTAGTTCTTCAAGAAACTTCTTGATCCAAACCACCTCCTTTGAAGCTTCTGAAGCTATGATATATTCCGCCTCCATCGAAGAATCCGCAACAGTGTTCTGCTTAGAACTATTCTAGCACACTGCACCACCGTTGAGTGTGAAAACGTAGCCCGATTGAGATTTGTAGTCACCCGTATCAGTCATGAAGCTAGCATCAGTGTAACCATTTACAATGAGCTCTTCATTAGCTCCATAGACATGGAGCATATCCTTAGCCTTCTGAAGTTTTTAACTGCTGCCCAGTGAGCCAATCCTAGATCACTTTGGTACCTGCTGCAAACACTTAGCACATAAGAAACATCTGGTCTTGTACATAGCATGGCATACATGATGGAACCAACTGCCGAGGCATATGGAACATCACTCATTTACACTCACTCGTCAACTATCTGAGGACATTGATCCTTGCCAAGTGTTGTAGCATGTGACATTGGGAGTGAGCCCTTCTTGGCATTCTCCATTTTAAACCTCTTTAATACTTTGTTGATGTACGTGCTCTGGCTAAGCGCTATTAGGTGTCTTGATCTATCTCTATATATTTTAATGCCTAATATATACGCCGCTTCTCCTAAGTCGTTCATAGAAAAAACTGGTTTTCAATGAGTCTCTTATTGTACCAAGAAATTTCACGTCATTGCCAATCAACAATATGTCGTCTACATATAAGATTAGAAATGCTTTAGAACTCCCACTAAATTTCTTGTAGACACAAGATTCTTCGCCATTCCTGATAAAGCCAAGCTCTCTGACAATTTCATCAAAGCGTATATTCCAGCTCCTTAATGCTTGCTTCAAACCATAAATGGCCCTTTGAAGCTTGCACACCTTACCGACATCCTTAGGATTGACAAAACCTTCTAGCTATATCATGCAAACATCCTCTTTAAGGTTTCCATTTAGGAAAGTTGTTTTGACGTCCATCTGCCATATTTTGTAATCAAAATAAGCAGCAATTGCCATCATAACTTGCACAAACTTAAGCATTGCTACGAGGGAGAAAGTCTCATCGTAGTCAACTCGTTGAATTTGCCGAAACCCCTTCGCTACAAGTCTAGCTTTATACATAGTAGGATTACCATATGTGTCTGTCTTTCTTTTGAAAATCCATTTACACTCTATAGGTTTCACACCCTCTGGAGGCTCCACCAAGTTCCACACTTGGTTTTCATACATGGATTCCATTTTGGATTTCATGGCTTTAAGCCATTCTTTTGAGCTGGGCGCCACCATCGCTTCTCTATAGTGCGCAGGTTCATCTTCTTCTAAGATGAATATTTCATTATGAAACCATTCAGGTGGTTCACTAACTCTACTTGACATGCCTAGTTCAGTCATGGACTTAACTGGAGTTTCCATATTAGATGCGGCAACACCCGGTTCGGTTGTAGGGATAATTCTCGAAACTACTTCTGGTTCTTTAGCCCTATTAACTGTCACCAAAGATAAATAAATCTTATCAAGTTGTACTGTCCTCCCACTGACTTCTTTATCGAGAAACTCTTTCTCGAGAAAAACTCCATTTTTTGTGACAAACACTTTGTTATCGGATGCACGGTATATGGAATACTTAGTTGTTTCCTTGGGATAACCTACAAAGTAACATTTGTTTGATCTGGGATCAACTTTGTTTGGTTGTAAATGTTTTACATATGCCTCACAACCCCAAATTTTGAGATGCGACAAACTGGGCTACTTCCCATGCCATAACTCATATGGTGTCTCATATGGTGTCATCTCAACAGACATAGACTGTGCTCTGTTTAGTGTATAAGTTGTGGTTTCTAGTGCGTGAACCCAAAAAGATAAAGGCATGTCGGTAAGAGACATCATAGACCTCACCATGTCTAACAAGGTTCGGTTATGCCTCTTAAACACTCCATTCCTCTCTGGAGTTCAAGGTGGTGTGAGTTGTGAAACAATTCCACAATCACTAAGATGTTGACTAAACTCATGACTAAGATATTCGCCTTTATCGATCTGATTGAAGAAACTTAATCTTTTTGTCATAATAATTTTCCACCTCATTCTAAAACTCTTTGAACTTTTCAAAGGTCTCGGATTTATGTTTCATTAAATAGATATGACCATAACTACTTAAATCATCAGTGAAAGTCATGAAGTAGAAATATCCATTGCGCGTCGATGTTCTCATTGGACCACATACATCACTATGTATTATTTCCAATAACTCACTCGCCCGATCCAGATGACCCGTGAACGGCGTCTTAGTCATTTTCCCCATTAGATAAGATTCGCATGTGTCAAATGATTCAAATTCAAATGATGGGAAAACTCAATCTTTATGAAGTTTTTGCATGCGTTTCTTTCCAACGTGACCAAGTCGGCAGTGCCACATGAAAGTGGTATTATCATCAGTCTTCTTAAGATGTTTAACCTCAGTGTTATAGACATCATTCTCACGTTCAAGATTCAAATTGAATAAACCACCAATGATAGGTGCAACTCCATCAAACATATCCTTACAATAAATCGAACAACCATTGTTCTCAAACTTATAAGAATAACCAACGCGTATCAGACATGATCTAGAGATAATGTTTCTACACAACTTTCGAACGAAATAACATTTATTCAATTCTAATATAAATCCTGAAGGGAGACGTAGAGGCATAACGTCGACGGCTTGAGCGGAGATCGCATCACCATTTACGTCACGCATCACGACCTCATTCCTTTCTAACTTGCGAACCTTCTACACCCCTGCATCACGCTGCAAATGGCAGCAACCGATCTGGTATCGAATACCCACTGATATATAGGAAAAATGTAGTTTTTCCATCTTCTTGTGAATTATGATATATATACAACCAGTGAGTTATGATATGTATATACTATATACTGATTGCAGTTTCCTCGTCAAAGGCACAATTAGTGGGTTAGGATATAGTATATTCTATTTTGGGGATATATATTGTGTATATGCTGTTCAAACACAAATTGTTTTGCCCTCTGGTGGAGGGCGTGGGTTCAACCCCCTCTGAACACAGTGGTGTGGCTTTTTTTTAATCGAGCGAAAAAGAAAGTTTTAAAAAAGACCTTCTACGTATTAAGCCAAGCGAGAACAGTCAACGTCACGCTGATGTGGCAGCCACGTGGGCGGTTTTTCCTCCGCCCATGTTAGTTTTGGCCTTATTTGATCAAATTAATGAGTTTATGGCCTAAGTCGACCACTTCACGAGTTGTTGATCAAATTAATGAGTTAATGGACTAATGCCGCATTTCACTGTTATTCTTATCTATGCTTCTTATCTATATCATTTCACGGGTGTTTGCTTTGCTCAGTGTGTATGTTCAGATCAGTTGCTTGATTGCCAATTCAGTGCTGCTATCAATATGTCAGGATCAGACTCCAGTGCCACTCATGGTGATCCTATCTCAGAAACTTCCATTCATTCTTCTAGAGGAAGAGCGGCAGGAAGAAATTCCAAAAGTGAAACTTCCAACAAAAACACTAAATCCAAAGAGCGGATGGTTGCTGAAGCCAAAAAGAGGCAAAATCTTGTAGGTCTTCAAGAAGCCATGTTGCAAGGTCAACCCATTAATGCTGGTGCAGAAAAGTTAGTTGCCAATGTGCTTGTTGAACACAAGTCTAAGTGTATCTATTCAAAGCACAATGCTAACTGAAGCCCAATTGGAAGATGTGGCACAAAGTAATCTAGCTAGTGCAAGAAGATGTTCAGGCTGCACCCCCCTACTGCTAGCAAGCCTAGTGCTCAAGATCTTCCCGAGCCAAGGTCTCATGTGCTACTAGATGAGCCAAGTGCTCATGTTGTTTATTCAAGCAAATGCTCTTGAACTCGCACATGCCTTCTCTTTTTGTAGCAGTGTTCCCATGAACTTCAGAGTTCAGATTTCAGAATGAGGCCCAGGCAGATGTTTGTGCGCCCACTGAATGAGGGAACGACATGCCTGGAGCCGCGTGAGGAGCAGCCGATCCACCTTGCTCGATGATTCCAAAGTGCACCTGGAGCCGCGTGATCAGCACGCTGGCGACGTATGACAGCCCCGACGAGCTCACAGCGATCGTCAGGTAGTACATGAGGGTCTTGAAGTATGTCCTGGGTGCTGTCTTGACATGCGCCTTTCCGAGTGTTAGCAAAGCGATGCAGGCGAGCAAAGCACTGGCGATGGCCATCATCTTGTTCTCCCTGTCATTGCTCTCGTGGAACGACGGCCCATAGAGGACTGGCGGAAGTAGCCCGAACATGATGTATGAGAGCAGGACCATGATCATGTGGAGCATGGCTTTAGACCGCCTTCCGAGCTACAGCCAGTAGTGTCCGACTTGCTCATTGTCCTCGCTCATGTCATGAATGTCTCTTAGATCGGCAATCTGTCATCGACAGGGAAATGATATGTTAGTTTTTGGGTTTTTGGGGGCGAGTTTTATGTTGTGATTAGTAAGAACAATGTGACATTCAGTGAGGAGAGAATGTTGTTACATTGTGGAAAATGAGTGGGAGTCCTCCATTAAGGTTGGCTATGCCCAAGATGAATATGTCCAATGCAAGTGAAGAATAGAATTTTCATTTCATGAGAAGGATCAAAATTAAACAGTATATTATGTCAGTGTCAAAACATTGGAATTGATGAAGCAAACATATGAATGAAAGAAGTGAGAAAGTAACTGACATGTTTTGGCGCCGATTGATGCTGCTGCCGAAACAACGGAGAGGCTGGTAACTGACTCCACTAAGGCTCCATACACTATAGCTTTCAGTATATCCCAATCCCCCCTCTGCCGTGGTCTAGGAGCACCCAGATTCACTTCTTCAGGGACTGATACCACTACATGATGTGGATCTGTTGCTTGAGGAATTGGCGAGGTTGGTATGTCGCCCCTTGCGATATTAGTCACATTCAGGCCATCGACCTTCACTCCTGATGTGTGACTTGCATGGGTGCTAAAGCCATTCTCGAAGGTAGTCGTTGCAGTTCTGTGAGCATCTGAACAAATAAAAGTACTACTATCAGGTTGCATCTCTGAAAAATAGTAGCTGATGCAAACTGATCACTTCTAATTAGACCTACAATCATGGCCAAGTAGGTGGTAATTTGCATCCATGATAGCACCACCGGTAGGCTTCGGGGGAGGCATTTCACCGGCTACTTCCAATGTGTCTCTGTGGAAGATCCCTGCGTCCGGCGTTTATATTTTTTTGTTACTCTAGTCCACTACATTGACAAACTAGTCCTAAATAAACTGTGATCATGCAATTAGTATGGAAAATGTAAGCTTCCTGTTCTATTGCATGGTTATTCTCTCATGAGAAAAGAAGTGTAGGTTGGTATATACTCCATGAAACTCTACAATTCTTTGGCATATATTTTGGGTTTCTATGCAACAAATGTAACCATTGTGGCTTATTGCCGGTAAAGTACACATCTGTGAATCCATAAAATAAGAATGATGCATGCCACATACATGTAGCAAACGATGTGTGAGATGATGTGTTAGCTGTTTCTGATGTGGTTGTAGAGGATGACAAAGTTGTTGCTGTCGTGGTTGTAGTTGTGGTGGTTGTCATGGTCTGATTTTCCGATGATGATTCGGTTATCGAGTGCTCTAGTTTTACAACTGTGCCATGGCTATGATGAACATAGGATGTGCTTGATTCAGTTGTTGTGGTTGTATCATTGGGGCTTTGCCTATCAGACAACAGTGGCGTCGTCGCTGGATCTGCAAGATGTTGAATTGTTCAGCTGATGAAATAAAGTATCAGTTGCGAATAACTTGGTTAGGAGAACATAAGTTACATACCTGGAGCAGCTTGGTTCTCCGAAGATGCTCCGGTTTTATAACCATGCCATGATTATGATGAACATATGATGTGCTAGATTCAGTTGTTGTGGTTGTATCATAGATTTAAATAGCGGGCTATGCCTCTTAGCGGTGGACCACTTCTAAACGCTATAGCGGTGCTATAGCATGCTATTTAAAATGTTTGTTCATGTGTTTGGACCAAAGTACCTTAGCGCATGACCTTTTCAAAATGCTATAGCGTGCTATAGCGCGCTATTTAAAACCATGAGTTGTATTGTTGGAGCTTTGTGTACTGGACAACAGTGGCATCTCCACTAAATCTGCAATATGTTGACTTGGTCGGCTAATGAAGAGAACATCTACTACAGGATAATTTTTTTCTTCAAAATGGAGGATTACCCTCGGCCTCTACATCAAGCAATGCACACAGCCATCTTTATTAATTATTCAACAGAGTTCGACAAAGTTGATACATGGATCAACCCAAAGCCACCTCCCTTGCGACCTCAATCACTACACCTACAAGCCTCATGGAGTGCCCTGGCGCATCCACGCACACCATCTAATCCGTTGACCATCCCCAGCTGCCTGACGAGCCGAGAGCACCAACCGGTGTTACAGATCCTCAGCACACACCGCATGCGCACACTAAAGAATCCGCCACGGCCATCTTCCACCGTCCCATCTTTAGAAGAGATCAATGCATATGCCCTGCCAGGCCCATCTACCGTCGATGCCACCACGACACCAGACAGCGCCACCATCCTGTGCGCGTCCATCAACACGCGTCCACCGCCGAGACCCCGCTGCTCCATGTCGCCGAGAGACGCTGTTGTCGAGGTGCCTAATGCCACGCCGCTCCTCCTTCACGAACACCACCTGCTGTCACTGGTCCCATCGCCACCGAAGACACAACCAAAGATCAAGATGACTGAGCCACCTCCAGGAACCATCTGAGCTCTCTGCACCACATGCTCCAACCCACCGCCCAAGATGATGCCACCAACGTGGAAACAATACTATTGCACCGCCGCCGCCCAATCCCAAGGATTTGGGGTTTTCACCCAGGCAAGGTGGAAGAAGGGAGTGGGGGAGATGTACCTCAACATCACCTCGCCGCCGACCAAGGGTTTCCCTGGACAGAGCTCCCAGTCCATCTCCCACCATGCTAATCGCCAGATCCCGCGGAGAGGAGGTCGCCGGAGATCGAACCAGCCGGTGGAATGGGCAGCAAGCATTGGGTGGCCGTCTTCGGATTTGGCTATGGGGGAAGAACGTGTCGTAGATATACCCTAGAGGCAATAATAAATGCTATTATTTATCTCCATGTTCATAATTATGGTTATGTTCCATGTAATAACTGCTATGGTTCTCGAGTCTGCAATAACCACGAGGCTCGAAGGAAGACTCATATGCACGTGTGGAATAATAAACGGTAAAATGTATTTCTAGTCTGGTCTCTAAGACTAGCTCAAGTGTTGCATGATGGTTCTACTTTCCTAATCATGGGCATGATTATGTAGGCAACTTTGAGGGCAGAATGTTAGTAGAACACTTGTGTTGAATCGACCCGATTGATGTTATGCTATGAGATACATTCATCATAAGTTAATGGTTAATAACACAGAGATAATTAACGTTTGCATAATTCCTTAGACCATGAAAGTATCGAGTTCCTTCATTCTTGATTCATGAACTTTAGGGTTTGTTAAACGTCATCCGTAACTGCGTGGCTATTACGGCAGCTTATGGGTTCATGAGAAAGTATGACAAGGAACTTGATAGCTCAAGATTGGGATTTGCTCCTCTGACGATGGAGAGATATCTTTAGGCCCTCTCGGTGTCACGGTATCCATCATCGTCTGGCCAGAGACAGCGTGATTTGATAACGGGGATGCCAGTACACGAGAATGAGAAACGAGAACAATACCGGTAACGAGGTAACTGGCATAGTGGACAAGTGTTGATTCATGGGGATGCCGATAAATCTCACCTCGGGTGTTTGTAACATATCAGGAAGCAAAAGGAATAACACACGGCAACTGGAGGTTCACTCAAATATTTATTCGTGTGGATATAGGGGTCAATATGGGTGTCCACGGCACCGATGTTGATCATTGCTCAGAAATTGTTGCGTTCATGTCTATACTTCACCAAACCTATAGAGTCACATGCTTAAGGTCATCTATCTGCTGAATACTAGACAGGGAGTCCGAGAGAAAGTCACCGAAAAAGTTTCGAAGATGACGGAAAAGTTCCGGAGAGAAATCCGGAAGTGTTTCGGAGTTAACGAAATGTTTCGGAATAAAACCATCATACCGGAAATGTTCCGAAGCACGTCCAGAATATTTTAGAGGGTGCTGGAAATGTTCTGGGACCTTCGGAAATTTTTCCGGAAAATACACGCGGGAAAACATCTTGTCCCAGCGAGAGCAGACAAGATCCCACGTTTCGTGGGGGCTGTTTTGGGCTGTTTTTGGGGGGTGCCCCCTTGTTGGTGGACAATGTGTTGGGAGGGCCCCCCATGGTGGGGGGCTGCTCCCACATATTGTGGGATGTGTTGGGAGGAGGTGGCAGCCCCATGTTGAGGCGCCATGGTGAAACGGGGGGGGGGGGGGGGACGGGAGGCACGAGACAACTCCCCACCTTTGGTGGGAGCTTGTTTTGTGTGGGGGGGGGGCACATGTTTTTGGTGGCTGAAATTTCAGCCCTTCCACCCCTCCTCCTCCTATAAATAGAGGTGGAGAGGGGCTCTCCACACTCACTCCAACTCTGTCACAAATGCCATGCATGATCTGGCTTTCTTCTCTTCCTCCCACGAAATAGTTTCGTAGAGCCGAAAGGTTGTCTGGGTTCCGGTGGGAACTAGTTCTGGACGGCGAAGCCCTGCCAGATAGATGACACCGTATGTGTGCAACCCCGTAGAGAGGTCGTAGGTTCAATCTTTTGCCAGAGGGGCTGTTCGCGTGTCCTCCCGAAGGTCTGTCCGAGTGACCGTCCAAGTTTCGAGGGTCCTCCCGAAGGGCTGCCCAAGTGACCGTCCAAGTTTCGAGGGTCCTCCCGAAGGGCTGTCCATGACACCATCCGAGGGACTGTCCAACCGCCTCCCGAAGGGCTGTATGAGGGGCAAATGAGGGAGTACATTCTCGCAGTTGGGAGGTTGTAAAATCCTAGCTGCGGGGATCTGCACCGCCGATCGTCATCGACTATACTTCCGCTGCGCTACGAGTCGGAAATGAAAATGATCAAAACCTTGTATGCCGCTTCATAGTGGTCCTGGGCTGGTGCGTAGGTCAGAAATTTTTTGTTTTCTGCTGCGTTACCCTTCAGTGGCATCATGAGCCGTTCTATGCATAGATGCAAGTTGCGATATAGAATACATTAGATGTATGGGTGTTGCACAATATAATTTGTAGTAGATGAGTTCTATTACTGAAAATTATTTGTGTGGGTAGCAGATGAAATCTGTTACCCGAAGTTCCTGTTGCTTCGCTTGAATTTGTGTAGTCCTGATCTTGACAGCATGGTGGAATCTGACAAAGTTCTGGCAATCCGCGATCCTTTCATGCTGCTCCTGAGTATGCTGATTGGCAGATCAATGAAGTGCTAACAGTTCTTTGGGTTCCACTTTAGTTAAAGAAAGATGGATATTTCGCAGACAAAAGGGCAATGCAGATATGATCTGCACGGGGGTCATGCGTATGACGAAGTTCAGTATGGGGCTCAAGATTTTATTATCTCGTGTTTCATACACCCCGTAAAGTTAATCTAGCGACTTGAATAATCATACTCGATGATGGACGTAGGTAGCTTCAGTTTGTTTCAAAACCTTAGAAGCCACGTAAAATAAAATCTTGTATGAACCGATTAGTGGCATCTAACTTGGTTTTGCACGATGACATGTGATGTGCATATGATGTGGTATAGTCTTCGTCATATTTAATTTGATTATGTATGAGATGACTATATAATGTAAATTAACATGACCTATGTGTCATGATTCGGCATGATGGGTAGAGCCATATGATTGTCAATTTAATGACCTGCGTGTCAACCTTATGTAATGCACTTATTTTATTAGCTATAGAGATAGCAATATTATTTGGTGCATCGACAATGTGGTGGCAATCTTCGCAAAGGTGCACACCGATGCAGATGCCGAAGACTAAGAAATTAAAGACTTCTCCGTCAGAAAGGGCTATACCATATCATGCTATTATGAATTGCCTGAGATGTTTATCCCTTATCACTAGTAGAAAACAGGGCTTTGGTTCGGGACCCATGGGGGGCATACGTCCCGGTTCATGCGCCCAGGGGGCCGGCCGGGGCCTCGTGGGCATTGATCCCGGTTCGTCTGGACCAATTTGTCCCAGTTCCTGGCACGAACCGGGACCAATGGGCCTCGCTCCGGGCCCACATCCATTGGTCCCGGTTCGTGGCATGAACCGGGACAGAAGGGGGGCCTTTAGTCCCGGTTCCACGCACGAACCGGGACCAATGAGGTGGCTATATATACCCCATCGCCGGCGAGCAGAGCACTCCACACTGCTCTGTTTTTTCTGGCCGGCGAGGGGAGAGCTTTGTGGTGCTCTAGCTCACCTCCTATGCACATGAGGTGTTTGATGAAATGCCCGAGCCACACTAGTTAAGCTTTCTCCTCTCGAAGCTCGACCTTCAAGCTCCATTTTCCTCAAGATTTGTCTAGGTTTAGCGGTCCGTCACGTCCCGTCCCCGTCTTCACCGCCGTCAATCGCCCGCGCCGATCTCGTCGCCGGCATAACCGTGGTGAGCCTCTTGTTCTTATCTTCTTTCTAAAAGAAAAAAATTCTTACTTGTATGATTTAGATAGATACTTGTCTAATTTTCTTACTTTTATTATTGTTTGTTATTATATAGTGCGATGGTTTTGGTATCCGCCCCCGTCGGCCCTCGTCCTGTCTATGATTCGGATGTGGTATATATTATATTTTATAACTATTTGGTTCATTTATTGTTTAGGACAATTATGCCGACCAACGTGACATAGATTTTTTTGTCTAGGAGGTATGTGAACCGGAAATTCCAACCGACTCTATTGTCGAGAGGTTAAATTTAGTTGAAGAAGAAAACAATTACTTGAAGGAAAAATTGAAAAAAATTGAGGAGGAGAAGATGATATTGGAGTTGCATGTTGCGGATGTCGTCGATGATCACAAGATCAAGATGGATGCAATGCGCTTCAAGATTAGAAAGTATAGAAAATATGTCATTCATACCGAGGCTTGGTATCATTATGCCGTTGGATCAATTGTTACCTTGGTTGCGATTATGATCGCATTTGTTGTTGCATTGAAATGTTTTACATAGTTTCAATGTATGGTTTAATTAGATGCTCTGGAGAGCTATATGTTGTTCAATGAGAACTATGTATGTACTTTGGTTTTAATGTGATGATGAACTTCTATTAATTTGGTCACTTAACTATTCATGATGTTTTGTAATGGTTTTTTACACACTTAATTATATATAATGCACGCAGATGAACCGGCAATGGATGTACGGTGACAGATGCACCTCCGAGTACATTAAGGGCGTGCATAATTTTCTCGAAGTGACTGAGGCAAACAAGCAGAATGGTTTTATGTGTTGTCCATGCCCTATATGTGGGAATACGAAGTCTTACACTGACCGGAAAATCCTTCACACCCACCTGCTTGAGAAGGGTTTCATACCACACTATAATGTTTGGACCAGGCACGGAGAAATAGGGGTGATGATGGAAGACAACGAAGAAGAAGAGGACGATGACAACTATGTGCCCCCTGAATACGGTGATGCTGCAATGGGGGAAGCTGAAGATCAAGAGGAACCAGACGATGTGCCCGATGATGATCTCCGCCGGGTCATTGTTGATGCAAGGAGACAGTGCGAAAGTGAAAAGGAGAAGCTGAAATTCGATCGCATGTTAGAGAATCACCAAAAAGGGTTGTACCCCAATCGCGAAGATGGCAACACAAAGCTCGGTACCGTACTGGAATTGCTGCAGTGGAAGGCAGAGAATGCTGTGCCTGACAAAGGATTTGAGAAGCTACTGAAAATATTGAAGAAGAAGCTTCCAAAGGATAACGAATTGCCCGATAGTACGTACGCAACAAAGAAGGTCGTATGCCCAGTAGGATTGGAGGTGCTGAAGATACATGGATGCCCTAATGACTGCATCCTGTATCGCGGTGCATACGAGGATTTGAACGCATGCCCAGTATGCGGTGCATTGCGGTATAAGATTAGACGAGATGACCCTGGTGATGTTGACGGCGAGCCCCCCAGGAAGAGGGTTCCTGCCAAGGTGATGTGGTATGCTCCTATAAAACCACGGTTGAAACATCTGTTCAGAAACAAAGAGCATGCCAAGTTGATGCGATGGCACAGAGAGGACCGTAAGAAAGACGGGAAGTTGAGAGCACCCGCTGACGGGTCGCAGTGGAGAAAAATCGAGAGAAAGTACCAGGCTGAGTTTGCAGGTGACCCAAGGAACGTATGGTTTGGTTTAAGCGTGGATGCCATTAATCCTTTCGGGGAGCAGAGTAGCAATCACAGCACCTGGCCCATGACTCTATGTATCTATAACCTTCCTCCTTGGCTGTGCATGAAGCGGAAGTTCATTATGATGCCAGTACTCATCCAAGGCCCTAAGCAACCCGGCAACGACATTGATGTGTACCTAAGGCCATTAGTTGAAGAACTTTTACAGCTGTGGAATGGAAACGATGTACGTGTGTGGGATGAGCACAGACAGGAGGAATTTGACCTGCATGCGTTGCTGTTTGTAACCATCAATGATTGGCCTGCTCTCAGTAACCTTTCAGGACAGACAAACAAGGGATACCACGCATGCACGCACTGTTTAGCTGACACCGAAAGTATATACCTGGACAAATGCAGGAAGAATGTGTACCTAGGGCATCGTCGATTTCTTCCGACCAACCATCAATGTCGAAAGAAAGGCAAGCATTTCAAAGGCGAGGCAGATCACCGAAAGCAGCCCGCCATGCGTACCGGTGATCACGTACTTGCTATGGTCAATAATTTACACGTAGTCTTTGGAAAGGGTCCCGGCGGACTATCTGTTCCGAATGACGATGAGGGACGCGCTCCCATGTGGAAGAAGAAATCTATATTTTGGGACCTGCCCTACTGGAAAGACCTAGAGGTCCGCTCTTCAATCGACGTGATGCACGTGACAAAGAACCTTTGCGTGAACCTGCTAGGCTTCTTGGGCGTGTATGGAAAGACAAAAGATACACCGGAGGCACGGGAGGACCTGCAACGTTGGCACGAAAAAGACGGCATGCCTCCAAAGCAGTATGAAGGTCCTGCCAGCTACGCTCTTACCAAAGAAGAGAAGGAAATCTTCTTTAAATGCCTACTTAGTATGAAGGTCCCGTCTGGCTTCTCGTCGAATATAAAGGAAATTATAAATATGGCAGAGAAAAAGTTCCAGAACCTAAAGTCTCATGACTGCCACGTGATTATGACGCAACTGCTTCTGGTTGCATTGAGGGGGCTTCTACCAGAAAATGTTCGATTAGCCATTGTGAAGCTATGTGCATTCCTCAATGCAATCACTCAGAAGGTGATCGATCCAGAAATCATACCAAGGCTAAGGAGTGATGTGGCGCAATGTCTTGTCAGTTTCGAGCTGGTGTTCCCACCGTCCTTCTTCAATATCATGACGCACGTCCTAGTTCATCTAGTCGACGAGATTGTCGTTCTGGGCCCCGTATTTCTACACAATATGTTCCCCTTTGAGAGGTTCATGGGAGTCCTAAAGAAATATGTCCGTAACTGCGCTAGGCCTGAAGGAAGCATCTCCATGGGCCGTCAAACAGAGGATGTCATTGGGTTTTGTGTTGACTTCATTCCTGACCTTAAGAAGATTGGTCTCCCTCAATCGTGGTATGAGGGTAGACTGACTGGAAAAGGCACGCTAGGAGGGGACTCAATAATATGCAGGGACGGGCATTCTTGGCCTCAAGCACACTACACAGTTCTACAGAACTCTACCTTGGTGACCCCGTATGTCGATGAACACAAGAACATTCTGCGCTCCAAACACCCGGAGCAGTGTGACGATTGGATTACATGTGAACACATCAGGACTTTCAGCAGTTGGTTGGAAACATGTCTCAGAGGTGACAACACTGTTTCTGATGAGCTGTACTCGTTGTCCAGGGGACCATCTTCGACTGTATTGACTTACAAAGGATACGAGATAAATGGGAATACATTTTACATGATCGCCCAAGATCAAAAGAGCACCAACCAAAACAGCGGTGTCCGCTTTGATGCAGCAACCAAGAGGGGAAAGGACACATATTATGGTTACATAGTGGACATATGGGAACTTGACTATGGACATGATTTTAAGGTCCCTTTGTTTAAGTGCAAATGGGTCAATCTGTCAGGAGGCGGGGTACAGGTAGAGCCACATTACGGAATGACAACAGTGGATCTGAACAATCTTGGGTACACAGACGAACCATTCGTCCTAGCAAATGATGTGGCGCAGGTTTTCTATGTGAAGGACATGTCTACCAAACCTAGAAAAAGAAAAGATAAGGAAGCGAATACATCATACGATGAGCCAAAGTGCCACATAGTTCTTTCAGGGAAAAGAGACATCATGGGAGTGGAGGGTAAGACAGACATGTCTGAAGATTATGAAAAGTTTCATGAAATTCTTCCCTTCAAAGTCAAGGCTGACCCAAGCACCCTGTTAAGCGATGAAGAATATCCATGGTTACGGCGCAATAAGCAAAGGACACAAGCGAAGAAAAAGTGAAGACAAATGAAGTCAGAAAGGGTTGAAAATTGATGTTATGGCTTTGAATGGTTCATTTTGAGCACACAAAAAGTATGGAGTTCAAATAAGTTCAAAAAATGAAATCCCTTTGTAACAGATGAGTTTTTGTCCGAAACCCTGATACTTCGAAAGAGAATGTCCATTTTGTACACGAAGTGCATCCAGTTTTTGCCGTAACCCTCTCAACTTTTTAGCACATGCTTATGTGGGTGTGAAAGATGAAAAGATGATATCATGCCAATTTTCAACCTCTCAGAGTTCAGGTGAAGTGCTTTTTAATTTCAGGGTCATTTAGCTAAAAAAAATCAGTAAATGCATGAAAAATAACAGATGAAGTCAGAAAGGGTTGAAAATTGATGAGTGTGGCTTTGAATGGTTCATTTTGAACACACAAAAAGTCTGGAGTTCAAATAAGTTTAAAAAAAAAAATGAACCCTTTGTAAAGAGAGTTTTTGTCCGAAACCCTGATACTTCGAAAGAGATTGTCCATTTTGTACACGAAGTGCCATCCAGTTTTTGCCGAACCCTCTCAACTTTTTAGCACATGCTATGTGGGTGAAATGATGATATCATGCCAATTTTCAACCTCTTCAGAGTTTATGTGAAGTGCTTTTCAATTTCAGGGTCATTTAGCTCAAAAAAATCAGTAAATGCATGAAAAATAACAGATGAAGTCAGAAAAGGTTGAAAATTGATGATGTGGCTTTGAATGGTTCATTTTGAACACACAAAAAGTCTGGAGTTCAAATAAGTTCAAAAAAATGAAATCACTTGTAACAGATGAGTTTTCGTCCGAAACCCTGATACTTCGAAAGAGATTGTCCATTTTGTACACGAAGTGCATCCAGTTTTTGCCGTAACCCCCTCAACTTTTTAGCACATGCTATGTGGGTGAAATGATGATACCATGCTAATTTTCAACCTCTTCAGAGTTCATCTGTAGTGCTTTTCAATTTCAGGGTCATTTAGCTCAAGAAAATCAGTAAATTCATGAAAAATAACAGATGAAGTTAGAAAGGGTTGAAAATTGATGATGTGGCTTTGAATGGTTCATTTTGAACACACAAAAAGTATGGAGTTCAAATAAGTTCAAAAAAATGAAATCCCTTTGTAACAGATGAGTTTTCGTCCAAAACCCTGATAGTTCGAAAGAGATTGTCCATTTTGTACACGAAGTGCATCCAGTTTTTGCCGTAACTCTCTCAACTTTTATGAAACTCTAATAGCAAAAATAATAAACTAAAAGAATGAACTAGAAAACTTTAATGAAACTCTAATAGAAAAAAGAATGAACTAGAAAACTTTAATGAAACTCTAATAGCAAAAGGAATCAACTAAAATTTATGCAACTAAAATTATCAAAGTATTTTCTGTTCCAAACATTAAAAGCAAAAAGAATTTTCATAAAGAACTTTTTTTGTTAGAAACTTTAATAGCAAAAGGAATTATCATAAAGATTTTTTTGTTAGAAACTAAAATAACAAAAACTGTTTTTGAATATAATGATAAAACACAGTAATATTAAATAGCAGGAAAAAGAATCAGTCCAAAATCTATTTTTATAGTAAAGTTAATCACAAACTATTGATTCACACAAATTTCAAAGAATTCAAATTTAAACTATTCAAATTGGAAAACTAATGGCACTAACAGCAAGTTTATAATTTTTATTACCTAAAAGCAAAAAGAATCACTGAAAAACAGTTTGTATTTTGTTGTAAGCAGAAACAAAACAAAATAAATAAAGCAAAAAAGAAAACAAAAAAACTAGGAAAAAAATGCCACCTACTGGGCCACCACGGCCTGTACGACTAGAAACCCATCCATGGGCCAGGATTCAGGCCCGCAGAGGCCCAGCAGGCCCACGGGCAAAGAGTAGCAGAGAAGGCCCGAAAGCCTGCAGTTGAGAGGAGCTCGAGAGGGTCGGCGCAGCAGCACTTATAAACCATGCTCGAACTCTCTCAACTAGCGAGGTGGGACTAAACATCCCACCGCACCGCGCCAGCGCAAGGCCTTTGGTCCCAGTTGGTAGCACCAACCGGGACGAAAGGGGGGCATTGGACCCGGTTGGTGGAACAAACCGGGACCAATGCCCCCCCTTTGGTCCTGGTTCGTGCCACCAACCGGGACCAAAGGTCTATGTTTCCCGCCCATTGGGCTGCTGAAAAGAGACCTTTGGTCCCGGTTGGTGGCACGAACCGGGACCAAATGGTGGCATTCGTCCCGGTTTGTGCCACGAACCGGGACCAATGCTCTTTGTATATAAGCAGGACTTAGGAATTTTTCAGTTTTCATCGACCATTTGCCCCCCTACGACGCCGAGCTCATCGACGCCGCCAGGCTGCCCGTGCTCGCCATCGCCGCCAGCTCCTCATCGCCATCGCCCCGCGCCCCTACCCTGCCCCGACACCCCGCCCCTGCCCTGCCCCGACGCGCCGCCCCGTGCCCCCTGCCTCGTCGTCGTCGCCCCGTGGCCCCTTCCTCGACGCCGGCCGCCCCGTGGCCCTGCCCCGACGCCGCCCCGCGCCCCCTGCCTGCCCCGACCACGCCGCCGCCATGTTCGGTCCGGTCGGCCTTCTCCTCTCTGTTTTTTTATAGATATATGATGATTTTTTTCCAGATTATATGTATGTGTGTATATATGATTATATGTCCTCTTTTTTTCCAGATTTTTTGTTCATGTATATGATGATTTGTTTTTTGCATTTTTAGAAAAATGTATATATGTACATATGTTCTCTGTGTATATACGTTCATATATGCAAAAGTTACATTTTTAGAAAATTATCTATGTATGTTCTCTGATTTAGTGCATTTTAGGTTAGTTTCATTTTTAGAAAAGTTTTATATATCTAGGAAGAAGGAAGAAGGAAGAAGGAAGAAGAAGAAAAAGTTTTATATATGCAAAAGTTACATTTTTAGAAAAGTTTTATATATCTAGCTAGGAAGAAGGAAGAAGAAGAAAAACTTTTATATATGCAAAAGTAGTTTTATCGGGTATGTCGTTGTCGATATACCCCCTCCCCAATAACTTCGACATGAGGGGGGGGGGGGTCGATATACCCCCTCCCCGAACATTTTTTTCCATGTATGTATGTCACATGTCGATATACCCCCTCCCCGATAACTTCGACATGAGGGGGGGGGGTCGATATAGCCCCTCCCCGATAACTTCGACATGAGGGGGGGGGGTCGAAGGAAGAAGTAAGTCTGGGAAGGATATTTTGACGCTGAGAGTTAAAGAGGAGCACGACCTCGTTGGAATTGTTCTGTTGTCTGTTCCATTTGAGGAGTTCTTCCAGTTTTTCAATCAAAAGGGCCTCGATAAAATAATCATCACTTGCTACTGTCTGTAAGTACTATACTTCTGTAATTAAGTCTCTATATATAGCTCAGCTCTTTCATTGCATGTATATATAATTATCCTCACTATATTATGCAGATTGAAGATCGTCGAATGCAGAAATGCACAAATCTATGATATTGGGTTCATTAACACAAATCTCATAGATGAATGGACGGTTACATATCATGCGAAAGAAACCGAGGCCAACTTGCTACAATCGTTGCTTAAAAATCAAAACAAAGATAAAATACTCTTTCCTTACAACTTCAAGTGAGTGTTACTGTCTTCTGCATATTCGGTTTCACTTATTACTCGAGGTTATAGTAATGTAATTGATGAGTTATGCATGCGTGCGCAGCTTCCACTTTATTCTCCTAGAGATTAAGCTTGAGCAGGGACTAGTAACCATCTTAGACTCAAGACGAAAAGATCCCAAGGAGTATGCGGCCATGACTGAAATGCTCCAGAAGTAAGTTCAATCGATCATTATCACACCATATCGGCAACTTTGGTCATTTCCTGATATCAAGTAATTATTTTCTTTGTCTCGCAGGGTTTGGAAAGTGTTCACCACAGAAGCTCAGGGACTGCCGGAGGAGCTGCGATTTACACACCCGAAAGTAAGTACTACTAGCTAGTTCCGCGCATCTCCCATTGATTCTAGCTAGTTTCATCAATACCATTTATAATGCTTGATTATCAGTTTGATTGACCTTTATTTCTCGTAAAGTGGTTGTGGCAGGAAGGCGGGAATAATTTTTGTGGATACTACACTTGCGAGTACATCTACAACGCGACGACCTCTAATCGGGGCTACTCTGAAAAACAATATGAAGCGCATAAGCAATAATATTCACAATTTTATTTTATTACCATCATTTGTGTTGAGTTTCATTCATATATATGTATTGACCCCCTTCTTCAAATTAGATTTGGCAGATGCGGGATGAACTCCTACCACAAGATCGCATAAAAGCAATTCAAGAGGAATTGGCGGGATTCTTTCTTGACCACGTCATCAATCCAGCCGGATAATACCATGTGGAACTTGACATCAAATGTTAGGGATTGTAAAAGATCTTATATTGTATATATGTAGCTAGTAGCGTCGGATAGATATACGAAAACTTGTTGTTCGACCAATCTCTCGGAGAAGGAGGAGGTCGATCACTTCTCTCTGTATATGTTCATGACGATCTTGTGTACTTAATGGTTTCCTTCATTTGCTTACTAGCTAGCGTGTCGAGTCCTCTCTATACGTATAGTACGTAGCGTCGACCAAGCACGGAGATAAGAGAGGACACTTCTCTATAGCTATTAGCTAGCTAACACAATATATGAAACCCCTAAATTAACCATACAAAACCCCAAAACCCCCAACCCCCCCCCCTTCAAAAAAAAAAACAAAAACCCCAGCTCCTGAGCTGCTGACACGTGGATGATCTTTGGTCCCGGTTGGTGTTACCAACCGGGACTAAAGGCCCTCCTCTCTGGGCTCGCCGCAGCGGCCACGTGGAGCCCCATCTGTCCCGGTTCATATAAGAACCGGGACTAAAGGTGTTGGGCTTTAGTCCCGACCCTTTAGTCCCGGTTCCCGAACCGGGACAAATGGGCCTTTTTCTACTAGTGTATGATGCACCTTTTTTTTATTGCGTGGTAGTCCCTTTTTATTAGGGTGATCTCTCACTTAAAATATCAAGTAGTTAGTGTTCTTCCAAGTGTAGCACCGTCACGGCACCTATCTTTTCGGGGTGCGCCGTGTCACACGGGTACGAATGATTAGAGAAGTGTGAGACAGTTGAGTTGAGACCTCGCAGCGAGATCACTTGGTTGTCTTGACGTTCAGGCATGACCATCATGAGCTCGGAACATGCCCATCGAAAGATGAACAAGAATCGCATAGAGACGTGATTGGCAATTTGGCCTACCGGTTGAGATTTTCATCATCAGTGGTGTTACACCAATGGCGAACAATTGAAATGCGGGTCTTGTATCACTCACAATCAATTATGAGAGATATTGATTTGAGTGGGAGCGCACTTTAGAATTAATTCTTTTAATTCTTAGTGCAATTAATTATGGACACTGTCTAAGTGTGTTTGGCATAATAGTTGTAGAATAATGGCTCGCGTTTCCACCTTCCCAATTAAAATTGAATACGCTGTTATTTATCTGGTTAAAACTTTATGATTGGTAACCTAATGTGAGGATTGTCCTCAAAAGTGCCGAGAAGGATTTTGTCCTATCGCATACTTTCGGTATCCTCCCGCTAATGCTATGGATGATGTGACTCTCGTCCTTCGATCCAAAAGCTAAAATTCCGTTACGGTCAAGTGCAATATGTTTGCTTCCATGAGACCCGAAATAGTTATGTGATATTCATGGAACTAAAAATTATTTTCATAGATAGACAAAGGCTAAAAGATATGATATATCCAAAGCAATGTTTGTTTGCAAAGTATTAGTAAAGTGTTTACTGGGCATTTGACTGATGAGAGAGGGATCCAGTAGAACGCCGATCATATGATGATGGTGAATAAAACAACAACTTAAAGAGAAACGAAATGTCCAAAGGGTGTTAGTGTGACTTACATGCCTAGGATGTCCGGGGCTAACGCCACTCTTAAGTTGAGTGCTTCTTCTAGGAGTAGGAGAAATACTGAAAGTTAAACTGTTAGAAGTATAAAGGCAAAAAGAGAGAAGACTGGAATATCCAGCTCATGTATGAATGTCATACAAGTTATTGATGTATAGAAGGCTGATCAAAGAAATAGTTCTTGGTAATTGTGATTTGATCACAAAGATACCCGCTCGATTGCATTCTGCTGTGACTCGATGCAAGAACTACTACGGCCTAAAAAACTTGCCAGGGAAAGGTTTAGATACGCGATGGGAACATAGTAAATGTTACTATACCTTCCATCGGTGTATTACCTATGTATTTATTTTTATAACTCATTTTTGGAGTTTCATACACTCTAGCCCACTGCATAAAGTATCTTGTAAGAAGGTTGTTCATAAGAGAACTTTCATGTTCGGTGTTATGAATAACATAAGGGCCATATACTTTCATTATGAATGAGATATATGTTATGAATATTGATAATAATACATTGCCTCTGTATTTACTTTCATAATTCTTTTTAGAGTTTTATACACTCTAGCCCATTTGCATAATGTTTGTTGTAAGAATGTTGTTCATAAACGAACAATTGTTATTCAGTATTATGAATAACATAAAGGGCCATGCTTCCATCAAGGATGGGATGTATGTTATGAATATTGATGGTAATATGATACATCCATAACACTGATGCTAAATGTCGCAAGACTAAGAGAATACCACACATGTGTGGCACTGCATTTGGTCACATTGGAGAAACCCGCATGGAGAAATTCCATAATGATGGATTTTGAAGTCGTTTGATTATGAATCATCTGACACTTGCAACTTTCCTCCGAAAAGTGAAGTGACTGAATTACCGTTCACAGACCATAAGGAACGAGCAACAAACTTATCGGTGATCATGGATTCTGATGTGTGTAGTCTGATAAATGTTGTTGCTAGTAGTGGATTTATCAATCTTCTGAAATGACTCAAGTAGATATATGGATATTTACTTGATGAGACGTAAGTCTGGATCTTTTGAAATCTTTCGAAAGGTTTTCAAAATAAGTAAAAATTATTGTAACAAGAATATTATGTTTCTACAATTTGATTGCGGAAAAGAATATTTGACTTACAAGTTTTGCGAATGTTTGATGAGTTGTGAAAAGAGTTTCATAACTTACACCTTCCGGAACAACACTGTGAGTGGAATGTCTGTGAAGATGTATTCAAACCATTTATGACATGGTGAGATCAAAGATGACATAAATCAATTTGACATTATCCCTTTTAAAGAAATGCTTTAGAGACTGCGGCTTTTACACTGAAAAGAGCGCCATCAGATCTGTTGAAATGACGCCATGGTATGGTAAACCCAACCATGTTATATCTTTTCTTAACATTTGGAATATGGGGCTTGTGTAAAATATTTACAAACCTATTCCAAATCAGACAAGTCCTATTTTGTAAATTATCCTAATTTATTAGGTATTCCTCCCTCACTGTACCGAGGCAAAAGGTTACCACAAAGAATGGTATGATTTTGTAGAAAAGGGTTCTTACACAAAGGTAAGTGGGAGGATAGTGTAACTCGACGAGATAATAGAATCTTCGTTATCAGGTCAAAGGAAAGAGACCTTGGAAGTGATTCCAGAGTTTCCTACCGCGACTGATACGGAATCCTCTACATGAGATGTATGGACTTCGGTCGAACTTTCAGCTGAACCAAGTAGGCAAAACTCGTGCAAACCTCTTAGGTGCGCAAATGAGATATTGTTGTTAGACAACAGTATACCTACGATACACAAGGAAGCGTTGATGGGCCCTAACTCCGGAATTGGCTAAATGCCAATATAATCCGAGATCGTTTCCATATGAATGATTCAAGATCTTGATAAACCCTTCGGAAGACTTGGAGTGTAATGAACATTATTGGAACTATAAACTGATATGGATAAAATGTTTTATCCATAAAGCTTGAATTGTTGCAATAATAAATTCAAGGAGTTGACTACGATAAGATTGTCTCACCGTAGCGATGCTTAAAGTCAGATCGGGTTAAACTAGCAATTAATACATATTTCAATCATGAGATATGAAACAAGGATGACAAAAGGATTTCCATGAAATGGGAATACAAACTAGGACTTGTATGTGATACAGTCCAAAGTATTTTGTCAATCCAGAGGATGCTAGTGGGTGTGCAAACTTCAGAGTTCCAGCAATGGACATAAGAGAGCAAAATGGAGTTGGAATCTTCGTTTTTGATGAAATAGTCAAAAGAGTTTGATTTCATCAATGAATAGCGAAGATGCTTGTTGTTACAAGAACGTAAGTGGGAGCATAATAATATTTCTAAAAACCTTGTGTGCTTGACACATTGTTGATTGGAAATAATATAAATTTCTTGACATGAATTAAGACTTCTTTGAAAAATAGTTTTTCAATGAAGTACTTGGGCCAGAGAGCCTCGGTATTAGGCATAATGATCTATGGAGATAGATTTGTCTAATAGGGCTGAGCCAAAATACATATTGACAAGATGCTAAAATAGTTTAGCATTAAAACGACAAGGAGTGATTCTTGCCGAAGTCACATGGAAATAGTTTTTGCAAGACTCGGTGTCTTAAAACACTGATGAGCAAAATACATGATGGAGATTTCACACACTTTTGTGTTTGAATTAATCATGTATTACATGGTATGTAAGACCACCAGATATGTCCAATACTCCCAAGTTGTTGCAAGTATAGATACCAAAGTGATCAAAGTACTGATCATGGGACAACAGTGAAAAATGTCATTGTGTGTACTAGAGTAGCACTAATGACATGTTTTCTCGCAAGCAGAGATTATGAAGTGCTTGTTGTAAGTGATTACATCGATACAGTCTTCATCAATTCTCCATGCAATTTTTTATTTAAGTTAAGGATTTTGTGTAACATACAATATGGTGGCACGGTAGTTGGAAATTGCTCCAAATAGGTTACTGCGGTGATTTCTATGACAGAGGCTAAATATGTTGATGCTTTTGAAGCGACAAAGAAGATGTTGAATCATATAGTTCATTCATGAACTTAGTATGGTTCCGAGATGGCTTTGGTCAATGGAACACTATTGCAGATAGTTGCTCCATAGCTCAGTCTGAGGAATCAAGGTTCGACCAGTGATTCGCATATATACAAAGCCAAGTCCACACAAAATATGAATTTTTTGAAAGCGTGAAAACGTGAGGACATGCAAAGATACACATGGAACTAAAGTTGTCAGATCTATTGGACATCAGACTATACCACAAGCGATGCATATTTTACACCAGCATGCCGTAGGTGTAAAGTGCATTAGCATTGACTAGATTATTGACTCTAGTGCAAGTGGGAGTCTGTAGGAGATATGCCCTGGAGGCAATAATAAATGCTATTATTTATCTCTATGTTAATAATTATGTTTATGTTCCATGTTATAACTGCTATGGTTTTCGAGTCTGCAATAACCATGATGCTCGAAGGAAGAATCATATGCACGTGTGGAATAATAAACGGTAAAATATATTCCTAGTCTGGTCTCTTAGACTATCTCAAGTGTTGCATGATGGTTCTATTTTCCTGATCATGAGCATGACTATGCCGGCAACTTTGAGGGCACAATGTTAGTAGAACACTTGTGTTGAATCGACCCGATTGATGTTATGCTATGAGATACATTCATCATAAGCTAATGGTTAATAACACAGAGATAGTTAACGTTTCCATAATTCCTTAGACCATGAAAGTATTGAGTTCCTTCATGCTTGATTCATGAACTTTGGGGTTTGTTAAACATCATCCGTAACTGGGTGGCTATTACGGCAGCTTACGGGTTCATGGAAAAGTATGACAAGGAACTTGATAGCTCAAGATTGGGATTTGCTCCTCCGACGATGGAGAGATATCTCTAGGCCCTCTCGGTGTCACGGTATCCATCATCGTCTGGCCAGACACAGCGTGATTTGATCACGGGGATGCCTGTACATGAGAACGAGAAAAGAGAACAATACCGGTAACGAGGTAACTGGCATAGTGGACAATTGTTGATTCACGGGGATGCTGATAGATCCCACCTCGGGTGTTTGTAACATATCGTGAAGTAAAAAGAATAGCACACGGCAACTGGAGGTTCACTCGAATATTTATTCGTGTGGGTATAGGGGTCAATATGGGTGTCCACGGCTCCGATGTTGATCATTGATCAGAAAGTGTTCCGTTCATGTCTATACTTCACCGAACCTATAGGGTTACACACTTAAGGGTCATCTATTTGCTGAATACTAGACAGGAAGTCCGGGAAAAAGTCACCGGAAAAGTTTCGGAGACGATGAAAAAGTTCCGGAGAGAAGACCGAAAGTGTTTCGGAGTTAACGAAAATGTTTTAGAATAAAACCATCATACCGGAAATGTTCCGGAGCGCCTCCAGAATATTTTAGAGGGTGCCGGAAATGTCCTGGGACCTTCGGAATTTTTTTTGGAAAATACACGCGGGAAAACATCTTGTCCCAGCGAGAGGGGACAAGATCCCATGTTTCGTGAGGGCTGCTTTTGGGGATGCCCCCTTGTTGGTGGACAAGGTATTGGCGGGCCCCCTGTAACATCCCCAGGTTACCTCACCCTAGTTAAGCTACTTAACTTGCCATGTCATCATGATCAACCTAAATAAAATGCAACTAGAAAATAATCCAACTCAATTCAAATTTAAAATGCAGGTCAAATAAATATTTCTTCAAACAGCAAAACAAAATAGTCCATCAGGTAGCAAATATTGTTAAGGTCATTATAAAATTGAAACCAATATTTCTGGAACTCACAAAAATGCCCTTGGACTTTAAACAGTAGTCCAGCAGCATTAATCTTGTCCTTTTCAATTCCTAAAAAAATATTCAACCTATTTCTTTGGCCTTCAAACTTTAACTGGAAGTGCCAAATACTACCAGGAAATATTGGGGCTTAGTCCCACATTTTTTTTCTAAGTTATTAGGTGGCCCACAAAAAAAATTTCCTTTCTCTCTTAATAACTAAAAGAGAAAACCGAAAAAAAAATGAAATAGGAAAGAAGAGGCCAGAGGCCACTTACCTGTTGCAGCCCGAGCAGGCCCAGCCCACCACCGCAGCTCGTCCTCTTCCCTCATGCGCTGTCGCCCGCGCCCGTTGACATGCCGACGACGGCCACACGCCGTTCATCCGCCGGTGCTCAGCGTGGATAAGAACGTCGCTGGGCATCTCCCTCTTCCCCCCCCCCCCCCCACAAACCCTGGCCCCTCAGTCTCTCCCCCGCCTTCCCCTTCATACGACAACGGTGGCGCCCAAACCTCATGTCGCCATGGCCTACCTCTGTCGCGCGCCTGCCTAGCTTCCCGTGACCCCTGCCTGTGCCAGGAAGCTCCGCCGAGCTCCTCCACGTCTTCTCCGACCTCAAGCTGGAGCCGGGAGTCCCCAAGTTGGCCGCCATCGCAGTCTTCCCCAACTGCGACCACCGGAGCTCCGTTGCGTCGATCCACGCAACTGCTGCTACTAATCCTCCGACGAGCCCCCGTGTGCTCCCTCGGTGAGCACCCCGTCCGGCCCCTCCCCCTACTGCCCCTCCTCGTAGACCGTAGCTTGCCCCCGACGCACTCGCTCTTCCGACGCCGCGGTCGAGCTCGCCGACGTGGCCCCTGTGGCTGTAGTCCGCGTCCGTGCTCGCACTAGCATTCAGCGCCGCCGTCTGAACTCGTAGTGACCGTCCGCTGCCCTCGCCAAGCCCCACAAAATGATCCCCACCAACACCCGACTCCGGCCGTCCGCCTTTGTGCTCGCCGCCATCGTTACGTGCCATCCCCGGCTGCGTTACCACCTCCAATGGACGCGCCGCGCTGCGGCTGATCCAACGAGCCAGACCGCCCGCAAAATGGTGGCCGGAGGGCGAAATCCGACCATGCCCGAGGCCGCGCCGCCGCGAAACGCACTCGCGGGCGAGATTCCGGCGAGTCGCCGGCCACCACTGACCTGGCCCGACAGGAGGGACCCCCTGTGTCGCTGACGGGTGCGTCCCATTGACCCCTTGACCCTGGTGAATGCTGACATGGCCGGTCCCATGTCCCTGACATGTGGGTCCTTTCTAATTAAGCGAATTTAAATGAATAAGAAAATCGGTTAGTTAACTAATTAGTTAATTAAAACACTAGTCACTCACTGACATGTGGGCCCACCTCCCTAATTAACCCTGTTATTTAATTTAATTCACTATTAGAGTAACAGAGACTGACATGTGGGTCCCACTGGACCCACATGTCAGATTTGACTGGTCAGCCGACCTATTGACTTGCTGATGTCAGCATTACCTCATGCTGACATCATAATTCCCTCTTCTGTTAAAATAAATAATTCCAGAAAATCATTTAAACTTTAAAAATTCATAACTTTTAAACCGTAGCTCAGATCAAAAAAGTTAAAACATGAAAGTTGCTCAGAACGACGAGACGAATTCAACTACACTCTCCGTTTGTCTGTCACATGCCTCTAACTACCTGAACATGGAACCGTTCCCTCCGGTTCGTCTGTCTGACAGATGTCCGGAACCGGGAATACTTTCTCGGTAAATTCCCACTCCGTCCGTAGCACTTAGCATATCACTAAGACACCCCTACACTGCGTATTACCGTGCCTTGCTATGTGATTGTTATTGTTGTCGTGTATTTATATTGTTTCTTGTCCCCCTCTTCTCCCCGATAGACTGCGAGAG
The DNA here is from genome assembly GCA_011799875.1 of Thinopyrum elongatum. Lineage (NCBI taxonomy): Eukaryota > Viridiplantae > Streptophyta > Magnoliopsida > Poales > Poaceae > Thinopyrum > Thinopyrum elongatum. Next base: position 11,212,014 of record CM022303.1, on the reverse strand, counting down.
CGCTGATGATCCGGTGGACGACTACCTCATCGTAGAAGATCCACTTTTGTCTGCAAAGCAACCAGGCAAGCACCCCCCTTTTGAGCATTCCGATATCGCCCACTCTCTTCTCTCTTATGCTTGCATTGGAAGTTACTGCTGCTACTGTTGTCCTATATCTGCTGCATAGCCTGTTTACTTGTAATCTGCTGTTGATACTTTCATGCTATCCTAAACTGTTCAGTATAGGATGGGTAGAGCCTTATCAGAGACCCACTCGTCCCGACTACCCCGCTGATAATTAGAAGACCCGATTATCGGGATCGAAGATCAGACCCGGGCACCGCATGTCACTTCCCCCTATGTTGCTCGACACTACTGGGTTACTATCGAGTGCCGAGGGTGATACCTCGACAGCACTTCAGATATTAACCTTGTAGGTTAGTTACTCGGTCGTGGTAAGTGAGGGTGATTCCTCCTACACCACCCCCATACCGATGCCATCGTGCAACATCTCAAGTGTGGACCTCGAGGGTGATTCCTCCTTCGTTCACCTTGATGATAACATCGAGCGGAATTCCATCAAGGGTGATTCCTCAGGGTTCCCTTCAGTGTCAGACACACAGCTACTTTGGATACTATGACCTGACTTTGAACCATGATACTAAAGACGGGTCGGCCCTGAGGGGTACCCGCGCGAGCATGATGCGAAGTGATGTGGAGTCGGGTTGACCAGAGAGGTGCCCGCGAGATAACTACGAGGCATGGCCGGGCATTCTTAGCCCTTGTCGCAAGTCCTCGAGACGGGGCGATGGGGTCACATCGATCGTGAGTCTCTGCTCGTTACCGCGCGCTCCTAAACCACTAAACGGTGTGGATATTTGATCCGAGGGGCCTCTAGCCCGATAGCACTAACCATCACGTGGGCATAGTATGGGCGTTCTGCGTCGTATACTTCAGCCGAAGCTTAATGGACGTCAGCGATTGAGCGGCGCGCGCCGAGTTGGACTGGTTAAGCAACTGCGCTTTTATTAAGGGGTTGCTAGGTCTGCTCTCGGCCGCCTGACACAACGTGCAGGAGTTCCCGGGGCGATGGCCCAAGACCCCTGGGGGCATAGGTTTAGTCCGGCGTGCTGACCTCTATGTTAAATATTTGGTCGGGTTGCGGCGTGTTGCTTAGCCGAGGCCGGGCATAACCCAGAAAAGTGTGTCCGGCCGGAGTTAAGCGAGCGTGGTGGGTAAGTTGGTGCACCCCTGCAGGGAAGAAACTTCTATCGATAGCCTGTCCTACGGTAACGGACACTCGGAGTTGTATCCCGATCGGTACAACTAGAACATGACTTGAGATGAGAACTGGATAGTACGGCTCTGGGATTGCTTTCTCGCAGGGAGTCGAGGAAGAATCTCTGGCCGAGGTTGATGACATTACTACTATACTTTACATTAGATTATTCTGCTCTCTTCTAATGCTGCAAGACTGATGAAGATGCTAGTCTTCGATAGGACTAGGCTTTCCCCCTCTATTCTGGCATTTCTGCAGCCCAAACCACATATACAGCCCCCTTTGAAAATGTTGCATATGTAGTGTAGATCCTTATTTGCTGAGTACTTCGGATGAGTACTCACGTTTGCTTTATTTTCCTTTTTCCCCCTTTATCCATTTGTCGCATCCAGACGACGGAGCCCTGGAGCCAGTTGTCCCCGTCGACGACCACTACTTCTACCAGCCCGGAGAGTACGAGCCTTATCAGAGACCCACTTGTCCCGACTGCCCCGCTGGATAATCAGAAGACCCGATTATCGGGATCGAAGATCAGACCCGGGCACCGCACGTCACTTCCCCCTATGTTGCTCGACACTACTGGGTTACTATCGAGTGCCGAGGGTAATACATCGACAGCACTTCAGATGTTAACCTTGTAGGTTAGTTACTCGGTCGTGGTAAGTGAGGGTGATTCCTCCTACACCACCCCCATACCGACGTCGTCGTGCAACATCTCAAGTGTGGACCTCGAGGGTGATTCCTCCTTCGTTCACCTTGATGATAACATCGAGCGGAATTCCATCAAGGGTGATTCCTTAGGGTTCCCTTCAGTGTCAGACACACAGCTACTTTGGATACTATGACTTGACTTTGAACCATGATACTAAAGACGGGTCGGCCCTGAGGGGTACCCGCGTGAGCATGATGCGAAGTGATGTGGAGTCGGGTTGACCTGAGAGGTGCCCGCGAGATAACTACGAGGCGTGGCCGGGCATTCTTAGCGCTTGCCGCAAGTCCTCGAGACGGGGCGACGGGGTCACATCGATCGTGAGTCTCTGCTCGTTACCGCGCGCTCCTAAACAACTAAACGGTGTGGATATTTGATCCGAGGGGCCTCTGGCCCGATAGCACTAACCATCACATGGGCATAGTATGGTCGTTCTGCGTCGTATATTTCAGCCGAAGCTTAATGGACGTCAGTGATTGAGCGGCGCGCGCTGAGTTGGACTGGTTAAGCAACTGCGCTTGTACTAAGGTGTTGCTAGGTCTGCTCTCGGCCGCCTGACGCAACGTGCAGGAGTTCACGGGGCGATGGCCCGAGAACCCTGGGGGCATAGGTTTAGTCCGGCGTGCTGACCTCTCTGTTAAGTATTTGGTCGGGTTGCGGCGTGTTGCTTAGCCGAGGCCGGGCATAACCCAGAAAAGTGTGTCCGGCCGGAGTTAAGCGAGCGTGGTGGGTAAGTTGGTGCACCCCTGCAGGGAAGAAACTTCTATCGATAGCCTGTCCTACGGTAACTGACACTCGGAGTTGTATCCCGATCGGTACAACTAGAACATGACTTGAGATGAGAACTGGATAGTACGGCTCTGGGATTGCTTTCTCGCAGCGAGTCGAGGAAGAATCTCTGGCCGAGGTTGATGACATTACTACTATACTTTACACTATGTTATTCTGCTCTCTTCTAATGCTACAAGACTGATGAAGATGCTTGAAGATGTTAGTCTTCGATAGGACTAGGCTTTCCCCCTCTATTCTGGCATTTCTGCAGCTCAGTCCACATATACAGCCCCCTTTGAAAATGATGCATATGTAGTGTAGATCCTTGCTTGCTGAGTACTTCGGATGAGTAATCACGTTTGCTTTATTTTCCTTTTTCCCCCTTTATCCCTTTGTCGCATCCAGACGACGGAGCCCCGGAGCCAGTTGTCCCCGTCGACGACCACTACTTCTACCAGCCCGGAGAGTACTACTACTACGAGGAGCCAACTGACGACCAGGAGTAGGATCGGAGGGTCCAGGGCAGGAGGCCTACGCCTTTCGATCGTTGATTTTTATTTTGCCCCACCTCTGTGAAGGCTTAACTCTCTTTCTGTAATATATCTGTACCTAGATATCTGATGCTTCCGCTGACGCTTGTTTGTCATTAAGCTTATGTATTCGAGCCCTCGAGGCCCTGGCTTGTAATATTATGCTTGTATGACTTTATTTATGTTTTAGAGTTGTGTTGTGATATCTTCAAGTGAGTCCTTAGGCTTGATCGTGTGCATTTGCGTGTATGGTTAGTGCACGATTAAGCCGGGATCGCCACAGGTTGGTATCAGAGCCGACTGCCTCTAGGAGTCCCCCATTCCAACTCCTTGGCTGAAGTTGAGTCTAGTGGTCCGAAAGCTGTTTTACTAACATGGCTGTGTGGCTTACGGGCCCACGTCGCCAACTGGGTGGTAATAGGATCTTTTATTCCTCGATCTTACTCTGGGACTCTGATCTCTCTTCTATTCGGGTTAAAATTTTACTAACTTCAACATTAGGTTCTCGTAACCGCTTTCTCCCGGAGAGCCCCTCATGCCAGATGATCGCTTGGTTCATCAGAAGACTCCGACGATACTCCTCGAAGTTCCCGAGACCCTGTGCCCACTGCCTTGCAGTTCCCGACCACCGATAAACTCCGACGAATAACTACTTACACTTATCGCACATATATTCATTCCAGTTACTCTTTGGTTCCATCCGACATATCGAAATACTATCCGACATTTCGAGAATTCTCTGAACCTACTGCCTTGCAGTTCCTTTTCGTCTGAACATACTTATGAATAATTCCTCACATTTCCGGGGATCCATTCATCCCCAGTTGTTATTGTGTTTCACGAAATACTTCGTATTGTTATCCGATCACCCGAAAATCCTTTGCAGCCTATTGCTCTCGAAATTCTTGCCTGCTTGCCTTATGGTTAATTTCATATGTCTAGTAATCCCCGTCAACATCCTTTACCAATTACCATTTTGAATCCCCTGAACCAATATGCTGCGAATATTCGCCATTATCAGTTGATTCCTAGAATTTGTCCTTCCGGCTCAGTCACCATTCCGGACATGAGCTAGTTCTCGGCCAATCAAGTATTGGTTGATTGTCCAACTAAGCATGTATAAATCACTCGTCCCTCTGCCCAGGTGAACTAATTGTCACTCCTGGCTTTGGAAATCATGAACCCTCTGAATTTTATACTTGGGTTGTTCAAGTGCTGCCTTAATTCGATGTGCTTGCCCCCGTCCTTCCTCAGGAGGACTCTCTGGTGGGACCAATTGTTAAAACTTTACCCGTTAGTTCTCACGGATCACTTGATTCCTTTTGTGGACCCTTATTCGACCGATTCTTCCCTATTCTAAGAACCTTATCGGTTCCTTCCCCGATGACATTGCCTTTGGCACTGAAGCACTCTCTACTTCTTGCCACCTGTATATCCGCCCTGCTTACATGTCACGGAGAGACAGTGCATTCCTTCTCCATATTAACTTGGGACTGACTACTGACCAGAACATATCCCGTAATCATGGGAACACCAAAGTTGTCCATCTAGTTCTGTTCAACCTACTCATTTTTGGCCAGAGCGTTTGCTTCTGATCCTTCATTTCTGAATCATAACTCCTTTGAACTTAAACGTCGGATTATTCCGATGTTTCCATAATCTGATTCCGTTACATTCTGTCTTCTTTTGGTTGAGTACCACTAATCAAGATAGATCCTATGTCGTCTACCTGATCTTTCGTTGGATTATTATCCGACAATGTTATTCATCTTCTATCTTTGAGAGTTCTTCCCCTGTTACAATTGCCTTTGGCAATGCGGTATCATTTAATTCTTTTCTTCTAGATTCAATTTTGAAATGTGGTATGTTGCTTCTATAAGCGTGTGGTATAGATCCGTAAAAAAATGCCCCTATGGGTAGTGTCTATGCCTTCGCTAGCTGAGAGAACCCTCAAGGCTTCATGTGCCATACCTTCTGATATTCCACCACTTAAACTTACAAACTCTAAACTTTCTTAACAAAGAGCAGTGAATGAGAAGTTGTTCATTGAAGAAGTGGGAGTCGACCTTGAACCTTTGTGTTCATGCCCATGGACCCGATGTAGAACTTATCATGGAAGCAGCTCGCAAAAATAATTATTTCCTTGGTACAAGTTCAACTTGAATCTACGAATTGATCCTTTGCAATCGTGGTTTCGACCATATTTCCTCCTTGATTCCATTTCCCGGATAAGTTAAATACTTATCCTCTGCAAATCATTTCACCCGTCCAACCTCTACTCCGATTTACCTTTCGGTATTACCCCTAGTACTTGTTACTAGGAAATTTAATACCCCATCACATCATTCCTAGCCTGATCGGCTATATCTTTATCGTGCTAAACTAAACTGTGTCATCTGATTCTCCTTCCCCGTGCACATTTCTGATTATGGGCTAATCCCGTGCCAAACTTTCATCATCATATCGTTTTGCTTACACAACATGAACCTCACTCCTTCTGCCTTCATCATCCTACGGATCGATTTCATCTTCTTTAAACCTCTCGACAAATGAGTCATGATCATCATCAACATTCCGAGCTCTAACAGGTTATCAATTGAATTCACGGCTAGAAATACCATCCTTGCTCTTCGATGAATTGTGATATCATCAATGACATCCTTGACTCTCTGCCAACACATACCTGGTTGTGTTTGGTTATCCCTTGCGTTATGAGATAATCTTGGAATTGTTTCTCTGTAATCTCTTGGTATCTTCAAACTCAATCTTCACTTGACACCATATCATTGCTACCTCAAAGCGTGGTGGTGGTATTCCGAATCTCAACAAGAACATTGGAAGCACATTGCCAAATGTTTCTCGATCAATTATCCAAACACCGTTGTATGGATAACATCATGAATTCCCTCGCCCCTTTATCTAAATGCTTTTGAACTTGCTGTCCTATCATGTATATCATGCTTCGCTTTTCCTTGGGAAGGATATGCTCCTAGTTCTTGTGAGAAAACATATTTTCCTTTCCAATGGTCTTTATAATTCGATAATTTCATTTTCCTTTCCATTGTTTTGTTTAACCTTTCCTGAGAGCTATATGAATTAAGCAGTATTAATTCTCTCCTTATGGTAACACAACGGTCTACAACTCAGTCAGTAAGACCCTGTTACTATGGTTGATGACATTCCGGTAACCACCGATGGACGAGAACTTTGCCTATTGGTCCTCCTTGTTTTAACGAGCAGGAGAATGGTTCTCTTTGTCCCTCGCCCTTGGTACCGACGATGTTAACGGCATAGCTGACAAGCTACCTTCTGACATACCTTGTTGATGTGACCGGTAAAATCTCACCGTTCTTCCTACTTTTGATCAACACCCCTCCACAGTTCCACAGGATCGGAGCCTGACTCTTCCATACAACGCTGATTCCGAAGTTTCCTATGATAATGACTTTATGTGTTATCACGAGTCACTCTCCGACAGATGATCTATCCCCGATGCTCTGAACCCTCTTCTCACCCTCTGTTCAGGTATCGATCGGAAGTCCATTCGCTTGAAACTTCTTATTGTACTTTCATACTTGCTCTCGGTGTTCTCTTAAGTTTCAACACGAGAGCTACTTCTACCACATTCCCTGAATTGTTCATCAGATAATTAACCCTATAAGGGTCAGTTCTTCCGAAGTCACTGCTTATTTCCCCACTTAAATCTCGGGATGAGATTTCTTGTAGTGGAGGAGATTTGTAACATCCCCAGGTTACCTCACCCTAGTTAAGCTACTTAACTTGCCATGTCATCATGATCAACCTAAATAAAATGCAACTAGGAAATAATCCAACTCATTCAAATTTAAAATGCAGGTCAAATAAATATTTCTTCAAACAGCAAAACAAAATAGTCCATCAGGTAGCAAATATTTTTAAGGTCATTATAAAATTGAAACCAATATTTCTGGAACTCACAAAAATGCCCTTGGACTTTAAACAGTAGTCCAGCAGCATTAATCTTGTCCTTTTCAATTCATAAAAAAATATTCAACCTGTTTCTTTGGCCTTCAAATTTTAACTGGCAGTGCCAAATACTACCAGGAAATATTGGGGCTTAGTCCCACATTTTTTTTCTAAGTTATTAGGTGGCCCACAAAAATCATTTCCTTTCTGTGTTAATAACTAAAAGAGAAAACCGAAAAAAAAATGAAATAGGAAAGAAGAGGCCAGAGGCCACTTACCTGTTGCAGCCCGAGCAGGCCCAGCCCACCACCGCAGCTCATCCTTTTACCTCGTGCGCTGTCGCCCGCGCCCGTTGACACGCCGACGACGGCCACGCACCGTTCATCCGCCGGTGCTCAGCGTGGATAAGAACTTCGCTGGGCATCTCCCTCTTTCCACCCCGCAAACCGTAGCCCCTCAGTCTCTCCCCTGCCTTCCCCTTCATACGACAACGGCGGCGCCCAAACCTCCCGTCGCCATGGCCTAGCTCTGTCGCGCGCCCGCCTAGCTTCCCGTGACCCCTGCCTGTGCCAGGAAGCTCCGCCGAGCTCCTCCACGTCTTCTCCTACCTCAAGCTGGAGTCGGGAGCCCCCAAGTTAGCCGCCATCGCCGTCTTCCCCAACTGCGGCCACCGGAGCTCCGTTGCGTCGATCCACGCCCCTGCTGCTACTAATCCTCCGACGAGCCCCCGTGTGCTCCCTCGGTGAGCACCCCGTCCGGCCCCTTCCCCTACTACCCCTCCTCGTAGACCGTATCTTGCCCCCGACGCACTCGCTCTTCCGCCGCCGCGGTCGAGCTCGCCGACGTGGCCCCTGTGGCTGTAGTCCGCGTCCGTGCTCGCACTAGCATTCAGCGCCGCCGTCTGAACCCGTAGCGACCGTCCGCTGCCCTCCCCGAGCCCCACAAAACTATCCCCACCAACACCCGACTCCGGCCGTCCGCCTTTGTGCTCGCCGCCATCGTTACGCGCCGTCCCCGGCTGCGTTACCACCTCCAATGGACGCGCCGCGCTGCGGCCGATCCAACAAGCCAGACCGCTCGCAAAATGGTGGCCGGAGGGCGAAATCCGACCACGCCCGAGGCCGCGCCGCCGCGAAACGCGCTCGCTGGCGAGATTCCAGCGAGTCGCCGGCCACCACTGACCTGGCCCGACAGGAGGGACCCCATGTGTCGCTGACGGGTGGGTCCCGTTGACCCGTTGACCCTGGTCAATGCTGACATGGCCGGTCCCATGTCCCTGACATGTGGGTCCTGTCTAATTAAGCGAATTTAAATGAATAAGAAAATCGGTTAGTTAACTAATTAGTTAATTAAAACACTAATCACTCACTGACATGTGGGCCCACCTCCCTAATTAACCCTGTTATTTAATTTAATTCACTGTTAGAGTAACAGAGACTGACATGTGGGTCCCACTGGACCCACATGTCAGATTTGACAGGTCAGCCGACCTGTTAACTTGCTGATGTCAGCATTACCTCATGCTGACGTCATAATTCCCTCTTCTGTTAAAATAAATAATTCCAGAAAATCATTTAAACTTTAAAAATTCATAACTTTTAAACCGTAGCTCAGATCGAAAAAGTTAAAACATGAAAGTTGCTCAGAACGACGAGACAAATCCAAATACGCTCTTCGTTTATCTGTCACATGCCTCTAACTACCTGAACATGGAACCGTTCCCTCCGGTTCGTCTGTCTGACAGACGTCCGGAACCGGGAAAACTTTCCCGGTAAATTCCCACTCCGTCCGTAGCACTTAGCATATCACTAAGACACCCCTACACTGCGTATTACCGTGCCTTGCTATGTGATTGTTATTGTTGTCGTGTATTTATATTGTTTTCTTCTCCCCCTCTTCTCCCCGATAGACTGCGAGAGCGCTGATGATCCAGTGGACGACTACCTCACCGTAGAAGATCCACTTTTGTCTGCAAAGCAACCAGGCAAGCACCCCACTTTTGAGAATTCCGATATCGCCCACTCTCTTCTCTCTTATGCTTGCATTAGAAGTTACTGCTGCTACTGTTGTCCTATATCTGCTGCATAGCCTGTTTACTTGTAATCTGCTGTTGATACTTTCCTGCTATCCTAAACTGTTTAGTATAGGATGGGTAGAGCCTTATCAGAGACCCACTTGTCCCGACTGCCCCGCTGGATAATCAGAAGACCCGATTATCGGGATCGAAGATCAGACCCGGGCACCGCACGTCACTTCCCCCTATGTTGCTCGACACTACTGGGTTACTATCGAGTGCCGAGGGTGATACCTCGACAGCACTTCAGATGTTAACCTTGTAGGTTAGTTACTCGGTCGTGGTAAGTGAGGGTGATTCCTCCTACACCACCCCCATACCGACGCCGTCGTGCAACATCTCAAGTGTGGACCTCGAGGGTGATTCCTCCTTCGTTCACCTTGATGATAACACCGAGCGGAATTCCATCAAGGGTGATTCCTCAGGGTTCCCTTCGGTGTCAGACACACAGCTACTTTGGATACTATGACCTGACTTTGAACCATGATACTAAAGACGGGTCGGCCCTGAGGGGTACCCGCGCGAGCATGATGCGAAGTGATGTGGAGTCGGGTTGACCTGAGAGGTGCCCGCGAGATAACTACGAGGCGTGGCCGGGTATTCTTAGCCTTTGCCGCAAGTCCTCGAGACGGGGCGACGGGGTCACATCGATCGTGAGTCTCTGCTCGTTACTGCGCACTCCTAAACCACTAAACGGTGTGGATATTTGATCCGAGGGGCCTCTGGCCCGATAGCACTAACCATCACGTGGGCATAGTATGGCGGTTCTGCGTCGTATACTTCAACCGAAGCTTAATGGACGTCAGCGATTGAGCGGCGCGCGTCGAGTTGGACTGGTTAAGCAACTGCCCTTGTATTAAGGGGTTGCTAGGTCTGCTCTCGGCCGCCTGACGCAACGTGCAGGAGTTCTCGGGGCGATGGCCCAAGACCCCTGGGGGCATAGGTTTAGTCCGGCGTGCTGACCTCTCTGTTAAGTATTTGGTCGGGTTGCGGCGTGTTGCTTAGCCGAGGCCGGCATGACCCAGAAAAGTGTGTCCGGCCGGAGTTAAGCGAGCTTGGTGGGTAAGTTGGTGCACCCCTGCAAGGAAGAAACTTCTATCGATAGCCTGTCCTACGGTAACGGACACTCGGAGTTGTATCCCGATCGGTACAACTAGAACATGACTTGAGATGAGAACTGGATAGTACGGCTCTGGGATTGCTTTCTCGTAGGGAGTCGTGGAAGAATCTTTGGCCGAGGTTGATGACATTACTACTATACTTTACATTATGTTATTCTGCTCTCTTCTAATGCTGCAAGACTGATGAAGATGCTTGAAGATGCTAGTCTTCGATAGGACTAGGCTTTCCCCCTCTATTCTGGCATTTCTGCAGCCCAGTCCACATATACAACCCCCTTTGAAAATGTTGCATATGTAGTGTAGATCCTTGCTTGCTGAGTACTTCGGATGAGTACTCACGTTTGCTTTATTTTCCTTTTTCCCCCTTTATCCCTTTGTCGCATCAAGACGACGGAGCCCCGGAGCCAGTTGTCCCCGTCGACGACCACTACTTCTACTAGCCCGGAGAGTACTACTACTACGAGGAGCCGACTGACAACCAGGAGTAGGATCGGAGGGTCCAGGGCAGGAGGCCTACGCCTTTCGATCGTAGATTTTTATTTTGCCCCGCCTCTGTGAAGGCTTAACTCTCTTTCTGTAATATATCTGTACACAGATATTTGATGCTTCCGCCGACGCTTGTTGGTCATCAAGCTTATGTATTCGAGCCCTTGAGGCCCTGGCTTGTAATATAATGCTTGTATGACTTTATTTATGTTTTAGAGTTGTGTTGTGATATCTTTAAGTGAGTCCTTAGGCTTGATCGTATGCATTTGCGTGTATGGTTAGTGCACGATTAAGCCGGGGTCGCCACACCCCCCATGGTGGAAGGTAGCCCCCACATATTGTGGGATGTATTGGGAGGAGGTGGCAGCCCCATGTTGAGGCGCCATGGTGAAAAGGGGAGGGCCCCATGAGACAACTCCCCACCTTTGGTGGGAGCTTGTTTTCTTGGTGGGGGGGGGGGGGGGCAAAGGGGGGCACATGTTTTTGGTGGCTGAAATTTCAGCCCCTCCACCCCTCCTTGTCCTATAAATAGAGGTGGAGAGGGGCTCTCCACACTCACTCCAACTCTCTCAAAAATGCCATGCATGATCTGGCTTTCTTCCTTCCCTCCCACGAAATAATTTCGTAGAGCCAAAAGGCTGTCTGGGTTCCGTTGGGTACTAGTTCTGGACGGCGAAGCCCTGCCGGATAGATGACACCGTATGTGTGCAACCCAGTAGAGAGGTCATAGGTTCGATCTTTTGCCCGAGGGGTTGTTCGAGTGTCGTCCCGAAGGGCTGTCCGAGTGACCGTCTAAGTTTCGAGGGTCCTCCCGAAGGGCTGTCCGTGACACCGTCCGAGGGGCTGTCCGACCACCTCCCAAAGGGCTGTACAAGGGGCAGATGAGGGAGTACATCCTCGCGGTTGGGAGGTTGTAAAATCCTAGCTGCGGGGATCTACACCGTCGATCGTCATCAGCTCTACTTCCGCTGCGCTACGAGTCGGTAACGAAAATGATCAAAACCTTGTATGCCTCTTCATTGTGGTCCTGGGCTGGTGCGTAGGTCAGAATTTTTTTGTTTTCTGCTACATTACCCTTCAGAACGGGGTATCCCCCACACCGTGACCACCTCCTCTGTGACCTCGCTGCCCACGCAGCCAAGGGCAACGGCCAGCCGCCCGGCGGGTGCCTCCCGTCGCAGGAAGGACGCCTCCTCGGAGCCCGACCCTTCGTCATTCGCAGGAGCGAATCGGGTAGATCCTCACCGCCCTTTTCACCAGCGGGTGCGCGGCAAGCCGGTGGCCCCCTCCGGAGGTGACGAGGGAGATGGTGAGGAGGGGAAGGGCCGGCGGGGGCTAGGGTTGGGAGTCGCCCCTATGGGAGCGAAGCGGGGGCAGTTGGTCCCGGAGATTTCTACATATATTTTGTGAAGTTTGTCAGGAGATTCTCCTGAGGAGAACATATATAGGTTACAAACATGCCAACAGGAGCAGGTTGGTTTGGGCTATCTCCTGGCTGGAAACAAGACAGAAGCCAAGCTTGTGCAATTTTCAGACCGAGGAGGCTTCTCCTCTGATGCAGGAGGAGGCAGAACATCAACTTGGTCCAAATCCATCCTCCCAAATATACGAAATATGCTGAAACTGCTTCCTGGTGACAAGAACAAAAGTTAAGCCAGTCCCATTTGATCGAAATGAAATGTTCAAGCAATCGAACCTGTTGGAATATCAAGAATGCCTCTAACTAAATGCTATCGATACCTGTTGGAATGAAGAAGGAGAAGCGTGACAAACATCAGAATGCGTCAAGTGATTCTTGCCCATCACTTCCAGGCAAAGTAGCAGAATGCGGTGGCACTCCTTCAGTATTCGATCTCTTTGATGGTCCATCGGGGGTTGCTGGTCCTACTGTCCTTTTCCTCTTCTTCAAGATCACCCTTCGAGTTATGCATGACTTGCAGTTGGGACAGAACAGATCATGAGTCTCTTGCTGATCCAAAATCTTCTTGAGGTCGTACTCTTCAACCTTCGCTTGAGCCCCGGTGACATGTTCACCGTTGTCAACTTCAGATGGAAATATTTCAGTCTTGTTAATTTCAAACACGTATTCTATCTTAGGTTCAGCGCCGTTGGGGACCTGATGCGAACCATTCGATTGTGATCCATTTTCATGTGCTTCAAGCTCTTTGCCTTTTGGGCTCAGAGTTTCATTTATGTCTTTCCTATCGGCACCAGATCGCATTGTTGCCATGACCAGATATCTGGCACTTACTCCAGTAATGATATTAGGAACTGACAAACAAAAAAGAGTGATATCAGTCCAAATTCAAAGGTTGGGAAGCAACCTTTTATTTATTTTGTGCAGGAACAACTTTGAAAAATATGACAAGAAATGCAGAGAAAGCAAGCCAATCTGGTAAGGTATGCTAGATAAACTGAAGTTTATCATTGACCTTTGTACCGTGAAGCATAAAACGGTCCTTTCTCAACTAACGATTCGAGATTTCGTTCGATTTTGTGGCGATAGCCTCGATGATCTACGGTACCATTTCCACACGGACTACTCAAGCGGTACATCCAATCGCAGTGTCGGCACTTCCATAACCCTTCAGTAAAGCAATAGAAAGCAAACCTCTCAGTAAAGCAATAGAAAACTAGCTTTACTGTATTATCAAACGACCACAAAGCTAACCCTTCAGTAAAGGAATAGAAAGCTGATTTTAAGAGAGAGTTGTTGTCTAACCTCATGAAAGAATGCCAAGCTTTCTAATTCTAGTTCATAACTCAATGATACGAAAGACTTGGCGGATCCGGGGAGCTTCCGAGCCACCGTCATCATCTGCCATGGAAGGCTACATATCAATGATTTACGTGGCCAGCAAAAGGTATCCTAGGTGATTCCGAGTGAGGCCTAGATTACATGAGAGGGATGTTGGCACCTATCACTTTCAGTGTCGTTTTTCGCATGTGTTTTCCGTGTCCTTTTTTGTCTGGTTTCTGAATGCAATAATCATTGCATCCTGTTGATCCCAGGTAAACAAAACTGGGGGAACAGAGACAGCAGCAGCCAGCAGTAATTAAATTTTCTCACATTTTTCACTATCCAGATACTGCCTAGAGCACATAGGATTACTTTTTGGAGAAGATTCCAACACACTAATTACTGCTTTCTAGAAATGTACAAATTAAGGAATAAGAAGCAAGTGGAGCCTGAAATGCAACAGGAGTTCTCTCCTGCAGGAAAATAATGCAGGCTAAGCAAGAGGAATTGGACCATCCAATTAAATTCCATTCTTATCTTCTTCTTCTTCTTCCCATGGGAAATAAATTAATTAAGCAGGAGCAGGTTCATCATCCAAAACAGTGCAAGGAAAGAGAATAGGAGATGGTTAAGAAACGGAGGTGTTACCTTTGGCTGCATCGAAGAAGGTATTCTCGTGCCGCTGGTGCTCCTCTTCAGCAACCTTGGGCTCTTCAGGAGCCTCCTCCTCCTCCTCTTCTTGAGGACGCTTGGGCTCCTCTGCTTCTCCTCCATTGACATGGCGTGGTCCACGTAAACTCCCTGAAATACTTTCCCCCTGCTTCTACTCTTGTGCCGCTGCTACATCTCTTCAGTAACCTTTGTCTGTCAGGACGTTCTGTCTCCTTGTGCGTGACCCTATTCTGATTATGGTATGCTGTACCATAACCCTGAGCCGCGAGGGACGAACGAGGAAAGGTAAAGAATTGAAGTCCGGAGTGCGACACCCTTAATTACTGCGTCTGTTTCTGCACCGGTTTGGTTTCGACCAGCCGCAGTCAAAAGCGATCTTGGACCGAGCAAATCAGGCATTCCAGTCCAGGCAGAATTGAACTAGGTTGTTGCCTCCATGGTAGTTGCACACAGCGATTTACTCCACACCCCGTAGGCGGCAAGTTTATAGTTCTTTCAGGCTCTGTCTTCTTAGAGTGCTCTGGGCATCAGGCGTCTGTAGTTGCCTGTGGTTGCCTGTAGTTTCAGGCAATAGTGATTTACGTTGCTCGTTCTGTGTCTGCGTAGCCAAACTGTCAAAGGGGACCAGATGAACTTATTATGGGGCAAAAGCAAGCTTTGCTTTGAATGCATCTCGCCCTTCCCTTTGAGCAAAAGTTTCTAGTATCCTACCCGCTGCCCTTTTCAGAAAACGATAGTGGCTGCGACATGAGCCTCAGGATGAACTGTGACATGTCCACATGAAAAACCCTTGCTACTGGGCTCTTTTGGGGTCTAAATGTCGAAAGTTTGGACCAAGCAACCACTACCATTTGCTTTAAAAGGTGTCTGCCGCCTTAAGTACTGTGACTATCTGTTTGATTGTGAAGGTAGATGTATCCATGTCGTAATGTTGGCTGGCTAGTGGGTTAGTGGACTGATTAGACGAATATTATCGCACTCTTACGTTTTTACCCTGCAAAGATATATTCCTGTGACAGGATTGCTTTTTTTCTGTAATAACTGGATATTTTCAAGCAGATCGTATATATGACCAATAGTAACGGCAGAAAGGGGAAAACAGATAAACAGAATTAGACATCTCAGGGTTAGGAAAATTATGATTTATGCGATCGGCTAGATTCTGCCATTTTTTTCTGAAAATGCATGTCGCTGTTATTATCGGGGTCTACTAAATCAGGGAAATTATATCCAAAAGGAACTGCTCGAGCTTAGCTATCAGGGAAATATTAGGAGGAAAGAGACTTTCCTCTACAGATTCTTTACATGTTAATATCCATATTAGTTAGTTGAAACCACATTTTCGCGAGATATCTTGCACTAGCAGAATTCACCTGATAACAACTCGAATGTAGGGATCATTATAATACAGTATATGCTGTCCTTTTATTTACAAGAAAAGAGTCATACATTAGGTTCAGAGTTTGGTATCTATTAGTTGACCAAAACCTGCCATTGATACCTCCCCTCCCTCTTTGTTTATGATTTTCTGATTATACAAGACACCCTGATCGCAAGATGCCTTATAATAATATCCATAGATGGTAAGCACCACACCCTTCCAACATGTCGTTAGTGCTAACAGTCCCCAGCTTTTCCACTCCTCCCACTAAAGCACACAAAGCTCAATATATTATGTCACCATCAGCTTGATCCAGAGCATCTTGAGACTGATCTTGCATTGATGGACTCTACCTTGGTCCATTGAGATAATAATAGTCATCGAAAGTCCAAAACACTTTCTGCAAAATCTTATTCCGACAAGAGAGCATTAGCAACGGAAAAAGGAAGATTTAAAGTACGGGAATGATCGGTTTTTCTACCATGATCGAGGACTGAGAAGATTAACTAATCAATAAAAGTAGACGGGGATAAGGGAATCTTTCGTTGATGACCTTGCATTCTCTGCTTTAGTCCATTCACAGCACATAAAGAGTAATATGTTACGTGAATAATTAATTAGAGCATGAATGAGTGAAAGATAAATCAAAGCTTATATTCAAGGGAGTTCAGTCAGGGCCGTCTTCAGGAATTTGGGACCCCAGAGCGAAATGGAAAATGGGACCCTAAACTTCGGAAATTTTATAAAAAATATAGTTTTGTTCATTATATAACTTGGTGTTATTTCGTACATATTTAGAAATATATCAAGTATGATGCAAGACAGTAAAGATTGTACTGAATCTAATACTCTATGGAAAAGCATTATCATAAATAATGATTTTTTTTTAATATATTCAGTATTATGCAAGATATGTAGTAAAGATTGTACTGAATGATCTAATACTCTATGGAAAAGCATTATCATAAATAATGAATATATCTATTTTTTAATATATTCAGTACAACAGCTGATGAATAATAAATTGATCAGTGATTCGATGGAGTCGTGTCAGGATGGGCCTTTCGATCTTCCCGGATGGCATCATGGCGTGACTATAATATTAAGTACATGCTTAATGGGGAAACAATTCTGAAACGGAAAATCAAGACCACATCCCAGTTTAGGGTTAGTGTGGCACGAACAACACAAGTAATTCAAGTATTGATAGGAGCAGAGTACTGATGTTACTAGTGCCGAGCAAAATACTACCTACTCCTCTCTTATCTGTGAGTTTGCACAGTGCATCTAGTAGGCTATGGCTGACATTAGTAGTAGCGTAGCTGGTTGCTGGTGATGGTGCTGCTGGGTTCTCGCCTCTCATTCTCACACACAAGCTAGCTAGCAGCAGCATATATACTTGTGTATTTTTGGCAGATGATGTAAAGTCAAGGAAGCTGCGAGCCCAGATGCTGCTGGACGTGCGCCCTCATCGTGCCTATTAAACACCTTAAGAGATGCGCGCCCTCATTCTCCCTCTCCGTCTTCTCCTCCACCTCCGGCCGCTCACGACGCTCCTAGTGCGCGGCGAGCGACGAAGAAGACATGATCGGCTCACTCCACTCTTCCTCGTCCTCCGACACCGGCAACAACAGCAGCAACGCCGACGTCAGGAACAGCAGCGGTGAGGGCGAGGCCAACGCTGCCTTGCGAGGCGGCGGCGGGGGCGCGCTCGCGGCGGCGCCGTCCACGCGGGACCTCGTGCTTGCCAGCGCCGACCTGCTGCAGCGCGGGGACCTCGCCACCGCGCGCCGCACCGCCGAGATCCTCCTCTCCGCCGCGTCCCGGCGAGGCGACGCCACCAACCGCGTCGCGTACCACTTCGCGCGCGCGCTCGTGCTCCGCATGGACGCCAAGGCCGGGCTGCCGTTCTCCTCAAGGTCGCCTGCTGGGACGGCGCCGGCACTGTCGGGGGCGTACCTGGCGTTCAACCAGATCGCGCCGTTCCTGCGGTTCGCGCACCTGACGGCCAACCAGGCGATTCTCGAGGCCGTCGAGGGTTCGCGCCGCGTCCACATCCTCGACCTCGACGCGGCGCACGGCGTGCAGTGGCCGCCACTACTCCAGGCGATCGCGGAACGAGCCGACACTGCGCTGGGCCCACCCGAGGTCCGCATCACCGGCGCTGGCGCCCACCGCGACACACTACTCCATACAGGCAACCGCCTTCGCCCGCTCGATCCACCTCCCTTTCCACTTCACCCCGCTCCTCCTCTCCTGCGCCGTCAGCACGCACCACGTCGCCAGCACGAGCACCACCCCAAGCACCGCTGTCACGAGCCTGGAGCTACATCCCGACGAGATGCTGGCCGTGAACTGCGTGCTGTTCTTGCACAAGCTCGGCGGGCAGGACGAGCTCGGAGCGTTCCTGAAGTGGGTGAAGGCCATGGCTCCCGGCGTGGTGACCGTCGCCGAGAGGGAGGCGAGCGTCGGAGGGGTCGACCCCATCAACGAACTCCCGCGCCGTGTCGGTGTGGCCATCGACCACTACTCGGCGGTGTTCGAGGCGCTGGAGGCGACGGTGCCTCCGGGAAGCCTGGAGAGGCTGGCGGTGGAGCAGGAGGTACTCGGCAGGGAGATCAAGTCCGCGGTGGTGAGCACAGGCGGGAGGTGGTGGTGCGGACTCGAGCGGTGGGCTACCGCCACGCGTGGCGCTGGGTTCGCCGCGCGGCCGCTCAGCGCGTTCGCCGTTTCGCAGGCACGGCTACTGCTGCGACTGCACTACCCGTCGGAGGGATACCTCGTGCAGGAGTCCGGCGGTGCGTGCTTCCTCGGGTGGCAGACGCGGCCGCTGCTGTCCGTGTCGTCGTGGCAGTAAGTGCCATTGGCGCGCGCGCCTTCTACTCTGTGCATGCATGCCGGCGACCAGGAAGAGTGGACGACGGTTACCTGGGTTTGCTTGCTCACTGCCTTCTATATAGAGCTTATATATATGAACATGATCTGTACGTACTGGTGCAATGATATTGTCTGCTTAATTAGTAAGACTAGTCATCAACCCATGCACCTGCACGGGCTAGCAATTGAAAACACACATGAATAACATAGGTTCACAATATGTATGCTACATGAGATGTTATATATAGACAAAAAGCATGGGAAAGAAGCTTCCACCTTTGTCATAAGACGAATTGTTGATTGAAGCACGAAAGTGCGAATGAGCAATCTGCATGATGCTTTAACAAACCCAACACATCCATGTGATCAATGAGAAGGAAATTAGTAAATGCTACATAGAGCACTTGATTGTGATTTGAGAGTGAAAATATACGAACCATCATATCATATCCAGGTGGAGTAAATTCTTTGTTGCTCATAGCCTCAGACACATGATAAAATAATCCGTACAGTCAAGCTGCACATGAAAGTAAATTCATAGCCCATACCAATCTTTAGTTCGTAGAAATGGAGCAGGATGTGTTAAAGTCCACTTAGTATCTCTTCATGCTACTGTAAAATGTTTACAATGACCCAAGTTATATTTAGACGGGTTGTCAACCTAAGACATGTCTCTGGCACATAATATACATTTTCACACTCAGTGGTACAATTTTACTTTTTGTATCAGTAAATTGGATGATATAGTATGATGATTATTGATAGTTTACACACTGTTGGACCAAGATACTCACCATACAGTTGGACTGAAAAGTAACCAGCACTGATAAATAAATGACATCTTATGGCTTTACCATTTGAAATCATTGTGCTTAAAAATCTCTGGAAGAAGTGAGCACCTTCGTTGTTTGGTGCCTTTTTCCTCCAATCATGTCACAATCATGTCACCGAGGAACGATTCCTTTTTCCTCCAATGTTTGGTGCCACATCTGAATAAACTAAACAGAATTGGTGTAATTCATATGAGCGATATTTATGCACCATACACAGATTTCGTAGAACATAATTCCTACCTACTTCTACAGGAGCAAATGAGAGCTGAAGAAGTATATGCAACGCAGAAGGGAGAACACATTATGTACGAACTCCGATAAAATTAAAGTTTGGCGAACACCATGAAAATGTGCTATCTAGGATAAGAATAAAAATTAAATGAAGTTAGTAATAATAAATGTTTAATTTCTTAGTAAGAACTTTTATAATGTTGTATGTTACTTATCATCCGTACAATACATAATCTCTTAGAAATCATGAAAAGACCATATGTTGGCCAACAATATCATACGACAATTAAAGAATTACAAAAAAAAACAAAAACTTTATTCTTTATATCATGAAACATCGCGAGAAGAGAAGTAATTAAAAATCAAAACCGGTGAAATATTTGCCACATAATATATCAATCCATGTTGGGCAACACGAAAATGGTCAGCTAAAATAAAAAAATGCAGTCTAACTAAGACTCATCAAAGTTATGATTCCTGTAGAAACAGCAAGCAAAACAACCGGAAAAAATCCTATATTGCCATTTATTATCGTAGGAACATAGATAATGAAAATATCTTCAAAGATTAAAAGCTGAATAAATATGAAAATTCAAATTCAAATATAAAATCAGGACTTCTGAATAGAGCTAACTAATAATAAAAATTACAAAATAGACCATCAAATCAATTGGCGGAATAGCAGAAAAGGAAAAGTACGATGACATAAATTACAAATTTAGTCTTGACTACTTCTATGTGCCCATAGTATCCATATGTCCGTTTTACACTTGAGAAAAATCAGTCCAAAGAACGGACAAAACAACAAATAAAGAGAAGCCACCACTTATAGTAACGTGGGATACCAATATGGGAACGAAAACTTTTAGATAAGCCCTTTTACCATGTAAAGAAAGATCAAAATTTCATCTTCAATGGAAGCCGTGGAGACGACATGCACCATGCATGATTGGGTGGAATCTTTTTCTTATCCTTCTGCATAAGTAAGGAATCTTGGTTCCAAGAGTACAGTTTATGTATTTCCAAGTTTCCATGTACAGCTAAATATTTATATTTATTTATTTGCATATAAGAAAAAAAAAATAGAATCAGATATCAAGGTAGCATCACTGACTGTCTTAAGTATTGGGAAAGTAGTGGCTACACCCGCCTTCGGTCCATTCTTTTAGTTCTCTATCTGTACTTCAATTTGTCAACTGATTACCATGAGTCCAGGGGAGACAAAACGAAATTCACTTGAAGACAAATACACACTGAATGATATGGGATGGATATTACATGCCGAAAAGTATAGCGTCATGAGCATCTGTGTTTGCTTTAACGCAACTTTCTGAAGCAGACTTGAAGAACTGCATTAAGGTTCAGTCGTTCATGTCATGTTAATGAAAGAGATAGAAATTAATCTGCTTATGTGAACAGAAGGTACAGAAGTAGTGCTGTAATCGCTGCCAAGTCGTGGAGTAAATAGGTACAGCCTTCTGCCATTAAGAAAACCACAACCACACTCTATTCGATACATCCAAGCAAATGTATCAATTAATGGTGATTTTACGTATTGTTTTCTTTTTGCAACAATGGATCAACTCCTGGTCACATTCCTTCTCATTGATTCCTGTCTATTGGAGGGGGCATGGGTAACTACTAATTATATCTTTTCAGATGAAATAATCAATACTCATGTCTCCATAGACCACACATAATTACTTAGAACATCTTGTGTCTCCAAACAATTTTTCATTGTGCAAGTAATGATATAAGTCCGTGGAGATTAAGCTCGTCATGCATCTTACCTGAATGATACATGAAGAAATAAGACTGTCAATCTTCAGAGTAACCAATGGTTACAGCGGATCGACAACTTAATCAAGAAATAAATTAGATACTCAGGGAACAATATGCATGTGAAAATAGAAACTTAAGCAACAAAATATGGTTATTTCAAATCATATCTTTATCCTAACCTTGTCGGAAGAGATTATGTTTGAACAACTAAGCATGTAAGTGGATGTAACTTGATCTGTTTATCTCTAGGACGTCCTTCAGCTTGATCTGTCTATTCTTAGCCATAGTATGAAGGGCACCAAAAGATCAATTCCTTGAATACTGCTCATAGTCTTGTTAATTCTGTACTAATAGAAGGAAAATAAGATATGTCTATTCTTGGCCATAGTATGGAGGGCACCAATAGATAAACACCTTCGATACTAATACTATAGCAAAAGAGAGCCATAATACTATAGACATATTTATTGGAAAAGGTCACCGGAGCATTGGCCAACTTCAATCTGTAAAAATTGCTGTCTATCATCTTGCGTCAATAGCAATCTATGAAGAGAAGCTCTATCTGCTCGTCCAGCCGTCATGACTTGGTCGGAAACATATTGAGACCTGATTATACGTGCGGTCGAGGAGATACCTCATGCATAAGGCGACCTGTTGGCGATGCGATGGGTCTCCTCGTCCAGCCGCCGTGGTGAAGACCTTGGCCGGCTGAGTCTAGATGCGATGAGAACATGGAGGAGGAGGCGGAATCATTGGCAAGATACACGGAAAGGGCGAGGCGATGGAGAAGACCCGCGACGTAGAGGCCAAGCGGGTTCGGCTCACCTGCAGGGATCCCTGCAGAAAATACTGTGCAGGGCCAATAATAGACCGCCACGTGTCCGTGTGGGCCAACTTCTCCAACTAAGATAGATTTAATTTTATACGAGAAGAGCGCGCGGGGGCAGTGAGGCGAGCATGAAGGAGTCCGGCCGCCGGCGACATGCGGCGCACTGGAACACCGACGTGAGCAGCGTGTCCGGCCGAGCAGAGCTCCGCCGCCATCCGGGCGGTGCTCCTCCTTCACGATTCGGGGCTCTGGCCGTAGTGACGCCACAAGATGGCCGCGCTCGTCGCGTCCTCGTCCCTGACCTCCGCGGCTTCGGCGTCCCAGCCGACCCCGCCGTCTACGTTGTCGTGCTCCTCGACAACCTCCACAAGGCGCGCGATGGGCTCTCTGCATCACGCTGTACCAGGTTCAGGTGGCATGCCATCTCCTGTGTCTTTCAGCATACGTTCCTTTTCTTCTTCTTTTGACAGGAGCATACGTTCTTCTTGTTTTTCAGTTAATAATGGGAATTGAGTTTTGTGAATGAGAGTTCACACAACCAATCGAATAAAATGTGAGCAAGTAGTTTGGAGTAGATGGTTATTCGAGGGGGCTAGTTAGTTGAATGAGCCTTTCAACCTCGATGACATGGAGAACGTTGTACTACTGCAGCATGGCTGGTTCTCACGTCAATGCTGGAGATGACTCCAACGGATGCATATGCTAGGACGTCCATAGTGGCTGCATCAAACTCGGCATGGATGAAGGCAAACTGCACCACCACATCCCGCATAGCAACAGCGCTCGACGACATCCTTTGCGAAGGAGAGACCAGTGTGGACCGTCATCCCGGCGAGGACGTCGTACGCAACCACAGCGTGCACCTGGTCGAAGGAGAGACCAGTGCCGAAGCCGCGGAGGTCGCGGACGAGGACGCGGCGACCGGCGAGCACGGCCATCTGGTGGCGCCACTACGGCCAGAGCCCCGGGAAGCCGTGGAGGAGACCGACTGAACGGCAGCGGAGCTCTGCTCGGCCACGTGAAGGGACACGCTGCTCACGTCGGCGTTCCAGCGCGCCGCATGGTGCCGGACTCCTCCATGTTCGCCTCGCCGCACTGCCCCCGCGTTCTTATTGTGTCAAGATAAATCTGCTCCGTATCTTAATGGGAGAAGTTGGCCCACACGGACACGTGGCGGTCCTTTATTGGTCCTGCACAATATTTCCTGCAGGGATCCCTGCAGGTGAGCCGAACCCAGGCCAAGCCAATCTCGAGGATATCGTGGCGGAGGCGGCGCTCTAGAAAACGTTTTCCTTTTTTTTTTTAAGTCATTTACCATCTTTTTTAGGTGAACGAAGGAGAGGTACGTGGGACTCTTTTTCCTTGAGGAGTAGGTACGTGGGGATATTGGTAAGGGAGTCATGGTACGGGAAAGAAAATCAATCGGGAGAGTATTTTTTTAACATCAAATCAATCAGGAGAGTTGATGAGACATTAGCGTGGCTTGTATATTTTTTTGACGGGACGCTGTACCTTTTTTTGACAGGACACTGTTAATCTTTTCTTTTGACAGATTGGATCGAGTCATGCGTGTATGACTTTTTTCAAGAAAGGAAACATGCTTCTGGGAGAACACGATAGGACGTTGTACATTTTTTTTCGGACACTGTTCATCTTTTCTTTTGTCAAATTGGATCGAGTTAGGCGTGTGTGCCTTTTTTTCTTTTCCTGATGGTAATTACGCCCAGATTGGTAGGTTGTGTTTTTTCTGGTTCTGTCACATTGTGCTTATTTTTTTTCCCACCAGAGGAACCTAAATTATAGGTGTCGTGTCAGGTTGTCCTTATTTGTTTCCATAGAGCAACGTAAAACGTAGGGTTAAGATAGATTATTATATGGATTGAATGGTTAAGATAATTTTAATGATGTGGATTAACACGGAGACTCGTATGATGCCTCCAATTAGTAAATATAAGATAAGATAAAATTTCATGGTGATTTTGGTTGGAGGAGGAACTAGTTGGGATTGAGCTTGTGCCAGGAGGAAGAAACCCTGACCCTAGCTATCAGCATGATGTTAATTTTTCGTTTGGCTGCCCGGTTGGTTGGTTAATTACTGTTGATTTATAACGTGAAGGCTGAGCAATGCATGGGGATCACATTGGATTTAAGATGTGTCAAACTTGAGGCTGCTAGCTAGTGTAAAAGCGACTATGTAAACTTGATTCCCTGTGACTACCACAAGCCTCGGAACGAGGGACACCCTCCAGCCAACCACACCAATCGAAATTGCTGGACATACAAGAAAGCAGCAAAGCAAGCCGCCCAATGAGGATCAAGGCGACTACTGGGCTGGCGCTGGCAACGCCGGGCAAAAGCAATATCCCCTCCAGATAAAAAATGTTAACATGATTTATCCATGTAACGAGAAGAGGAAGGACAGGAAGCGCGCCCTCCACGAAGTCTACACCGCAGAGCCCGTGGTCCCGCAATACATGCCCTGGTCGGAGCTGCCGATCTCTTTCGATCAGCGCGATCACCCGACCAGCGTGCATCATGGCGGAAAAACCGCCCTCGTAGTGGACCCGATTATTGACGGTTATCACCTCACAAAGGTCAGGATGGATGGCGTCAGTAGCCTGAACTTGATATATGCAGATACCTTAAGGAAGATGCAGGTCGACCAATCCCGCATAGAGCCAACCAAAACAAGGTTTAAGGGCATAATCCCCAGTATGGAAGCTTCACCTCTGGGAAGGATCATGTTAGACGTGGTGTTCGGTACGCGAGACAACTACCATTTGGAGCCCTTATGCTTCGAGGTAGTACCTTTCAAGAGCGGCTATCTTGATCTCCTTTGCCGGACAACCTTTGCACGATTCGGTGCAGTCCCGCATTATGCTTATTTCAAGCTGAAGATGCCGGGCCCGAACGGGGTCATCACCATATCTGCGTCGATCTCTGAAGACCGAGCAGACCACATGCGCTCTAGCTACCGAGGCACTTGCTGAGGCCCTGGCGGCCGAGGAGCTCAGCGGCATGCGGTCCACGGTCAACAAGGACGATATTAAACTCACCAAGCGGACCAAATCTGCCTCGTTCCAGCCCGGCCAGGATATTCAGAAGTTCCAGGTCCACCCCAGTGATCCTACCAAGCAGGCTTCGATGGGGACCGGCCGGGATGACAAGTAGGAAAGCGCGCTCCGCAACTTCCTCCGTGAGAACTGGGACATCTTCGCCTGGCATCCATCCGATATACCGGGCTTCCCAGTGGATATTGCGGAACATAGCCTTAATATTCAACCCGGCACCCGACCTATTAAGCAGGCCCTGCGCAGGTTTTCTGAGCCCAAGCGTAAGGCTATGGGCGAGGAGCTGGCCAAGCTTTTGAAAGCTGTCTCCATCCGAGGAGTAAAGCACCCAGACTGGTTGGCTAACCCAGTCATGGTGCCAAAGAAAAAGATACCTGATGCTTATGTATCGATTTCAAGGACCTCAACAAGGTATGCCCAAAGGATCCTTTCCCTCTACTGCGCATCGACCAGATCGTTGATGCCACAGCCGGGCACGAGTTGCTGTCTTTTCTGGATGTGTACTCAGGGTACCACCAGATCAAAATGAAGGTGTCCGACCATGAGGCCACCTTGTTCATCACTTCGTACGGGCCATTCTGCTATATCATGATGCCCTTTGGGCTAAAGTTTGCAGGTGCCAGGTACCAGTGCATGATCTAGAAGTGCTTACAGACGCAGACCGGTAAAACAACTAAGGCTTATGTCGATGACGTGGTTGTCAAAACCAAAACAGCCGACACCCTCATCGATGACCTGCGGGAAACCTTCAAGAATCTACGCGCCATCAACATCAAGCTGAATCCGGAGAAGTGCGTCTTTGGCATACCGTCCGGCAAGCTACCGGGATTCATCGTCTCCCAGCGCGGCATTGAAGCCAACCCAGATAAGATCAGGGCGTTGTCAAAGCTTGATGTTCCGACCAATTTGTAGGAGATCTAGAGGCTAGCCGGATAGGTCGCCTCCCTAAGCCGATTCATCTCCAGGCTTGGAGAGAAGGCGCTCCCTTTATACCAGCTGCTGAAGAAAACCGGCAATTTCATCTGGACCAATGAAGCAACAGCGGCCTTGGAGGAAATAAAGACATTGCTGGTGACCAAGCCTGTCCTTGCAGCTCCCCCGGATGGACGAACCAATGTTATTGTACATCTCAGCCACTAATCACGTGGTTAGCGCCGTCCTGGTGGTTGAGCATGAGGAGGAAGGCCATGCTTACAAGGTGCAGTGGCCGGTCTATTACGTTACTGAGGTTTTATCTCCATGCAAGACGAGGTACCCTCATTACCAGAAGATCGCCTACGCGGTGTTCATGGCATCTCAGAAGCTCCGGCATTACTTTCAAGAGTGCTCCATTATTGTGGCAAGTCAAGTCCCCATGGGTGACATCATCAACAACAGGGATGCACAGGCCGGATTGCAAAATGGGCAATTGAGCTACTACCTTTGGAAATTCAATACCAGCCACGCCGGGCCATAAAGTCGCAGGTCCTGGCTGATTTTGTTGCAGAGTGGACAGAAACCCAGCAACCAGAACGGCCTATTGATTGTACACATTGGACGATGTACTTTGACGGGTCCAAGATGATGGCCGGACTGGGGACTGGGGTAGTCTTGATCTCTCCAATTGGCGACAAGATGCGCTACGTGCTACAGATTATGTACACGGACTCCAATAATGCTGCTGAGTACGAAGCCCTCCTACATGGCCTGCGCGTGGCTGTGACCATGGGTATACAGAGGCTGAAAGTCCGAGGTGACTCAGACCTTGCTATATCACAAATTAATGGTGTCTTTAATGCCAAGGACTAACGGATGTTGGTATATTGGGAGGCAGTACAACAGAAAGCTGGTTGGTTTGATGGCCTGGAGTTTCACCACGTTAAGCGTGATGATAATGTAGCGGCCGATATACTGGCCAAGATGGGTGCACGGCGTGACCCTGTACCCAAGGATGGCTTCCTCGAGCGGCTCTTCAAGCCATCCATTAATTTGCAGATTGACCAGGAATCGGCGTCAGAGGCCAGGAGCTCTGAGCCCAGCCACGGGGTGACCGAGGGCTCAGACCGTGGCAGTACCAGGAACAGGGGCTCAGACATGGAGATCACTTCTTTGGCCCATGAGATCATGGCAGTTATTCCGACCTGGACCGAGGCCATCCTGACCTATCTCCTTCGCAGTGAACTTACCAAGGACAAGACGGAGGTCCGGTGTATAGTTCGCCAAGCTGCCGCATACACCGAGCACAACGGAGAGCTTTACAAGCGCAGCGTCACCGGTGTTTTCCATCGCTGCGTCTCTCCGGAAGAAGGTCGGCAAATCCTGCTTGAGATACATGCCGGAACATGCGGACACCATGTGGCGTCTCAGACCCTGGTGAGCAAGGCCTACCGAGCAGGTTTCTATTGGCTTATGGCAAGGCAAGATGCAGACGCTAACGTCAAAAACTACCTGGGATGCCAGCGCTTCGCTACAGTCAGTCATTTACCGGCAACAACCCTAAAAACTATCCCTATTACATAGCCTTTTGTGGTCTGGGGGCTGGACATGGTTGGATTTTGAAAAGGGCCAAGGGAGGGTTCAGATACCTCCTGGCGATGGTTGACAGGTTCACCAAATGGATTGAAGCGAAGCCGATAACCAGTCAAGCTAATGAGCCGGCCATCGAATTTTTGTCCAGCATCATACACCGTTACGACATGCCCCATAGCATTATAATGGACAATGAAACAAAATTCTCATCTAAGAAGTTCAAAGATTATTGTGGTGCTCGCCGCATTAAACTTGACTTTGCTTCTGTGGCACGTCCGTAGTCCAATGGGCAGGTCAAACGGGTGAACGAATCGCTCCTCGATGGTTTGAAACCGAGGTTGGTAAAATCGTTGGAAAAAGCTGACGGGATTGACGAGCTCGATTTAGTTCTGTGGAGCCTGAGAGCTACGTCAAACCGGTCAACCGGCTACACTCCATTTTTTATGGTACATGGAGCTGAAGCCGTCCTCCCCAGTGACCTCGAACATGATTCTCCTCGTGCATCTCACTACATGGAGTATGATGCAGAGCTGGATCATCAGGATGACTTGGACACACTCAAGGAAGTTCGGGATATCTACCAGCAGCAGCAGTTTCGCGATATCAAGCGCGTGAAGTCAAAGGCTGGGCGTTTATCGTCAGCGACCTCGTTCTTCGTCTGATTAAAGATAGGGAGGGACTACACAAGCTATCACCTTCATGGGACAGACCCTTCATCATCGACAAAGTGCTGCAAGACGAAGCATATCGGATCCGGAATGCAAAGATTGGCGTCCTCGAGCCAAACTCCTGGAACATTGCCCTGCTACGTTGCTTTTACTCTTAGCTCTTTTGTTTTAGTTTAAATTATTGTTTAGTTCGATCAGACATTATATATATGAGCTAAATAAAAAAAATTACCCCCAAGTCCGGATCTCTTATATGCTTTTGTGCCTTTATTCAATTTTGATGGTGCTCAGTAATTTACCCAGCCCGGTTTTCTGGCTGGTCGACTTTTGGATCCGCCAGACCGGACCTGGTGGGCTGTCATAGCCTTTATTTAATCTATGCCACTTGCCGGCCTAAATATTTTCTTCCTTCGTTGTTTGCCAAATTTTATCTGTTATGATCTTTTCGACTTGTGTCTTAGCTAACCTGATCGGCTGCCGAGGAGTTACAACCAAAAGCTAGCCAGCATAATATAGAGCTCAGAAGCAGAAAGCATAAGGCGCAACGGAAGCACAAAATAATTTTAAGACCAAGTCACTTGGCACCCAACAGGACATTGCATCAAGTTTTTTACATCAGTAACTCGGCATACCGAGCTTGTTGCAATTCTAATCTACTCAATAAATTCATTCAGGTGGCAGGCCTCCTCGGTGGTCTGGGCGTACTGTAGGACGACCTCGAAGAAGGACTTTGGCTTCACCTCATGACCATTGGCATCTTTTGGGTTGGCGGCGACTATCGGGTCAAGGTTGAGGCCGGGGTAGTGGGATTTCAGCATGGCCCAGGCTTGCCGGGCTCCCTCCCGAGCTGCTGAGCTCTTCCACTCTACAATTCGAAGCGACGTGCGCTGGAGGTACACGGCCAAGTCAAAGAAGTTTTCCAGGGCATCTTCCCTAGGCCACAGCATAAAGAAGGTTGCCTCCATAACCGCCCGGGCAATGTTAAGCCTATCGGGTCACCGGCCAGATCGGCGCCCATCTCGCGCTGTGACCTGTAAGATAGTTAAAAAAAAATGATAAGAGAAAGCAAGTCTACTACGATGGACAGAGCTGTTGAAAATAACTTACAAGTCACTGGTCGGCCTTGGCTTGACTTGCCAAGGTGGCACTACCAGAACGGTGCCTCGTGGTGCTGGGTGGTTTGAGATTGGGGCTTGGATGCAGGATGTAGGCTGGGCGGCCAAGGTGGTTGCCGGGTCGAGGCGGATTTTCTTTCACCTCTCCTGTCCTTCCTCTTGGGGCGGGTTTGGCCGCATGACTTGCAAGCCCGATGCTTCATCGTCCCGGTTCCGCTTCGCTATGAAGAAGCCCTCATCGTCGGATTCCGTGCAGGAGCCCGACAAGACTTCTTCAATGGAGACGTCATCGTCATCATCATCCAGCACGGGCTCCTTGGCACGTATTGTGCGAGTTGAAGCCCAAGTGCTGTCAATAGCCTGGAGAAAGGTGATCTCAGGGGTCGATGGGTCCTCAGGCTGCGGCGCTGGAGAGTGAACGTTGACTGCCCACTGACTCCACCTCTTCATGGAAAAAAGAATTACCTGTCAACTTCGGATTGAGAAGATCGATGAAATTGAGCAAGATATACGATATTTACCTCGACAGACACGTCGGCTGAGAAGCCCACGTAGATCAGCTCGTCCGGGAAATTGGAAAGCTTCCCCTTGAACATCAGGGAAAGCATTTCTTTCATGGTCTTTCCCTCAAAGATTGCATTCCGGATTGACCGGGTTGGGTCGTTTGCCCCGGTGTACTCGTGCATGGGGTGAGCATGGAATTGAAGTGGATGGATACGCCGGCTCAGAGCCACATGCATTACATTGACCAGATTCAGGCCTTCGTCGACCAGTCTGCACACTTTGCGGTGGAGTCGCTCTACTTCGGCTGTTTCTGCTGGGTTGTTCTTAGGGCTCCAGGAGTTGCACTTAACAGGAGGAACCTTGCTAAAGGGCGTAATGACTCCAGTCTTGCCGGGACAAAATGATATCTTGCCCCAGGTAAAGTCATATCTCTATGTTGGTTACATCGTTTGTCTCTAGTTTGTACAATCTACATTAGCATACACTAGTTATTAACCCCGTGAACCCACACTGCTAGATATTTTACATATTGATTTTCGGTCCTCTCTGCATGGACTACATGTTTAAATCTGCAGGAGCGACATTGAGCCTATTGGTATGAAACATGAAAGTATTTAAGTTCTCTATGAAGCTATGTCTTTTGTAAAATGAAAGTATTTTTAATACAGTTCTACACATACCGTCTCCAAAGTTTAAAATTCATTTTGTACAGATTGCACCTCAGTAACATGAAAGTATTCCTAAGAACTACCAAAGTTAAGTTTCAGAGCTATCTAAAAAGTTAAGTTTCAGAGCTATCTAACAGAGGTATCAAAATTAACTCTCCAATGTTGATGCTTCAGAGCTTGCATACACCACAAGGGTGACAGAGAAGGGCGATGTTTATAGCTTCCGAGTGCTCGTTCTAGAGCTGTTCATGGGACATCATCCATGGACAACAAAACTACATTACTTGGGAACTTCCTGGACACACGGCTCCC
This sequence comes from Thinopyrum elongatum, assembly GCA_011799875.1. NCBI lineage: Eukaryota > Viridiplantae > Streptophyta > Magnoliopsida > Poales > Poaceae > Thinopyrum > Thinopyrum elongatum. The sequence goes on along the minus strand of CM022303.1, from coordinate 11,180,926 downwards.
ACCCCCTGGAGCTGAGATCGCAAGTGAAATATTTCAAGTGGTCGCCGTCGCTGTTCGGTGCATAAAGCCTGATCCATCGCACCGCCCAACGATGCAGCAAGTGATTAAGGTGTTCTCAGCAGCTCAAAGGTCACCTGCTAATAATCTTGATTATCTCCACAATGCCATTGTCATCCCTGCCTGCTGGTCCTGACTCCTGAATGTTCATTCAGTTAACTCACTATTGTTTCTTCCTATGATTATATAGGGATTGTCTCTAAGACACATTTTTTTAGTATGGTAATTTGTTTTATGCATTGCCCTTATGCCCTGTACTGGCACTATATACCATACGTAGCTGCTTGTTGGCAAATAGTTAGATAAAAAGAAATATTTGTATGACAGAGCTCCCTGCTATTTCTTCAGAACATTGATAAATAATCCATTTGCATCCTCTGTCAAATGTCTCCTTTTGGGTCCTTGTAACCATTACAAGATGCTCAAGCCTTTAGCTGTTTCCGTATGTGTGGAACATTAGATTCTAGAAGATGTATACAAGCGAGAAGTGCGGATCTTTTATTTTACTGGCTCAGTTTGCAAGATATAATCAGGTGGTTTCTCTACCTACTAGATTCCGCAAGATGTATACGAGCGAGAAGACGTACAAGACAAAGATTAGAAATGCAAAATTGTTCTCTTGATGATAATTACTTTTTTTTTCTCTCAACTTGTAAAAAATTGCTAACAGATTAAAAGCTAGCTAGGGGCGTCTGTGTGTGACGTTGACTGCTCTCTTGTGTTTACTGTCAGCTTAATTATTGCTTTTAGTGTATACTGATTTCTAGACGTCAGTAGTTTAGAAAATAAAGTATTCATGGAATTCTGTATAAGAAAGTATTCCTCTGTATGCATATGTTGGCTACCTTAGGTAGACTGCGATCTGTATCGACTCCTCTAACAAATATTATACGCATATAATGTAGTACTATATGTATAACAAGCTGAGGACCTAATAAGTTCAAGACTTGAGGAACGGAAGACTTGAATTGCTAAATTAAGCTAAGGACTTGAAGTCATGTAAAGAAGAGACACCCATGCAGAAATTGCGTTGGCATTTTCTTATTCACTAGGACATCATCTCGACTTGGACCCACCGACAGTCCCCAAACTTTATGCCTTCTCTACTACAAGGACGTGGACATACATTAGACAGTAGTACATGGTCGGCCTTTGGAGATCCCCAAGACACACAGTTGTAAATGAACCGTCAGTGGTGTCAACATTACACACGGTTGCGCAGATCCGGCAGTGTGCAATGCGCAAGGCAAAACATGTCCATGTGCGTAGTGAGCCACATCGCACACGGACGAGGGGAGGATGATTGTGTGAAAATGTATTGTCCTCATACCGCGTACGGTGTAATCATGCCTACATCCCCTGTGCCCTGGATGTGCATCAGGAACGGTTCAAAGATTGTGTGCTTTGTGCTGTTCATATCAGTGAACCACTCATGAACAAGGTTGTGAAAACTGTGTGCCATATGATTGTTTGCCCGTGTGTATCATGTGCTTCTGTAGTAGCGTGACGTACGCGCCAAATAGGAAAATAGGAAGAATAGATGTGGATGTTGAACTGGCACTCCCTATTAATATTAAGAAATCTAAGTTGACATTCCAATTTTTTGTGATTATGTCACAATAGTAGCCTAGTTGCGGTGCATACTTGATTACCACATGCCAACTTGAAGCTATACAAGCCCACAGGAGAAACAATATATGGTTACTTGCGAGTGGCTCGTATATACATAAGGACTTGATAATTCTTAAAGAGACCCGACTTGAGTTGTGTACAGATTGAACTGACCCTGCTCCTATAAGTATACACGTTCCCTTGCATAGTAAAAGCTAGCTAGGGGCATTTTGTGCGTGACGTTGACTGCTCTCTAGTGTTTACTATCAGCTTAATTATTGCTTGCCGACTGATGCACACTTGTAGTCAACATCTGACCTATGGAGTTGCTGTGTATTGTTTAGCACCTAAAGTATTCGTGTAATTCCATATAAAAAGGTATTCCTCCACATGTTGCTCATTAGGTAGACTGCGATCTGTACCGACTCCTCTAACAAATACTACATGCATATAGTACAGTATGTAACGAGTTGAAGACTTAATAACTTCTAGACTTTAGGCATGGACGACTTGGCTTGGTAAATTAAGGTAAGGACTTGAAGTCATGTAAAGAAGAGCTGTGTTGGCATTTTCTTATTTACTGCGACATCATCCCAACTTGGACCCGCCTACAATCCCCAAACTTCATGCCTTCTCTAATACAAGGACATGCACGTCAGACAGTAGTACACGACCAGCCTTGGAAGACATCCCAACGCACATGGTTCTGCATGAATCGCTAGTGATGTCAGCATTGCACACAGTTGCGCAGATCCGGCAGCAATGTGCAAGGCAGAACATCTTAATTATTCATGTAATCCTGTTTTAAAAAGTATTATCTACATATACGCGTCATGTTTGCTATGTTAAGTAGATTGTGATCTGTATCGACTCCTCTAACAAATACTATACACATATAATATAGTATATAACAATTAACAAGTACAAGACTTTATAATTGAAGACTTGACTTGCTAAATTAAGCTAAGGACTTGAAGTCACGTGAAGAAGAGACAACCATGCAGAATTTGTGGGCGTTGGCATTTTCTTATTTACTACAACATCGTTCCGACTTAGACCCGCGACAGTCCCCAAACTGATGGGGGTTTACATTTTATTCATGGTGCATTTAGAAAAGTTCTAGCTAAGTATGATGTAAATCACATAGTAGCATCACCTTATCATCCTCAGTTAGCGGGCAAGTAGAGTTCACAAATAGAGATATTAAACTAATCTTGGAAAATACAGTCAATAGATCGAGAAAGCATTGGTCAAAGAAATTAAATGATGCACTTTGGGCTTATAGAACTGCATACAAAAATCCTATGAGTATGTTACCTTATAAAATGATTTATGGAAAAGCTTGTCATTTACCTCTTGAGTTAGAATATAAAACTTATTGGACTATTAAGAAACTTAATTATGACTTCAAATTAGCCGGAGAGAAAAGATTGCTTGACATGAGTACCTTATGAGAATGGAGGAATGAAGCTTATGAAAATGCAAAGATGTTTAAAGATAAAGTTAAAATTAGGCATGAAAACATAATATAGAAACGTGAATTTAAAATAGGTGATAAAGTTCTCTTGTTCAAGTCTCATTTCAGATATTTTGCAGGTAAGCTTCCCACCAAATGGGAAGGCCCATTTATTATCGAGGATGTCTATCGGTCAGGAGCGATCAAGATCAATAATGTTGAGGGCACCAAACCAAGAGTGGTGAATGGGCAAAGACTTAAGCACTATATTGCGGCAACCCTCTCGAGGTGGACATTGAAGTTATACAGGTAATTGCCCCCAAAGAATTCATCAAAAATAAATTTCGAAAGGCTCCAAAACTCTGAAAAGGAAGAGCTACATATAAAAGGTATGAAAATCACCCCCCAAAAATTCAGCAATTTTTTTTTGAAAGTTTCTGAGAAAATAAGGAACATCGGGCAAATGAGGTAGCGAAGGCGAGCCACATGGGACCCATGCAGCCCACCTCCTGGACACCACCTCAGCTCCGTCTTTCGCCCGATGACTCCTTTTCCACACAAAACTTCTGTTATAAATTATTCATATTTTTTTGATCTGCGTATCGCACTTTTCCGCCCCTGTTTTTGTTTCTAGCTATTTTCTGTCAGGATCTTGAGGCTTTAGGTCATCATGTCTTCTTTCGGCACTAATAATGAGGGAGGCAGTGATCGCAAGGAGGAGTAGAGGACGGAGATTGAGGAGAAGGATGCGGCCCCTGAAGGTTTGGTTGCTCCTAATGAAGAACTAGAAGTTTCGGTTCTTGAACCTCCCTCAGCTATAATCGCCAGCATCATCACTACCCAAACTTCTTCAAGGAGCATGAAATGGAAAGGAAGGATGCATGCAGGTGGGAAAGTACCAAGGGATAAGCTAGATCCTAAATCTTCGGATAGGTTATCCAAAAACTCCTTTCACAATTTGATTCATAATTTTGTAGTAAAAACACTTTTCTAGTGGACATGCCGTCGCACTAGGATCTTTACCGACCTAGTAAGACTAGTGCAGAGGAGAGCAATTGTTGGGGAACCAACAATGATCAAATCGTGAAAGGGGTAACACATAACTCCATACTGCTACAATTGCTCCTCAACCAGATCAAGGACATGGAAAAGATGTTACTGGATCCAACCAAAGGTTTCAACAACAAGGCTCCATCATCACCAAAGAATGAAGCATGAGTTTACGGGTAAAGGCACCCTCTAAGCTTATTCCAAGCTTGGGGAAGGTGCCACGGTGTTTTGCATCATTCTTATCTTTCTTTTTATTTATGATCCTTAGTCATGTCATGGTTTAGAGAATTTATAGTTTGAGATAGTAGATGCAAGCAGTTGTATCTGCTCCATCAGAGCAATTATTGGAATCCCTCGGTGTGAGGCTATATAATAAAGAGATGGCATGAGACTTCCTTTTTTCTTTTCATTATTATATATTCTAACACTATAATTCAATCTTATAGAATTATCTTATGGGAGGTCATGACTTTACATGTGGAGTATAGTGAATAAAAGTTATTTAGATTTAACAAAAAACAATGGTCACTTAAAGTAATTCAGGAAACTTAGTACAAGGAAGAGAGATATCACATGCAAATATACTATGTTGGACATCTTTTATGATTGTGAACTCTCATAGTATATTTTAAAACTTGAACAAATTGCATAGGCTGGACATGGAAGACAACTCAATGAATGCATGATCGTGCAACTTGTTAATTTATTTATCATGAATCCTCCAAAATGCAAGATTTATTTCAGCCTTTGCTAGCCAATGACCCTGTACTAAGAATGAATTCTGCTTGTGCATCCGAACACCTTAAATCCAGTCACCTCCATGAGTGTCCACTATACCCACCTACCGGCTGAGTAAGGCCTTCCAAGTAAATTGTCATCATTGCAGGCATCAAAGTTGCCAATTAATTTCCGTATAAGTTTTTTAATGAAAGAGAATTCAAGATTTATACGAACTTGTGATGGTGAGTACAACCGTAATAATAACCCAAATGGTCACCATCATAAGGGGCAATGCAAAGTTAGGTTCCCTTTGATTAAACTCTTATGCATCCAACCCAATAAGTGCATGACAATCCTTGCTTCCCTCTACGAAGGGCATATCTTTTACTTTTATGTTGAGTAAATTCCCTTGAACCATCTTAATCTCTAAAAATTAAACATAGTATGTTGGAGAAAGATCTATGACTTTATAAATTATTAATGTGTGTGATTATGTTGATTCATTATTATTAACAATATCTATGAGATAAATCAGTTAGAAGCTAAGCACTTGCTCAACTTCAATCTTCCTTGTGTCCGGTTGAAGCATGTTTGTTCTAAAAATTTACTCATGAGTGCTAGCTAATTGTTTGAAGACAAAGAGATAGTTGAGCATGTGGTGTTTGCTATAAAAAGCTCTGACATTGACCCTTCTGGAAGAATTTGGATAATGCAATTGTTTAGTGACTAACAACATGGTTTGGTAGATTCAATAACTTTTAGTTGTTAAACTTTCTCATGTAAAGGGTGTCATGACCTCCTCATAAGAAGTTTTGTAAGAGAGAGTTGCTATTTAGAACATTTGATCATGAAAGTAAACAAAGAAGCTGTCATGTCTGTATTCTTTATTATCGACACCTCACTTCATAAACCTATGGTCATGTTTACTAAGCTCGGCATTCGCTTGGGGACAAGCGGAGTCTAAGCTTGGGGGAGCTGATATGTCCATTTTGCAGCACTGTTTCTTCGTATAAAGACACGACGAAGAACCACGAGGCTCACCTCCAGATACATGCTGAGGATATGCCGGCCTTGTACAACTCATGGGAAGATGCCCGCTTCGCAAAGGCTGAAATCATCTGTCAAAATAAGTGCCCATGAGGAAAAAGAGCGGCGACGGCATTATGTATCTCTCTGTGGTTTTGTTTTTTCAAACTTGTCTAGCTACACTCGTGTTTGACCAAACTCGTGTCACCATTGTTATTTATGTGGTCCTACTTTGTCTGCATGGTTATACAATTGTTATATATCGCATTGTGTTTATGGTTTCATGCAAGTTACATAATGATGTGATATATGCATGATGATCTGGATATGATATGAATTCTATTGATATCTGGATTAACTGCTGATTATAAATATAACTGCTGATTGTAAATAATAGAAAATATATGGCTGGGCCTAGTACACATACCAGTGGTGTGCAGCCATACGTGCACACCGTTGGTGTATGATCAACTAGTGTCACGCCCAGGGTTGTGCACGCCACTGGTATTTATGTTACCAGTGACGGTCACGCATGGCGCACGCCACTGATATTTGAGTTACATGTGGTGTGCACGCATGACGCACGCCACTAGTAAGTGATAATCAGTGGTGTGCGGAGCGCACACCACTGATAACCACTTACCAGTGGCATGTTGTAGGGGAACGTGCTACGCAACAATTTTTTCTACCATGCACGAACATGCCCAGGAACACTATGGAGGTCATAGGTAATGATGATCTCACCAACAATCCAAGCTGTGGAAGAGGAAGAAGAGGTTGGTGAAGCTCGCAAATACCCATAGCAATGTTATACCTCCCAGCCACGAGAATTTTCTCTGGGATGATCCACCAATCTAGTGTCAAAGTAGACGACACCTCTGAGATATCCAAGCGTACTGATCAAGAAGTACAGTAGCACTCCGTAGACCAGCACAAAGAACTATAGAGAAAACTAGAGGGAGAATTAACCTAGCAGAGATCCGATTTAGAACACACAAGGGAGGGCGGGCACACAAGGGAGAGACAGCTACCGAGGGGCTGGTGTGCTCTCCTTGGTGCACCCCTATCGATATAGGTGCAGGGAGATGGGGTTCAGCGAAGGGGGAGGCCGAGTCCTCCTATGACCCCCCCCCCCAGGTGACTTGCCCCCCAAGCAGGGGGGCAGCCGAACTAGGCCCCTTTGCGTTGCTTGTCCCCCAAGGCAAAGGGGCGGGGCGGCCCTGTAGGACCCTTCCAGAACATTCTGGATTTTTTTGAACCTTCTACACCATTTTGTGACCTTCTGAGACATTTTTGGAATCACTGGGATGCTCCTGAGACCTCCCGGAACACTTCTAGGGCCCATTCTATCATTCTCCAATATCTCCTAGTTCTCCTACATACCACTAGTCGTTAAGCGTGTGAGCCGACTGGTTCGATAATATGCGGATATGTTCGGAACACCTTCCGATAAATAATTATTAGCGGGATCTGGACACCCATAATAATTCCAGCATACCAACGATGATGTTTATCAAGCAAACCTTTATGTTATCGCATACAGTTCCCTTTGCTTCATGATATGTTACAAAACTTGAGGCGAGACTTTTACGGTATCCCCGTGACCAACACTTTGATCACTATACCTAGTTATCCTCATTACCGGTTTGTACTCTTTTCTCGTTTCCGTATTCTGATGACCCTATGACTAAGTCACCATACCTGGCACCGTGTAAAGGACACCGTAATACTAAGAGGGCACAGAGTGTATCTCTACATTGCCGGAGGAGCAAATGCCAGTCTTGAATTATCAAACACCACCACATACTTTTTTGGTGTACCAGAAAGTCACCTTTATAGTCACCCAGTTATGGAGTGACATTTGGTAACCCCAATGCAATGATCCAATATCCGCATCTATGATATTCTCATGGTCTAAGGACATGAGTAAACATTAATACTTAATACAAAAATACCGACAACATATTGATGACGTGATCTCACAGTATTTCATAAGTTGGGTCTACCCAATACCATCGTTACTATACTAATGTATTCGCATTATTGTCATCATCCTTGTTACATTAACAATGCTCATGGTAAGGAAAACAGAACGATCAATAATACATGAGCTAGTCCACAGGCTTCACTAGGGATTTGATTGGTGTTTATATTTCCACACATGCAAATAGGTTTTCCTCCGAATCTCACATTCAAGAACCATTGCAATTATAGCACATAAATATTAACTTAATTATGAACATGGAAATAGAATAATAATAATTTTATTATTACTTCTAAGGCATATTTTCAACAGTCTACCACTTGCACTAGAGTCAATAATCTAGTCAATACATAAACTCCTAACACCTATGGAATTCCGGTGTTGCTCATGCTTTGGTTCTGGTAGAGGCTTCGTCAATGGATCTGACACATTGAGGTCCGTGTGTATCTTGCATATCTTTGTGTCTCCACACTCCACCAATTCATGAATTTGGTGGAATCTGTCACTACTGCAGAATAGGCTAGCAGTGGCGTGTGAAAAAAGGACATCAGTGGCCGGCGGAGCTGTCAGAGGCTCCCACCACCGACGTCCTGCCACTACTAACATGGCATCAGTGGCGGGCGGGCCGGCCACCATTGGTAACGTTTGCACCAGTGGTGGGAAAATTTAAGCGCCCGCCACTGAAAAGCCCGCCCAGGTAAATAATAAAATAACGCTACCGCAGCAACGTTTTGCAGCCATGGCAGCGTTGACTAACACATTGCATTGATACCCATATAAGAAATTGCAATAGGCCGCAATATTACATTGATACCGATAAGACATTGCAATACACTTCATTGATACCCATCGTTACATGCATATATTTTTCTACCTTACCCACTAGTTACTAATGATCAAGACTAAACATCACATAATTTAGCCATACAACATGTTCATCATTCATACACAGCACATACTAGCCTAAAACATGATCGATAGTCAAAAGGTACTATGAGTCTAAAGGTCATTAACAACTACTAGCTAGTCCTCTCCGTTCGGAATGGATGTGGTGAATAGGATAACTCCTGCAGCTCCATGGTGGAGCACAGAGATCCACCGATTTCCAATATTTAGGTTGCACTCCTTCAGTATTCGCCTCCATCTGATTACTAGGGTGCGTCCATATGATATGGCTGTAGTCGAGTAGGTGTCTCTGAAATTGGTCTTATCATGGGAGATAAGTGTCATCTGACCATGTTCATCCATCATCTCAAGCACAACACGTCTTGGGAGCTTCTGTTTCAATAACAAAATAGTAACATAGTAAGCAGTTAAATTAATTTATGAAAAATGTATGAGTAAGATGAAACTGAATACAATTCTTACCAAGTATTTGTTATGAATGTTGGTCTTGTTCAAGGCGTGGACAAGTGGCACGTATGTTGCATCTTGTCCAGCACTATAAGTATCCGTAAGCCACTGAATACCATCAACAAAGGAGACGAGGTACCTCTTCTCCTGCCAAGTAAGCATGGTACCAGAAGTGTAATAAGTTTTTACAACTATTCTCCGGGTAGTTCTTGGAGCTAAAAAAAAACTGTCCAATTTTATGTAATTAACCAAGGTAAGTTAGTTATGAATAACAACTTATTTTTACTGATATAAAGGTTAATTAACAAGTATGCTTAAGAAACATACACGAAGGAAGAACTGGAATGTTGTCCAAATCCACCCAGATGTCTCGATTATTGTCAGAATAGTTACTAATATCAAAGTTCAGATACATCCCAGCCTCAAATTGTAAGCTTTGACAAATGCCCTCCAATTAGGACAACCGAAATAGGTTTGGTCTTCTTTGTTATAGATCGTAGCCTTGAAATAGAAACCATCTTTCGTCTGGAGGTAAGCAAGTATGCTAGTCTCCTCATCCATGGTGGCAACATTATACTTCTGTAGGACATCAAGCCTTGCAAAGCAGGGGATGCACTGAACGAAATAAAGAAAAAACAAAAACTACACTTTGTTAAGCAAAAATGTTAAGGCATGCTTAAGAAAAATATATATGAGCAATAATCCGTAAAACTTATCATCATAAATTTGAAGTCCTCCGGAAGCATGAGGAAGAAGCAATTGTTGTCCAATCCAATATCGTCGCACAAACCCCATGTGTTGAAATAGTTGTGGCACTCCATTTGCTACATTGATATAAACAAATAAGTCTAAAAAGTTTAAAATAGACAAAAAAATTGACATGACCTTTGCTAAAAAATTAAACATATTGAGTGCTAGAAATTTGGCAAAACAGAAATTAATCAACGTTTCGCCAAAACGTTGGCACTCATTTTTCAATCCCTCCAAATTTTGAAAATTGAAGAATTTGAGGCCTCCATATTTCAATATCAATACGGAATCATGTTTGGCACCATCACACTATACAAGAAAAAGCATGCATTCATTGGTTGGTTCCACTTGTGACCAGTCGAAGCCATTTAAAATTCATTGTAACCAAGCAGAACTTAAGTACCAGACCACGTATATATATGAATGCAGCATATCGCCTCCTCTTATTTCTACATTGGTTGGTTCTACATTAAAAACCAACATAAAAATGAAAATGGAACCACTACATTGGTTGGGCCTACCGGTCCCAGCAGCACCGGTGGTCGTGCGGGCTGGTGAGTGCCGGTGTGGAAGAAGCACAACATCATGTACAACTTCCCAGCAACGGCGAGCCCCCGGCAACGGCGAGCCCTCGGTGGCTCCTAGTGCGTCTACCGCCATAAAAACAAGAGGAGCGAGGGGAGCAAGAGGGATGAAACGATATCTTAGGTGGCATGCGCGGCAGCGATGGCGATGGTGGACGAAGGCGGCGGGCGCGATGGCGACAGTGGACGAAGGTGGCGCGACGGCGACAACGGACAAAGGTTACGCGACGGTGATGATGGACAAAGGTTGTGCGGTGGTGATGGTGGATGGCGGCGGGCACGCCAACGACGGCGGACGAAGGTGGCGTGACGGCGGTGGGAAGCACGGGTGTGACGGCGACGGTGGACGAAGGCGACGGGTGCGATGATGACGGTGGACAAAGGTGGTACAACGACGACGGTGGATGGCAGCGGGCGCAATGGCAACAGCAGATGAAGGTGGTGGGATAGCGGCGGGGAGCACGGACGCGACAGCGGCGCGCGCACATGGTAGCTAGGGAATTGGGGGGAAATCGGTTTGAGATTTGGGGGGGGGGGGGGAGCGGAAATTAAACGAGTAAGTCCTGGCCAGGCCCAGTACCGATGGGCACAAACGAACGCCCACCACAGCTAACAAGTTGTTGTGGTGGGCTTTGCGAAGAGCCCGCCAGAACTATAACACACCAGTAGGGGGTATTTCCAGCCGCCCGCCACTGATTTTTTTTTTTGCAATTTTTCTATGATCCTAGCGCTTTGCTATTTTATGGGTTTATTTTTGTTCCTATTATTTTATGGGGTTGAATTTAGTACGTAGTTAAAGTCATGTGAATATTTTGGCCACTTTTTGAGTTGATTAGCTATTTTTAAAGCATTAAATGGATTTCTAGCCATTTAAATGAGCAAAGTGCTCTTCGATTCAAAATAACATGCAAACGAGGTCAGGAAAGGATGAAACTCGGCATGGTGTCGTTATATGACCCCTATAGGGTATGGTAAAAAGTTGAGAGAGTTACGGGAAAAACCTAATGCACTTCGTGTAGAAACTGGACACTCTACGACGAAATATCAGGGTTTCGAACGGAAAAACCGCTGCCTTGCACATAGAACTCAATTTTCTTAACATCACTTCCCCATCAAACTTTTTCTATGTTTAATACACACCATTCAAAGTGGCTTGCTCAAATTTGGCCACTTTTTGGGTTGATTTGCTATTTTTAAAACATTAAATGAATTTCTAGCCATTTAAATGACCAAAATTCTCTTCGATTCAAAATAACATGCAAACGAGGTCGGAAAAAGATGAAACTTGGCATTGTGTCATTATATGACCGCTGTAGGGTATGGTAAAAATTGAGAGAGTCACGGAAAAAACCTGATGCACTTCGTTTAGAAACTGAACACTCTACAATGAAGTATCAGGGTTTCAAATGGAAAACCGTCGCCTTCCACATTGAACTCAATTTTCTTACATCATTTTCCCTTCAAACTTTTTCTATGTTTAATACTCACCATTCAAAGTTCCATGCTCAAATTTTGGCCACTTTTTGACTTGATTTGCTATTTTTAAAACATTAGATGAATTTCTAGCCATTTAAATGAGCAAAATTCTCTTCGATTCAAAATAATATACAAACAAGGTCGAAAATGGATGAAACTTGGCAAGGTGTCATTATATGACCCCTGTAGGGTATGGTAAAATTTTGAGAGAGTTATGGGAAAAACCTGTAGCACTTCGTGTGGAAACTGAACACTCTATGGTGAAGTATCAGGGTTTCAAACGGAAAAACGCCACCTTCCACATAGAACTCAATTTTCTTACATCATTTTCCCTTCAAACTTTTCTATGTTTAATACACACCATTCAAAGTGCCATTCTGAAATTTGGGAAATTTTTGAGTTGGTTTGCTATTTTTAAAGCATTAACTGATTTTCTGGCCATTTAAATGATCAAAATGCTCTTTGTTTGAAAATAACCTGGAAATGAGGTCGGAAAAGGATGAAACTTGGCATGGTGTCGTTATTTGACCCCTGTAGGTTATGATAAAAATTTGAGAGAGTTACGGGAAAAACCTGATGCACTTCGTGAAGAAACTGAACACTCTACGACGAAATATCAGGGTTTCGAACGGAAAACCGCCGCCTTCCATATAGAACTCAATTTTCTTACATCATTTCCCCTTCAAATTTTTCTATGTTTAATGCACACCATTCAAAGTGCCATGCTCAAATTTGAGACTATTCTGGAATTAATGAATATGATTTTTTCAGCACTTTCCTTACTTACTATATCTGTGGCGGGCCCCGCAGTAGCTTGCCACTGCTAAGTTTTGGAAATTTTGGAAAAATTTGGCGCAAGTCAACGAAATATTGCTGTGGTGGGTGAACTTTTTGCCCACCACAGGTATGTTACAAGCCAGGGGCGGGCTGAAGTTTGCTGCCCGCCAATGGTGCTTTTGTCCCACAGCTAATTTTGTAAGAACTTACGAGCGGCGGGTGAATATTTGTGCCCGCCATTGCTGTCCATATAGCAGTGGCTGGCTGCATTTTTTACCCGCCACTGGTACTTTGCCAAAATAGATGTGGCGGGTGCCAGACCACGCCCGCCACTAATGTGACCCCTGAGGGAGTCCTGGATTAGGGGGTCCTCGGGTGTCCGGGCTATTTGATATGGGCCGGACTGATGGGCCGTGAAGATACAAAGCGGAAGACTTTCCCCCGTGTCCTGGCAGGACTCTCCAATGCGTGGGCGACAAGGTTGATGTCCGAATATGCAATTTCCTTCTTCCACGAACAGACTCTGTACAACCCTAGGCCCTTCCGGTGTGTATATAAACCGGAGGGTTTAGTCCGTAGGGACAATCAGAATTCTCATAGGCTAGCCAGCTAGGGTTTAGCCATTACGATCTCGAGGTAGATCAACTCTTGTAACCCCAATACTCATCAAATACAATCAAGCAGGACGTAGGGTTTTACCTCCATCAAGAGGGCCCAAACCTGGGTAAACATCGTGTTCCCTTTGTCCCTTGTTACCTTCGATCCTCAGACGCACAGTTTGGGACCCCCTACCCGAGATCGGTCGGTTTTGACACCGACATTGGTGCTTTCATTGAGAGTTCCTTTGTGTTGTTGATAGAAGGATCGATGGCTTGCCTTGTCATCAATGACGACATCACTTCTGGAAGGGCCTTGACTCCAGGACAGGTCCTCCAGCTCAGCGGTTCTACCATGGGCGCTCGCTCGGCCGTCAAGCCAACGACGGCCCCCACAATCGCCAAACATCATCACCGCATCGGCCTCGAACACTCCGAAAAGATGGATCCGGCAGATATCTCATCCTTGAACGATCTGCTGGATCGCATCACCGCCCTGGGGCTTGCAATAGACTATGATCGGATCGGGCTTAAACCAGATCAGAGGGAAATCAAGTCCCCACCTTCGAGCCGGACACCCATCCTCAGGAAGAGACTGTATGTCTTCCGAACCCAGGATCAGGCATTGACCTTCCTGTTCCTGAACTGGTGACTTCGGAGATTCTTGAAGCTCCGGATTCAATCTCGGGTTAGGATTCGGGTTTTAGCCCGCTCACACTACGGGAAACAGGAGATTTGCCGTCAGTACTTTCTTTGCCGTCAGCATTTCGTCAGGACAGACGGCAAAGAAATGGTTGGCCGTCATCAATAGACGGCAAAGAAAACGTAACGGCAAAATAGACTTTGCCGTCTGTCTTTTATATTACAGACGGCAAAGAGTAGACTTTGCCGTCTGTAAAAATAAATACAGACGGCAAAGAGCTTTGTCGTCTGTCTTTTTTATTTTAGATGGCAAAGAACTGACTTTGCCGTCTTTAATATAAAACGCAGACGGCAAAGTTCTTTGCCGTCCGTGATTTTATTAACATATGGCAAAGTGCTTACTTTGCCGTCTGTAAATAGAACCACAGACGGCAAAGAAAAAACACAAGTCCACGGATCGATCACGCGGATCGCTGACATGGCTAAATCTCCTCCGCACGTCCCCACGAGGCAAAACCCACCAGCCCCACATCCCACGCCCTCTCTCCACCTTATCCACCCGACACCCCCACGCCCCCACCACTCATCCCTCTCGTACGTCTCTCTCTCTCTCGATCTGGAGAACACCAGCACCCACGGCTACCTCTCCTCCCGGCCTCTGCCTCGCCGGCCACGGCCTTGCTCGCCGTCCCCGACCCCATCGCCCCCGCCGGCCCCCGGCCCCGGCCCCCGTCGCCTCGGCCGACCTCAGCGCGGGTCACCCGTCGCCCCCACCGGCCGCTGGCCTCGGCTCCGTCCCCCCCACCTTCCGCTGGCCTCGGCTCCGTCCCCCGTCGCCCCTGCCTACTTCGGCCCCGGCCCCGTCCCCCGTCGCCCCCGCCTACCCCCGGCCGCGCGGGCGACGAGCATGGAAGACCCGCGGGTGGCGAGCATGGCGCGCGGCAGCGGCTCACTCCACCGTCGACTGCTCAGCGCAGGCGCGCGGCGGTCTCATCCCTCTGGCGTGCGGCGGCCTCGTCCCTCGAGCATGGCGCGTGACGGCCACTACAGAGGAGCTGCTCCCTCCAGCATCGGCCGCCCGACGCTGCACTGGCGCGCGGCGGTGCCCCCCTCTCTCTCTCCAGGAACCAGCCAGCTCGAGCACGGCCGGGCGGTCGTGCGGATACCAGGGTCGGCCAAGCAGCGCGGGCGAGCGTGGTTGTCCGGTGGCGCGGCGAGTAGGGTCCGGCGAGCGGCGCGGTGAGTAGGGCGAGGCGGCGGCAGTGGTGTCCCTGTGGTATTGTCCCTGGCGAGAAGGACGGCTGGCGGTGAAGAACCTGTTGCTGTGATGGAGGACTTGATTGCTTTTCATTTTTAGTTTCGAGGGGTCCTTGTGTAAATTTTGAGGACACTTCTGTAACTTGTCTGTAACCATCGACGATGAAAGCAACACAGCAAGGCCGTGTCGAATCCAAAATCTCCGTGAGCTAAAACTTTTTTGGTTTGTTGTTTGTGTGTCCGGCGAGATGCTCAGCTCGGACGTCACTTTTAAAAAAAATGAAAAACTTAAAAAAAATGAAAAATAATCTTTGCCGTCTGTACTTTAGTCTGGATGACGGCAAAGCACACGTTTTGACTGACGGCAAAGACACGTTTTTTGCCGTCTGTTATTTTTGCGGCAGATGGCAAAACTATATTGACTGATGGCAAAATCTTTGTTGTCATCTCGACAAAAGGCTAATGGCAAAGTATTCTTTGCCGACTTATCTTTGCCGTCTGAGTTTGCCGTCTGCTTTCTGACGGCAAAATCTTTGCTGTCTGGATTTGGGTCTTTGCCGTCTGTGATCCACAGACGGCAAATTACCTGTTTCTTGTAGTGCCACCCACCACAATCATTATTATCCAAGTAATTCAGGCCCTCTAGACATATGTGACCTAATGTATATACGGCAACAACCTCAGGAAACGGTCCATCACTTTTGGGCCAGATTCCTCCTTGTTAAAAACAAGATTAAAGATTGCTGCGAGGACGACGCGGTCTCGATTTTTTGTCGTAATTGTATAGACAAGGGGATTCTCAACGCCCTCAACCACCGCCGCATACAGCATTTTACAGAATTGGCACACATAGTACAGAAGTACTGCACGATGGAAAGCGCATGGAAGGCCCAGACAGCCCGGTGGGAACCCCCTGCCTTAAAGCAGCCCACCATATGGGCAAAACGGATGCACCCTTACGAGGCATCCGACCACAAGCCCATTGACAGGAAAAACAAACCCTTCACGGGATATAGAACCGTCCTTGACGAACTACTCGACAAGCCCTGTCAGATACATACGACGCCGAGCACCAAACCAACGCACAGCCTTCGGGCATGTTGGGTAGTCCGGCAAGTGGCTAAGAGCGGTGAGGCTATCCTCACCAGTACTACTCCAGAGAAACGTTCTTTGGAGGATGACGATCTCAACGTCTTTACGGTCTTCAAGACCTTCTCTTCAAATAATCGGCGCAAAAGGGCGCTCCGTGACCTCGCCGAAGTAAACCGAGTAACTGCAATGAACCCTTGGAACGACACGGCCATAACTTTCACGGCCGATGATGAACCAAGGGCTCGATTAGTCCGAGCACCAGCCGCCTTGGTCTTAAACCCAATTGTGGATGGCTTTCGACTCACCAGAGTGCTCATGGACGGCGGTAGCGGATATAACCTCATTTACGAAGACACGCTCGACAAAATGCAAATGGACAAGAGCCGCATCGAGCAAAGCATTACCACCTTTCGAGGTATCATCCCCAGTCGAGAAGCACGATTCTCGGGGAAAATTAAACTTGATGTAGTATTCGGCACACCTAAGAATTACAGGTCCGAAGAGTTGCTCTTCCATGTGGCCCCTTTCAATAGTGGATATCACGCCCTCTTGGGGCGGGACGCCTTCGCACGCTTCCAGGCCATACCCCATTACGGGTACATGAAGCTCAAAATGCCAGGGCCCAACGGAGTGATCACTATCACCGGTGATCCGGATATAGCACTCCGCGCCGAAAATAAAACCGCATCCTTGGCCCTCGAGGCACTATCCGAAGCCCTCGCGGCCGAAGAGCTAACCACCCAGCGTTCTACGGTGGACAAAGATGATGTGATCCTCGACAAGAGGCCCAAATCCACCTCTTTCAAACCAGAAGACGAAATTGTCAAATTTCAAGTGCACCCGACGGACCCTAATAAAATAGCATCCATTGGAGCACAGCTGGATCCGACAGTCGATGCCGCCCTACGAGCGTTCCTGCGTGAAAATTGGGACATCTTTGCCTGACACCCTTCGGACATGCCCAGAATCCCACGCAGACGGGCCAAACATAGCCTCAATATAATAAAGGGGTTCAAACCAGTCAAGCAAACGCTGCGGCGATTTTCTGAACCCAAACGACAAGCTATGGGGGAGGAGCTAGCCAAATTACTCGAGGTCGGGTTCATTAGAGAAATCAAGCACCCGGACTGGCTAGCCAACCTGGTCATGGTGCCGAAGAAGGATAAGTCCTGGCGCCTTTGTGTCAATTTCAAAGACCTCAATAAGTCTTGCCCTAAGGACCCCTTCCCACTGCCCCGCATTGACCAAATTATTGACGCAACCGCGGGACACGACTCATTGTGTTTCCTTGACACCTACTCCAGATACCATCAGATTAAGATGAAGGAATCTGACCAGGCCGCAACGGCATTTATTACCCCGTATGGGCCTTTTTGGTTCAACACTATGCCCTTTGGGCTCAAAAACGCTAGCGACCCCGGGAATGTCATCCCCGAGCACTGTATCCCTTGGAACTGGGACTCCGGGAAGTGTGGACCTAGGAACATCGATCCCAGGAGCAACATCCCGGAGCACCCCCTGTTACAAGCGAGGTGGGTCACAAGAGGTTCATGTCCATGCCAATGACAAGATCGGACCTGTTCGACGCCGACGGTTGGCACCCCACACAGGTATCACCTCATCAGGGATCTTCTCGGCGAGCCTGTGGGTGCACCGCAACAGCCTGAGAACGACGATAACGATGATGTCTGATGACCCACAAGTATAGGGGATCTATCGTAGTCCTTTCGATAAGTAAGAGTGTCGAACCCAACGAGGAGCAGAAGGAAATGACAAGCGGTTTTCAGCAAGGTATTCTCTGCAAGCACTGAAATTATCGGTAAAAGATAGTTTTGTGATAAGATAATTTGTAACGGGTAACAAGTAATGATTGTAACAAAGGCGCAGCAAGGTGGCCCAATCCTTTTTGTAGCAAAGTACAAGCCTGGATGAACTCTTATATAAAGCAAAGCGCTCCCGAGGACACATGGGAATTATTGTCAAGCTAGTTTTCATCATGATCATATGATTCACATTCATTACTTTGATAATTTGATATGTGGGTGGACCGGAGCTTGGGTGCTATCCTTACTTGGACAAGCCTCCCACATATGATTAACCCCTCTCGCAAGCATCCGCAACTACGAAAGAAGAATTAAGATAAATCTAACCATAGCATGAAACATATGGATCCAAATCAGCCCCTTACGAAGCAACGCATAAACTAGGGTTTAAGCTTCTGTCACTATAGCAACCCATCATCTACTTGTTACTTCCCAATGCCTTCCCCTAGGCCCAAATAATGGTGAAGTGTCATATAGTCGACGTTCACATAACACCACTAGAGGAAAGACAACATACATCTCATCAAAATATCGAACGAATACCAAATTCACATGATTACTTATAACAAGACTTCTCCCATGTCCTCAGGAACAAACGTAACAACTCACAAAGCATATTCATGTTCATAATCGGAGGAGTATTAATTATCATTAAGGATCTGAACATATGATCTTCTACCGAATAAACCAACTAGCATCAACTACAAGGAGTAGTCAACACTACTAGCAACCCACAGGTACCAATCTGAGGTTTTGAGACAAAGATCGGATTAAAGAGATGAACTAGGGTTTGAGAGGAGATGGTGCTGGTGAAGATGTTGATGGAGATTGACCCCCTCTCGCTGAGAGGATCGTTGGTGATGCCGATGGCTTTGATTTCCCCCTCTCGGAGGGAAGTTTCCCCGGCAGAATAGCTCCGCCGGAGCCCTAGATTGGTTCTTCCCAGGTTCCGCCTCGAGATGGCGACGCTTCGTTCCGAAAGCTTCCTTATGATTTTTTCCAGGCCAAAAAACTCCATATAGCAGAAGATGAGCACCGAAGACCTACCAGGGGGCCCACAAGCCACAGGGGCACGCCCTGGGGGGTAGGGCGCGCCCCCCAGGCTTGTGGCTGCCTGGTGGGTCCTCCTCTGGTATTTCTTCGCCCAATATTTTTTATTTATTCCAAAACTGTTCTCCGTAAATTTTCAGGCCTTTTGGAGTTGTGCAGAATAGGTTTCTAATATTTGCTCCTTTTCTAGTCCAGAAATCCAGCTGCCGGCATTTTCCCTCTTCATGTAAACCTTGTAAAATAAGAGAGAAAAGGCATAAGTATTGTTCCATAATGTGTGATAAGAGCCCATAATGCAATAAATATCAATATAAAAGCATGATGCAAAATGGACGTATCAACTCCCCCAAGCTTAGACCTCGCTTGTCCTCAAGCGAAAGCCGAAATCGAAAAATATGTCCACATGTTTAGAGATAGAGGTGTCGATAAAATAAAATACGGAGAGGAGGGCATCATGGTCATCTTTAGAACAACAACATATAATGTCATATAACTTCTTATGCTAAAGTAACAATTCATTCACAAGGTAAAGTATGAATCAGAAACTTTATTGAGAACTAACAAACTATGATCTCAGTCATTGAAGCAATTGCAATTTGTCATAACATCGGAAAGAGTCAATTCAAGAGCTTTTCAGCAAGTCCACATACTCAACTATCATTTAGTCTTTCACAATTGCTAACACTCACGCGGTACTTATGGCTTCAAAGCTTCAATCGGACACAGAGAAAGATAGGGGCTTATAGTTTCACCTCCCAACCTTTTACCTCAAGGGTAACGTCAACAATAATACTTTATGATAACCTACATCCAAGTTGATATATATATCTGGATCTCTCCAACACATAGTGCTTGCCAAAAGAAAAAGTGTAAAAAGAAAAGGTGAAGATCACCATGACTCTTGTATAAGGGTAGAAGATAAAAGCAGAAGATAGGCCCTTCGCAGAGGGAACCAGAGGTTGTCATGCGCTTTTATGGTTGGATGCATAAAATCTTATTGCAAAAGAACATCACTTTATATTGCCGCTTGTGATAAAGAACTTTATTATGCAGTCCGTCGCTTTTATTTCTTCCATATCACAAGCTCGTATAAAGCTTATTTTGTTCATACTAATAGATCATACATATTTATAGAGCAATTTTTATTGATTGCATCGATGACAACTTTCTTGAAGGATCTTACTCAATCCATAGGTAGGTATGGTGGACTCTCATGGCAAAACTGGGTTTAGGGATGTTTGGATGCACAAGTAGTATCTCTACTTGGTGCAAAGGATTTGGCTAGCATAAGAGGGAAAAGCAAGCTCAACATGTTGGAGAATCCATGACAATATAACTTCTATTCGGATATAAGAAAACATAACCCATTATGTTGTCTTCCTTGCCCAACATCAACTTTTTAGCATGTCATATTTTAATGAGTGCTCACAATTACAAAAGATGTCCAAGATAGTATATTTATATGTGAAACCTCTCTTTCTTTATTACTTCCTATTAATTGCAACAATGACCAAAACTATGTTTGTCAACTACCAACAAATTTTATTCATCATACTCTTTATATGTGAAGTCATTACTCTCCATAAGATCAATATATGATCTTTTTATTTCTTTTATTCTTTATTTCTATTTCTCTTGATCATAGCAAGAAAGCAAAGCCCTCAACTCAAACTAGTCTTTATTATATAACTCTCGGACTCGATTACATAGAGGAAACATAAAGCAAAACTCAAAGCTAGATCATACTAAAAACTTTTATTCTACTAAATAAAGATATAACCAAAAGGATCAAACTAAACAAAACGATAAAGGTAGAGGTGTGAGGGTGATACGATACCGGGACACCTCCCCCATGCTTGGCCCAATTCAAGGGGAGTGCCCATACCCATAGGATCAAGCTTCCTTCTTTGGTGATGGAGGTGGAGAAGGATCTTTAAGCTTGTTCAGTTTTCTCTTAAGCATAAAATTCTTGGGTTTCTCCTTATGTTCGGGAGACTCGGTTTCTTGAACTTCATGTGCATATCTCCGGGCTGAGGCAAGGGGTCTCTTCTTCTTCTGAGCTTACTTCATCCTCCTTGCCTTCATATTCCTCATCCGAGAACAAACCATAGGGATCTAGACCCCCATAGAGCTTTGGGTTGGCAAGATAATGTGAAATATGGCTCTTGTCATCGGATTCCTGGGATGACATATTTTTCGATCTGCCAGAAAACAACAAGAAACAATAATAGAGGATATTTCCGTGGTACGGTGGTCAAAACCTTCGAGAGATTATATAATGAATTTTTACCGACCAACTAGAGTATCCTACAAGAAAACGGAGTCCGGAGGGCACACGAGGTGGCCACAAGCCACAGGGGCGCGCCCAGGGGGTAGGGCGCATCCTCACGGCTTTTCGCCTCCTCGTGTACTAATCGGACTACTTTAAATTTTCCTAAGTTTTTAAATATTCCAAAACGGACAAAAATTGCTATTGGAAAATTTTTGGAGTCGGTTTACTTACCGTACCACATACCTACTCCTTTTCGGAGTCTGAAACGTTCTGGTAGAAATCCCTTATGTACTCCTCCGGTGTTATGGTATTAATAATATTGGTTTCAACATTTATGGGAGTACCTAAGATATAATGTTTGATTCTTTGACCGTTTACCACCTTTGGATTTGTTCCTTCGGCGTTGTTGATTTTTATGGCACCGGAACGATAGACCTCCTCGATAATGTCAGGACCTTCCCATTTAGAGAGAAGCTTTCCTGCAAAAAATCTTAAACAAGAGTTGTATAGCAAAACATGATCACCTACATTAAACTCACGCTTTTGTATCCTTTTGTCATGCCATCTTTTAACCTTTTCTTTAAACAACTTGGCATTCTCATAGGCTTGGGTTCTCCATTCATCAAGTGAGCTAATGTCAAATAACCTCTTCTCACCGGCAAGTTTGAAATCATAGTTGAGCTCTTTGATTGCCCAATAAGCCTTATGTTCTAGTTCAAGAGGTAAATGACATGCCTTTCCATAAACCATTTTATATGGAGACATAACCATAGGGTTTTTATGAGCAGTTCTATAAGCCCATAATGCATCATCAAGTTTCTTAGACCAATTATTTCTAGATCTATTAACAGTCTTTTACAAGATCAATTTAATTTCTCTATTGCTCAATTCTACTTGACCACTAGACTGAGGATGATACAGAGATGCAATTCTATGGTTGACATCATATTTAGCAAGCAATTTAGGGAAAGCACCATGAATAAAATATGAACCACCATCAGTCATTAAATATCTAGGGACTCCAAACCTTGGAAAAATAACTACTTTAAGCATTTTAATGGAAGTGTTATGATCAGCACTACTAGTTGGAATAGCTTCTACCCACTTAGTAACATAATCCACAGCAACCAAAATATGTGTATACCCATTAGAGGAAGGAAAAGGTCCCATATAATCAAAGCCCCAAACATCAAATGGTTTAGTAACAAGTGAATAATTCATAGGCATTTCCTGACGTCTACTAATATTACCAATTCTCTGGCATTCATCACAAGACAAGACAAACTTACGGGCATCCTTGAAGAGAGTAGGCCAATAAAAACCGGATTGCAATACCTTGTGTGCAGTTCTATCTCCAGCATGGTGTCCTCCGTAAGCTTCGGAGTGGCACTTGCGTAGGATCTGTTCCTGTTTATGCTCAGGTACACAACATCTAATAACACCATCTACTCCTTCTTTATAAAGGTGTGGGTCATCCCAAAAGTAATGTCTTAAATCATAGAAAAACTTTTTCTTTTGCTGGTATGTGAAACTAGGTGGTATAAATTTGGCAACAATGTAATTAGCATAATCAGCATACCATGGAGTATTACGAGAAGAATTTATGATAGCTAATTGCTCATCAGGAAAACTATCATCAATAGGCAGTGGGTCATCAAGAACATTTTCTAACCTAGACAAGTTGTCTGCTATGGGGTTCTCAGCTCCCTTTCTATCAATAATATACAAATCAAATTCTTGTAACAAGAGAACCCATCTAATAAGTCTAGGTTTAGCATCTTTCTTTTCCATAAGATATTTAATAGCAGCATGATCAGTGTGAATAGTTACTTTGGAATCAACAATATAAGACCTAAACTTATCACAGGCAAATACAACTGCTAGAAACTCTTTTTCAGTAGTAGCATAATTTCTGTGGGCACTGTCTAGAGTTTTACTAGCATAATGGATAACATTTAATTTCTTATCAACTCTTTGTCCTAGAACATCACCAACAGCATAATCACTAGCATCACACATAATTTCAAAGCGTAAATTCCAATCAGGTGGTTGACCAATAGGTGCAGAAATCAAGGCTTTCTTAAGTATTTCAAATGCTTCTACACAATCATCATCAAAAACAAAAGGAACATCTTTTTGCAAGAGATTAGTGAGAGGCCTAGAAATTTTAGAAAAGTCGTTAATAAACCTCCTATAGAAACCAGCATGACCAAGGAAACTTCTTATACCTTTGATATCTTTAGGACACGGCATTTTTTCAATAACATCAACTTTAGCTTTATCAACTTCTATGCCTCTTTCGAAGATTTTGTGCCCCAAGACAATACCTTCATTAACCATAAAGTGGCACTTTTCCCAATTCAAGACAAGATTAGTTTCTTCACATCTCTGCAAAACTCGATCAAGGTTGCTCAAGCAATCATCAAAAGAAGTTCCGTAAACAGAGAAATCATCCATGAAAACCTCAACAATCTTTTCACAAAAGTCAGAGAATATAGGGGTCATACATCTTTGAAAGGTAGCAGGTGCATTACATAAACCAAAAGTTATACGTCTATAAGAAAAGGTACCAAAAGGGCAAGTAAATGTAGTTTTCTCTTGATCAGATTGTGCAACAGGTATTTGGGAAAAACCAGAATAACCATCTAGAAAGCAGAAGTGTGTTTGTTTGGATAGTCTTTCTAGCATTTGATCAATAAAAGGTAGAGGGTAATGGTCTTTCCTTGTAGCTTTATTCAATTTTCTAAAATCAATTACCATTCTATAACCTATAATAATTCTTTGTGGAATCAACTCATTTTTATCATTGGGAACAACAGTAATACCTCCCTTCTTAGGGACACAATGAACAGGACTTACCCATCTACTATCAGCAATAGGATAAATTATACTTGCTTCCATAATCTTTAATATTTCATTTCTTACCACTTCTTTCATTTTAGGATTTAACCGCCATTGGTGATCAACAACTGGTTTAGCATCAGGCTCCATATTAATTTTGTGCTGACAAAGAGTAGGACTAATGCCCTTAAGATCATCAAAAGTATATCCAATAGCGGCATGGTGCTTCCTTAGAGTTTTATAGTCTCTTTTCTTCATGCTCTGAAAGGTTAGCACTAATAATAACAGGATATATCTTCTTTTCATCAAGATAAGCATATTTCAGAGTGTCAGGTAATTGTTTCAATTCAAAAATAGGATCACTTTTAGGTGGAGGAGGACCTCCCAAAGTTTCAACAGGCAAATTATGCTTAAGGATAGGTGGCTGCTTAAAGAAAACCTCATCTATTTCATTCCTTTCATTCATAAACATATCATTTTCATGGTCTAGCAGATATTGTTCTAAAGGATCAGTAGGAGGCACAACAATAGAAGCAAGACCAATAATTTCATCTTTAATAGGCAATTCTTTGTCGTGGGGTTGTCTACGAAATTTAGAGAAATTGAACTCATGAGACACATCCCCAAAACATACAGTAACAGTTTCTTTCTCGCAATCTATCCTAGCATTAACAGTGTTCAAGAAAGGTCTACCAAATATAATGGGACAAAAATCATCTTGTGGGGAACCAAGAACAAGAAAATCAGTAGGGTATTTTGTTTTTCCACACAAGACTTCAACATCTCTAACAATCCCAATTGGTGATATAGTATCTCTATTAGCAAGCTTAATAGTAACATCAATATCTTCTATTTCAGCAGGTGCAATATCATTCATAATTTCTTGGTATAAAGTAAAGGGAATTGCACTCAAACTAGTACCCACATCACATATACCATGATAACAATGATCTCCTATTTTAACAGAAACATCTAGCAAGCCAACAACAGGTCCATGTTTATCTTTAGTATCAGGTTTAGCAATTCTAGCAGCTTCATCACAGAAATAAATAACATGCCCATCAATATTATCGACCAAGACTTCTTTAACCATAGCAATACTAGGTTCAACTTTAATTTGTTCAGGGGGTGTATGTGTTCTAGTATAACTCTTACGAACCAAAGTTGAAGCTTTAGCCTGATCCTTTATTCTAACAGGGAAAGATGGTTTTTCAATATAAGCAGTGGGAACAACAGGATCAACATTATAAGTAATGGTTTCTTCTTCAACTTTAATAGGTTCTACTACCTTAACTTCAATGGGAGGATGATATTTAAAACACTTCTCCTTAGGGAGATCAATATGAGTAGCAAATGATTCACAGAAAGAAGCTACTATCTCATAGTCAAGTCCATATTTAGTGCTAAAATCACGAAAAGCATCGGTATCCATAAAAGATTTAACACAATCAAACTTAAGGTTTATACCTGACTCATTACCTTTGTCGAGTTCCCAATCTTCAGAGTTGCATTTAATTCTTTCCAATAAATCCCATTTGAATTCAATAGTCTTCTTCATAAAAGAACCGGTACAAGAAGTATCGAGCATGGATTGATTATTACGAGAAAGCCGAGCATAAAAATTCTGAATGATAATTTCTCTTGAGAGCTCATGATTAGGGCATGATATAACATTGACTTAAGCCTCCCCCATGCTTGAGCGATACTTTCTCCTTCACAAGGCCAAAAATTATATATATAATTCCGGTCACGATGAACCAGATGCATAGGATAAAACTTCTGATGAAATTCCAATTTCAATCGGTTGTAGTTCCATGATCCAATATCATCACATAGCCTATACCATGTCAATGCCTTCTCCTTCAAAGATAAAGGGAAGACCTTCTTCTTGACCTCATCCTCGGGTAAACCTGCAAGCTTAAATAATCCACAAACTTCATCCACATAGATTAGGTGCATATCGGGATGTAATGTTCCGTCTCCTCCATAAGGATTAGCTAGCAGTTTCTCCATCATACCCAATGGAATTTCATAATAAATATTTTCAGTAGGTTCAGTAGGTTGAGGGGAAACTCTTTGCTCTTCCGGTCGGGGTGAAGATACCCCAAACAAACCCCTCAAAGGATTATTTTCCATAGTAACAAGTGACAGTAAATTTCAGCACACTATATAAATTTTTCCTTAACAAATTCCACTCACCAATGGTGCTTCACTCCACGGCAATGGCGCCATAAAAGAGTCTTGATGACCCACAAGTATAGGGGATCTATCGTAGTCCTTTCGATAAGTAAGAGTGTCGAACCCAACGAGGAGCAGAAGGAAATGACAAGCGGTTTTCAGCAAGGTATTCTCTGCAAGCACTGAAATTATCGGTAACAGATAGTTTTGTGATAAGATAATTTGTAACGGGTAACAAGTAACGAGTGTAACAAAGGTGCAGCAAGGTGGCCCAATCCTTTTTGTAGCAAAGGACAAGCCTGGATGAACTCTTATATAAAGCAAAGCACTCCCGAGGACACATGGGAATTATTGTCAAGCTAGTTTTCATCATGCTCATATGATTCGCGTTCGTTACTTTGATAATTTGATATGTGGGTGGACCGGAGCTTTGTTGCTGTCCTTACTTGGACAAGCCTCCCACTTATGATTAACCCCTCTCACAAGCATCCACATCTACAAAAGAAGAATTAAAATAATCTAACCATAGCATGAAACATATGGATCCAAATCAGCCCCTTACGAAGCAACGCATAAACTAGGGTTTAATCTTCTGTCACTCTAGCAACCCATCATCTACTTATTAATTTCCAATGCCTTCCCCTAGG
Source organism: Thinopyrum elongatum (assembly GCA_011799875.1). NCBI lineage: Eukaryota > Viridiplantae > Streptophyta > Magnoliopsida > Poales > Poaceae > Thinopyrum > Thinopyrum elongatum. The sequence continues at coordinate 11,153,684 of CM022303.1, read as the reverse complement.
CCCAAATAATGGTGAAGTGTCATGTAGTCGACGTTCACATAACACCACTAGAGGAAAGACAATATACATCTCATCAAAATATCGAACGAATACCAAATTCACATTATTACTTATAACAAGACTTCTCCCATGTCCTCAAGAACAAACGTAACTACTCACAAAGCATATTCATGTTCATAATCAGAGGAGTATTAATTATCATTAAGGATCTGAACATATGATCTTTCACCGATTAAACCAACTAGCATCAACTACAAGGAGTAATCAACACTACTAGCAACCCACAGGTACCAATCTGAGGTTTTGAGACAAAGATCGGATACAAGAGATGAACTAGGGTTTGAGAGGAGATGGTGCTGATGAAGATGTTGATGGAGATTGACCCCCTTTCGATGAGAGGATCGTTGGTGATGACGATGGATTTGATTTCCCCCTCCCGAAGGGAAGTTTCCCCGGCAGAATAGCTTCGGTGGAGCCCTAGATTGGTTCTGCCTAGGTTCCGCCTCGAGACGGCATTGCTTCATCCCGAAAGCTTCTTTATGATTTTTCCCAGGTCAAAACCCTCCATATAGTAGAAGATGGGCACCGGAGACCTACCAGGGGGCCCACAAGCCACAGGGGTGCGCCCTGGGGGGTAGGGTGTGCCCCCTAGGCTTGTGGCTGCCTTGTGGGTCCTCCTCTGGTATTTCTTCACCTAATATTTTTTATTTATTCCAAAACTGTTCTCCGTAAATTTTCAGGACTTTTGGAGTTGTGCAGAATAGGTTTCTAATATTTGCTCCTTTTCCAGTCTAGAATTCTAGATGCCGGCTTTCTCTCTCTTCATGTAAACCTTCTAAAATAAGAGAGAAAAGGCGTAAGTATTATACCATAATGTGTGATAACAGCCCATAATGCAATAAATATCAATATAAAGCATGATGCAAAATGGACGTATCAATGTCCTGCATCTGGTGGCCAGTGGGTAGCCAACCACGTTCACGGAGGCAGAGCAAGAGGATTGCTGGCCCCGTGGGATGCTGGATGAGTTGTCGTCGATCAACAACAATGTCACTTGGACACTCACCACGCTGCCTGTAGGGCATCGAGCCATAACGCCCAAGTGGGTGTTCAAGGTGAAGAAGGATGAGCACTCCACCATTGTCAAGCACAAGGCACACCTCATCACGAATGGCTACGTGCAGCGTGCAGGGGTGGACTTCAAGGAGGTCTTTGGTCCGGTGGCAAGGCTTGAGTCCATGCTACTAATCCTTGCTGCGGTAGCTCACCGCGGCCGGGAGGTGCACCACATGAACGTCAAGTCGGCGTTCCTAAATGGAGACCTTGAGGAGGAGGTGTACGTCACCCAGCTAGAGGGTTTCATCGTCAGGAAGCACGAACAAGGCATGTACATGCTACACAAGGCCCTGTATGGTCTCCGGCAATCCCCGAGAGCATGGAATGCCAAGCTGGATGCTAGCCTCGCATCGCTTGGGTTCTCACGCAATGCCTCTGAGCATGGCGTGTACTCGCGAGGGACCGCGAACATGTTGTTCATCGTTGGCATCTAGGTCGAAGACCTGGTCATCACGGGAGCCGAGCCCGACGAGGTGCAATGCTTCAAGGAAGAGATGAAGTATCTCTTCAGCATGAGCAACCTCGGGTTGCTCCGGTACTACCTTGGGGAGGTGAACTAGGAGCGTGGTCACACGATGATCACTCAGGCTGCCTGCACCGCCAAGATGCTCGAGCAAGCAGGCATGGCAGATAGCCACGCCGTTCACTCCCCGCTGGAGGCAAGGTGCAAGCTCAGCAAGGAGAGCCCCGAGAAGCCGGTGGATGCAACGTTCTACCGAATCATTATCGGGAGCGTCAGGTATCTTGTGCACACCCAACCAAACATCTCGTTTGCTGTTGGGTTCCTGAGCATATTCATGGACGCCTCGGCAAGTGACCACCTCATTGCCATCAAGCACCTACTCCGGTACATCACAGGCATGCTCACGCATGGATGCGTATATCACCGTGGCGACAGCAAGAATCTGATCGGCTACAGCGACTCTTCTCATGCTTGTGACTTGGACTCCAGGAAGAGCACCTCTGGCATGCTATTCTTCCTCAGGAGCAGTCCCATTAGCTGGAAAACAGTGAGACAGAAGGTTGTGGCCACTTCTTCGTGCGAGGCGGGGTACATCGCAGCAGCCACGACAGCGTGTCAAGGGATATGGCTAGGATGCTACAGCAAGACACCGCCCCTGCGCTCATCTTCGTCAACAACAAATCGGTGACTTCTCTCTACAACAACCCAGTGCTGCATGACCGCAGCAAGCACATCATTCTCTGCTATCACTTCATATGTGACTGTGTTGAGAAGGGCAAGGTGAACATGGAGTTTATCAAGACTGGTGAGCAGAAGACGGACATCCTGATGAAGGCACTTTGTCGTGTCCATCTCCAGGGACTGCGCGACAAGCTCGGGATCGTCAACATCCAGCCCCGGCGACAGGGTTGAAGGGGAGAATGTTGGGTTATACCATGTCTCCCGTGGGGTCCCATGTGCGGCATGTGCACATGGGGTGGCTCGTGCGACATGCCAGTGTCAAACTCATGACACCGGCATGAGCAAGTAGTGTAATGGCCTACACCTACTGCGTCAGGAGTGAGGTCAAGTCAAGGCTATAGATATGCAATAGTTAATAGTTTTCTAATGCTTTGTATAGCATAAAGATCAATGCAACGCTCACTGTGTGAGTAGCGAAGCCACAAATATCTTTTCCTCTCCCTCACTCGCTCCCTCCTCTGCATCACTCCCTCTCCCGGGAACACTCATTTCCCTTCTCTGGAACGCTCCTGCTGGTCACCGGCAAATCTTCATTTTGGCTAACATCCTCGACCTCGCCAACCTCCAGACCTTAGTCTGATGTTGTGGTTGACCGTGGCGTGCCTTTTGGCCCAGCTACAAGGTCACACTCCTATGCTGAGGTGGTCTTGTCTCCAGCCCATGCAGATTGCTTAGCCTGTCCGAATCGCCGCTCCCCATCCCCATCCTCACACTTTGAGCGGGATTTTCTTGCCACGATGTTGTCGGTTGGGCAGGGAGATCATGTAGTTTGGTGGCATGATGACCATATGATTGCTGAAGCCATGGTGTTGTCTCTCCAGGTTATGCCTGACAACATGTGTGTGGATGTGATCCTCAACTTTGTTGTTTCACCGATGGAGAGAGAGGATAAAGTCGACCCAATGTGCTCTGAGGCTCTGATGTTGCTGCCTTGCCTCGATGACTGCCCCCCGACCACCACCAGTGTTTGCCCTGCACATCCGGTGCTGCATTTGGCCGAGTCGCATGTTTCTTTGGAGGCTGACATGATCAACAACTCTGACGTTCTGGTGGGGGCTCAGGCTGATGCAGGGTGTGCTGATGCTAGCATGACTCAAGTCAAGGCTCCTCCAGTCTTGGTGGAGAAGTTTCTCAGTATGGTCACTTGACCATTGTCACGTACCCTGCTTGGGGCCCCGACACCGTTGCAGGTGGTGGCTGATGGTGCCTCTTAATCAGGGCGGCGGAGCAGGCGTCTTGAAAAGAAGAACGGTTCGTGCAATATTTCGACGGCTAAGCAAGCGGAATTCAGGTTGATGAAGCCCTTTGGAGAGTTGCCCGAGATAAACAAAGATGATTTTGTGGAGGAAAAGATTGAAGCTTACCTCGATATGTACAACAAGCCGCTTTCTTCACAGGCGATCACGACGATCCGGGCTTTGGTGGGCGTCGATAGAATGGTGAAGTTGGACCTTGCCAAGATGGGATATTCCGAGGACCTGGGTTGCTCTTCACTTGATAATGTTAGTCCATGATTCTTGCGGGGAGAGGAGATGGAGGATCTTCAGGTGGATGAGAACTTTGCTGATGGTGAGGGTCTTTTTCGTGTCATGCTATGATCCAACTATCTTATAATGTCATGCTATTTCATATTGGGATCTTTAGATTTTCAAGCCATTTTTTTTCTAACTGGGTCAAAATAGAAATAAGACAACAACAGAGTTTTATCATATTTTCAGGTTTCAATTCATATATGAAGAAAGCCATCCACTTTAATTATTTTGACACTTCCATGCTTCAAAGTACACATTTTGCATGTTAAAGAGACTAAGGAGATTATTTATACAAGATTGCAGAATATTTAGGTAGCTTTTCTATACCAATCGCCCTGTAGCTAATTTATCCGTTTTGAGTTCATAATCATGTTTCCATTCCTCAGTTTTGGACATGCTTCTTTGCGAGGCTACTTTCATCTTTTGCGGTTTCATGGGCGCTAATCAAAATTTCTGCTCTGTGCAGGTTAAGGTCCCTATGCCTGAGAACATTTTACTCCTAAATCAAATCGTGAAATGTATGCCTATCTAAAATGGTTGATGCTTAGCTGAGTCTACATTACATCTCTGATTTATCTATATGCTTTTTGAATCCTTACCTGTCATACAAATTTTTATGTTCAAGGTTACAGAGACATTTTAGTTGTTTGTTGCTCTCATGATGTGCCTGCTTGGTTGAAAGAATGCTATGAGATAAAATAGGGAGTATCATAGATTTTTGTGGACAACAATTGGATGTTTTTGTTTCCATATACACATCTAGATTTAGCTTTTCAATTCTGTGCCTTTTTCATTGTTTAGCGAAAGATGAAGTTACGATACAGTTTGGGTAAACATTGCGCAGGTGCTTTCACTTCTGTTTCTGTCGTTGCCAAACCCAAATGATTGTTTTGTGGTGTAAACATTTGCGAGATAGGTTCTATATTACCTTGTTCTTCCAAGTAGAGCATTCATGCAAGTTAGACAGTTTTTATGTTCTCTCCTGGCTAGAGATGGACATGATTTATTTTTCGCTCTCTGTTGTTGTTGCAAGTTGCAATTTTCTTATGATGCGCATGCTAATGTCATTACAATCTAACTGTTCCTTCTCACTTAGCTTGTCACCTTATTCTTAGTACTAAATATTCCTCTCTATGATATATTATAGTAAGCATGTATGCATCTGACTTCCTGTTCTTATTTAAACTATATACATAATTTATTTTTGTTTCTTCAGCAGAATTTTTTTAAACTAAATAATAAACAATACGGAAATAGGCGGTTCTCCTCTTTCATTTGCATGTTTGGGGACCGTCTTCCACCATTTGTATGGTAACTTCTTTCATATGTCGTGAGCTCAGAGTTTTTTTTTGCATGAATGGCACCTACGATATGCACGTTGTTTCACTAAGAGCACACCTTTTTTTTTCCTTCAGCAAATTTGTTTCATTTTTAAGGTTTATGACAAAGTGGAGAAGGCGGACTCCCGACGAAGAATGAATGGCACTGAGGTGATAACTGTTGGATATTTTGAATTTTAGATTGTTATTTTCTCCTTGAAGATGTTGTGCATTATTTAAATTCTAATGCACATTGTGGCTTGGATGTTTATAGTGAGGTGTCAAGAAATCTTGCTTCCAGATTTTTATGTACATGTTTCCTATTTTATTCTGTTTGCGTAACACAGTAGGTAAGGAATCTTTTAGTTTTCATGCATCAATGTGTTGGTACCACGAATTTGATGTTGTCTTAGCACACACATGACACGATCATGTGAATGATCAGCGCCAGTCACATTATGGTATTTGTTTTGCAAGGAACATAAATTAGCTGCAATTTTTACATTGCAATATCAATTAGGTATTGCATCTTCTGCTCTTTTTTTTAACTATCGCAAACCATTTATCTTTGAATGTCTTCTCCTCTTACTATTTCATGTTCTGTTGCTTTAACCTAAGCACCAAGAATTTCTGGTTTCTTAGTGGGCAATGTTTACGTGATTTGTGATATCTTCCTTTTAAAGGATGTTCTTCCTTTTAAAGGTCGTGTAGTAATGTGTGCGCATAACCTGAAACAATTATCTTGTTAGATGGATGCGCATCAGCTAAAGGAGAAACATGCCTTCTATGTTCATGTTATTGATTGGTTTTATGCCAATTTGCAATTTGCAGAGTTTTTGTCCAAGAATGTATTGCCCAGCCATTGCCATATGCTTACATGGTTATTACGACTCCATGATTACATAGTGCTGGCTACCTTCCAGATATAGAAGCCTAGGAAATAGTAAGTAAACCTAAGCCTAAAAAAATACAAGAAGTAAATTGTTTCGATTTTCCTAAGAAATTGTGTGAAAATGGTGTATATGATTAAAAAAATTTGAAGTATAACGAGCAAAATATTTTTGTTGAGACTTATGGCGAGTTATCCTTTCCGGTGTTGTTAGCTGCCAATATTTAAAGTAGCTTCTTCTTCTAATTTTCCCTTGTACTAAACAAGAGGCAGAAACTCTTAGAGTATAGTCGGTTTACATAGTTTTGGTAGTTTAACTTGTAATCTATCTCTAGTATTCTTGGACTCCAAGACTTGTACTTTATATAAGCAGCCCATTGAGGCCCCAATCAATACAACTATTATTCTCCAATCATCCAATCTTCATGGTATCAGACGCCTAGGTTTCCGCCCTCGGCATGGCTCCTCTGCTGACTCCTCCACCGCTGCCATCGCGGCCCCTCTTCACCATGGCCGAATTCCTCGCCGCCAGAGCTCCCTCTTCTTCTTCCTCTACCCCCAGCCCCATTACACACCAATACAAGCTTCAACCACCTCAAATTTCCTTAGCCGATACAATTGCCGATGTCTCACAGTTTATCCCGATCTCACTTGATCTAGCTGGCCACAACTACTACCATTGGCGCCATCTCTTCCACATCCACCTTGGCCGCTGCGGCCTCCGCCACCACATTCATCCATCATCTACTCCGTAGCCCACCGATCCTCGCTGGATTAAGGACGACCTCATGATCATCCAATGGATCTACACTCGGATCTCCACCGAGCTCTTCAACCTTGTCTCCAATGACGAAGCCACCGCCGCCGAGCTTTGGGCCTCTCTTCAACAACTGTTCCAGGAGAACTCCGATGCGCGTATCAACGCGCTTCACACCGAGCTTCGCAACATCACCCAAGGGGACTCTCTGGTCATGGTTTTCCGTCAACGGATCAAGTCGATCGGCGATGAACTCCGGCAGCTTGGCGCTCATGTTGACGATCGCGCCGTCATCAACGCCCTCCTTGTCAGCCTCGGTAAGAAGTTTGAGAAGGAGGTGGCCTTCATCCCCATGCTGCAGCCCTACCCTTCCTTTGCCGAAGTTCGCTCCCTTCTTCAGCTCGAGGCTCACAACCAAGCTCGCAAAGCCACTCATCCACCTCAAGTTTTTCACACCACCGCTCGGCCTTCTGCACCGGCTCCCTCTGCTCCATCATCAGCGCCTTCCCAACCTCCTCCAGGTTGGCGCCTGAGCCCTAACTACCGCGGGAAGCATCCAGTGTATTGGCCCCCGCAACCTCGCCCCGCCGTCACTTCATCGCCAACACCATCGCTTGCGCCGGCCTCTGCTTCACCAACATGGCAACATCAGCAAGATCCTTGGACCGGTCTCATTCAGGCATGGCCCATGCCTTGGTCTGCCCCATCTCTGTACGGCGCTCCTCTAGCATACACGGGCACCTGGAGCCCGGGTCTTCGCTCCTCCACCGGCTCCCCTGGCCTCCTCGGACCCCGGCCGCCGGCTCACGTCTACATTGCAACGACTACAGCGCCCCCGCCCACCGCACCCGGACCTTCGTCAGGCTACACCAACTTGATGGCACCCTACGCGCCCGATGCTCCTGCGGCTCCGCCTCCATACGCGTATGGCCATCCACCGGTCCTTCCGTATGCCCCCATGTCTGTGCCCGGGCCCTCCGCGCCACCACCACCGCCCAGCTGGGATCAGGCTGCCTTCATTGCCGCCATGAACAATTTCACCCTCTACAACGAAGGTGCGGATTGGATTTTCGATTCTGGTGCATCCTCGCATATGTCTTCAAATATGAATTTTCTGTCAGCTTATTTTCCATCTACTTTCTCCTCGATTACCATCGATGATGGTTCCACTATTCTAGTTTCCTGCACCGGTCATTCATACATACCCTATTCTTCTGCCAATTTTATCTTACGCAATATTCCCATTCTCCCGTCTTTAATCGCTAATCTTATCTCTGTTAGACAGTTTACTATTGACAATCAAGTTATTTTGGCCTTTGAGCCCTTTGGTTTATCTATGAAGGATCTGAAAACGGGGGAGGTTCTTGCTTGGTACAATAGCACGGGCGATCTTTATCCACTTCATGGCGCACCCACTTCAACCCCTCATGCCATGCTTGCATCTGTTGATTTATGGCACCCTCGGCTTGGTCATCCCAACAAAACTACACTGTCGTCTTTACTTCAAGAATTTTGTATCCCTAGTTCTAGTGTCTCTCATGATTCCTCTCTTTGTAATGCCTGTCAATGCGGCAAACATGTTCGACTACCTTTTGGCACATCTTCTACTGTTAGCAATTTTCCGTTTGAATTACTTCACTGTGATTTATGGACTTCTCCGATTCCTAGTGTCTCAGGTTATAAATACTATCTTGTAATTCTTGATGATTATTCTCATTATATTTGGACCTTTCCTCTACGAGCCAAGTCCGTTGTACACACAATTTTTCTTAACTTTCGTCATATGTTCTCATGCACTTTGGCCTCCCAATTCGCTTTATTCAATGTGACAATGGACGGGAATTTGATAACACTCGAAACTGCAATTTTGTTCTCTCTCATGGCATACTTCTTCGTTTTTCTTGTCCCTATACATCCTCTCAAAACGGCAAAGCTGAACGATCGCTCCACTCCATCAATGACATTATCCGCACATTGCTAATTCAAGCATCTCTCCCTCCCCTTTTTTGGGTTGAAGCTCTACGCACTTCTACACTTCTTCTCAACATTAGGCCAACCTAAACATGTCCTCTCTATACTCCGTTTCAATCTCTTTTTCTTTCTCATCCCGACTATCATTCTCTTCGTGTCTTTGGCTGTCTCTGCTTTCCTAACACCACCTCTACAACTTCTCATAAATTAGCACCGAGGTCTTTACCCTGCATCTATCTTGGTCTCTCTGATGATCATAAAGGTTCTCGCTGCTTCGATCCTTCCTCGGGTCATGTTATTATTTCTCGCCATGTTACATTTGATGAAAACACCTTTCCCTACGCTGCCACCAAAACCACACCTATACCCCAACCCTCCCAAGGTAACATAACATCTAAACTCCTCCCTATCCTATCTCCTACCACCACCTCTAGCACAGCAGAGCATCGCGCTTCAGCGAGCCCACGGCAGCCTACCGCGCCCCCAACCCCTGCCCCGTCAGCACCCCAAACCCCGGCTGCATCAACACCCCACACTCTGCTGCGTCGGCCTCCACCGCTGACGTCTCTCCCACAGTTGCATCTCCTTCCCCTTCCTCCTCCACACCTCCTCTTCCACCTAATGCTGTTCCTATCCTACCCCCCACCAATGACCACGTCATGTGCACTCGTGGCAAGCACGGTTTTCACCTTCCTACACGTCGCCTTAATCTCATGGCCAGGCCGACTGTCTCTCCTATTCCAACATCTTATAAATGCGCTCTTCTTTATCCTCTTTCGCATTCTGCTATGCGTGATGAGTTTGATGCCCTTCAGCAAAACAACACTTGGACCCTCGTTCCCAAACCACCCGGTGTCAATATCGTTTCCAGCAAATGGGTTTTTCGCCATATCATGCTGATGGACCCCTTGCGCGTTATAAAATTCGCTGGGTATGTCGTGGTTTTTCCCAACAACACGGTGTTGATTTTGATGAGACCTTTTCTCCCATTGTGAAACCGAGTACAATTCGTGTTGTTCTTAGTCTTGTTGTCTCCTCATCCCGGCCTATTCATCAACTCGATGTTAAAAATGCTTTTCTTCATGGCACTCTCAATGAAACCGTCTATTGTCAGCAACTTTCTGGTTTTGGGCATCCCTCTTCTCCTGATCTTGTCTGTCTTCTTCACAAATCTATGTATGGCCTTAAACAAGCTCCTCGTGCTTGGTTCCATCGCTTCTCCACCTTTATTCAAACCATAGGTTTTACGCCTTCTAAATCTGATTCTTCCCTTTTTATTTTTCATTCCTCTGTTCATACAGCATATCTTTTACATTACGTTGATGATATCGTTCTTACCGCCTCTTCTGATTCTTTTCTCCACCATCTTATCTCTTCTCTTAATCATGAATTTTCCATGACTGATCTCAGTCCTCTTCATCACTTTCTTGGGATTACTGTCTCTCGCACATCCTCTACACTATTTCTCTCTCAATGTCAATATCTCCTTGATTTGCTATCTCGTGCAGGTATGACTGACTGTCAACCCTGTCGTACGCCGGTTGACATCGGCGCCAAATTGTCAGCTGACAGTGATCCTGTTTCTGACCCCACTCTCTATCGTAGTATCACCGGTGCTCTCCAATATGCTACTCTCACTCGTCCTGACATATCCTACTCTGTTCAACAAGCATGCTTATACAAGCATGATCCCCGTATTCCTCACTTTTCTCACGTCAAGAGAATACTTCGGTATCTCAAAGGCACCATTGATCATGGTCTTCTTCTCAATTCTTCCTCTCCAACAAGCTTGACAGTTTATTCTGATGCAGACTGGCCAGGTTGTCCAGATACTCGACGATCTACATCCGGCTATTGTGTTTATTTGGGTGATAATCTTGTTTCTTGGTCTTCTAAAAGGCAGGTTACAGTTTCCAGGTCCTCTGCAGAAGCTGAATATAGGTCTGTTGCTCATTCCGTGGCTGAGGCAGTGTGGCTCCGTCAGCTTCTCATTGAGCTTCATCGACCAATCGAACATGCCACCATTGTTTACTGTGACAATATTTCTGCAGTCTATATGGCGTCCAATCCTGTTCAGCATCGTCGCACCAAACACATTGAGATCAATATCCTTTGTTCGTGAGAAAGTGGCTATTGGCGAGGTCCGTGTTCTTCATGCTCCAACGAGTGCGCAATTTGCTGACATTTTCACCAAGGGGCTCCGACTGCATCCTTCACCGACATACGCTCCAGTTTCAACATCGTTTCACCTGACGTTGACACTGCGGGGGGATCTTAGAGTATAGTCGGTTTACATAGTTTTGGTAGTTTAACTTGTAATCTATCTCTAGTTTTCTTGGACTCCAAGACTTGTACTTTATATAAGCAGCCCATTGAGGCCCCAATCAATACAACTATTATTCTCCAATCATCCAATCTTCAGAAACAAATACTCTTTCTGCTTCTATCCGCTGTTGATTTAATTCTTGTTCCAGGGTGCTTTGTGGTGTTGCAAGGGTGATGCTTTGTGGTGTTCCAAAGAGGTTCCTTGATTTCTCTTATGAACTGCATGCCTGTTTATACATTTGCTTAGTACATGTACAAGTGGTTTTGCATGACGGCCTGACTAAGCGATTCATTCAGTTTGATCTGTTTTGGATCCAAATCTTGTCCAAATTTCATATTAGTTCATTGTCCTACATAAGGACGTGCCTTGATCGACTTTGTAGTAAATTCGGTAGACCATGTTCTCCTTTGCTATGGGTTCAATAGTTAACATGTATTTTTACCTGGTAATGCTCTATTTTTTTACATGGATTTCATGCTATTGGGATAATAGGTGCCTGTTATTGGGTCATAAACGATCATAATGTTCTCACTTTTTTCAAGCTAGGGCGTGTATTCTGTTAATATGCCTTTTTAGGCGGTCTTTTTGAAGCACAAGACTACATTTTTTCAGTAATAGTTGAATATGGCCCTAAGATCATATTTGCATTTCCCAGTGATGGCTTTGGTGTACAATCGTGCACTCTTGAGCCTTGACATCAATAAGGTAAGGAAAGCTTATTCTTTCATATCTTATCGACTACAAAATCTTTGTATCTGAATGTTTGCATCATCATATCGTTTACTTATTGTTCTAAGATTGAGGATTAGTTTTGATATATGCAGGATGAACTGCTTGCGCCTTGAGATAAGGCCTCATGTGTTTAGGTAGTATCACACTTCTGATAGTTTTCATTTCTTTGTTCTTCTGGTAAAGCTTAGAGCTCCAATTCTTTATAAGCACAATAATTAATAACCTATTTTATCTGAGTGCTTTATCTAACCTCATGGCTTTTGAAACGTTTGACCCAACTCCATAAATTAGACATGAAGATGTAGATCCCTTTTAATGTTGAAGTTTGTGAAATGTCGGTCAAGGAAGTTTTTGGAATTGGTCCCTTATGAGACAAATAGCTTTTGACTTAGGTTGCACTTAAAGAACAACAATGGTTCGGAAATTCACTATCTTGGTTAAATGCCCTCTTTATGAATTTAGTTTGCTATCTAAAGTTGAATTGTTCAGTCATGCCGGAGGAGAACAAACCGTGTTTACTCATTGTTTACATACAAGTCTTAGTGAAAATAATTAGCACCCTGTGCGCCCTCTTTATGAAGAACTGTTCGGTCATGCCGGAGGAGAACAAGCCATGTTTGCGCCCTCTTTATGAATTTAGTTTGCAATCTCAGGTTGAACTGTTCGGTCATGCCGGAGGAGAAACTGTGTTTACTCATTGTTTACATACAAATCTTAGTGAAAATAATTAGCACTATTGTGCACCCTCTTTATGAATTTAGTTCGCAATCACAGGTTGAATTGTTCGGTCATGCCGGAGGAGAACAAACCGTGTTCACTCATTGTTTACATACAAATCTTAGTGAAATACTTAGCACTCAATGCAGGGCATTCTTTAGACAGTGAGTGGTTTGGTTTAGTTTAACTATAATTATGTAATATCTGCTGGGTACTATCTAATCCTCTTACTGTTAGCATTGAGTATAGTGTAATGTTTGTGTTGTGATAAATGCCAGCTTAATGGAATTGGGGTCTGAGTGTTGTTTCTGCATTATTCAGTTAAGCTATGCTTGTATTGATTTTGTTTGGCTCGATTGTGATGGGTTTATGGAAGGTTGATTTAGGCCCTTTGCTTTTTTTTTATCTAGGATCTTTGTTTTATAAACAACCAGGTGTGGGGACCAGGAGCTGCCTACACCCTGTTTGTACGCTCGTCTTAAGTTTAAAGTGTCGCTTGTTAGTTTCCTGTTAGCGTTTTCTGCTAATTGTAACTGTGATATTGGATCATCGTATGTATACATTGCTTTGTTTCAGTATTTTTACTTTATTGTTGATTGTTTCTTCCAGTTTGGTGATGGCCTTGCTTTTTCATGCGTTGTTGGCTGATGTTGTTACCATTCGGTTCATAAGGTAAAGCAAACTATTCATAAGGTAAAAGCAAACTATGGATTTTTCACTTTTAGTTGTTTTCTATTCATCCCTGCTTATCTAAAATTCTTATGTGTTCATTCTTTTGGCCCGTATCTGTTGATGTTTTTTTGGTTATTCCTTAATTATTACATCCATATTTTATTCTGCACTCATCATATGCCTCTGTTTGAGGCTGTCGTGATCTACTATTGATTGTCATTTCATTCTTACCTTCGAGAGGTGGCCGCTGATGCTTCTGTCATTGAAGGAGTTGAGATAGATTTTTTGATTGGGATGGCACCGTGCAGTCTCGGACGCATCTTTTCTAGGGAGGTGCATTTGACAGGGGTTGTTCTTTGTATGATCAAGCCGCTTTTCAGGCGGTGCGCTTCTTACAAGGAACGTATGGATTTCTCATTGCAGACTATAACTATGAGAGCATGTTAGCTTATAGGGGTGTTGCCCGGTCCGCCTAGCTTTCAGCGCATGCCGGTGGACAAGGAAGTGTTGTAGGTATCAATGCGAGTGTTGAGCTACAGTTCTATATTCGCAGTTTGTCAATTCGGCGTGTAACTTGTCTATTAATGGATGCTTGGTCATTTGTTTACATACCTAGGATAGAATTGATGGGTAAGAAAACCAAATGGCCTTTCATTTTGAAAAGACGACAGTTTCCTGTTCAACCATGTCCAGGGTCAAACATTGTCATTTGTTGGAATATACCTGAAAAATCATGTGTTTACCAATGGACAGTTGTATGTTGTTGTGCCGCAGGTCACGTCGAGAAAGTCCCTAAGATTAATTATTTAAGATAAAGATGGAAAATGTACATACCCTGAGGTTTATGCCTCAGCTGGTCCCTTTTGAAGTTTATGGACATGGCCCTATAATAATTAGTAGCAGTCTACGCTTTTGCTCGTATTGTCTTTACCGATCTATACTTGGATGGATAATTCCCTTCTTTCTTTTCTCTGGCTACTGAATCTTATTGTTATTACTGTGTGCATATATGTACTGTGATCAAATTCTCTTTCTTCATTTTTTAAGAAACTACTTTACGATACTTGCTTCTGCGTTTTGGAGAACGCCTATTCTTCAATAAATATATCCAGTATGGATGACGCAATCTCTCCTCTCTATATGATGTTTTTGCAGAGTCTATGTTTTATGAAAAAGAGGTTATTGTGATGATAAGATTTCGATTGTGAATTGTGTATCGTCTGTCATCAAAAGACATTGTGTCTTCTAGCCTGTTTTCCTAATGTATATTTGGATCCGATTCCTTTTGTTTCCACATATGGTGTTCAACCCTTTGTCCGAGCTTCGTGAGGGCAATACCATCTGGTGCATCTGTGTGTATGTGTTACGGTTGTGGTACCACCGCGGTGGAACTGGCAATGGACCCATTAAACATACAGATCTAGTCCTTTTGGATACCCACGTATGATCCTACTATTGTTTTCTTCCACTTATCGCCTTGCCATTTATTAAGAAGTTGTTGTTTCCATGACCCCTTACACTGCTATCCTTTGATTGCTAGGGTAACCACATGTATGTTGAGATCCCAAGAAAGACAGCGGAGAGCTACATGGACAGTTTGAGGAAAGTAAAATTTATGACATACGCAAGTTCTTGGTGTTTCCAAGAAAGTATGTCTTTAGGGCAGTGGAAGGTCGCTCAATGGTCAAATTTACAAAGATTGCGGAGAGCTACATGGACACCTCCTTCCGTCACAAAACCATCGATGGTCGGGTTAGCACAAATAGACCCATTTCATATGTTTGCTCTTACCATGGCAGTGGTGTGGCCTCTGAAACCAAACAAATGTCTCAGCAAGTTCTCTTAACAAATAAACCATCTGAGGCAGCCAGTGATGATTTGGTAATCCCTGGATCTTTTACATTTTCTAAATTCTTCGGCATGTGTATGCATAATGTCTTGCTTATGGTTACTCCTATAGCCCGATGAGGCGCAGAACTTGACTAATGAGGTCATCACTGAGAAGGACGAGTTGCCATTGCCTGATGAAATGACAATGCAAAGAGGTCTTCATTGTTCCTTTACCTGTCGACATATCTCTCTTACTGAAACTGCAAAACTGTTGTGTGCACATTGTGATGTTCATTTTTGTCGTAAACGCGATCTGGCAGGTCTGAGCCATCCGTGTCTGAGGTTGCCCCAGCCAGCGCGGGCAACAAGGGCAGGAAGAACTCTGTCCTAGGTATGTGCATTATCTATTGACCCTCATTTTCTTCATTTTCTTACCGATCTGTTTCTTTTTGAGACCTTTCCTAACGTTTCACGTTATATAAAAGATCATTGGTCGTTGATTCTCACACTGTTTAGGAAGGGTGGCATCTTTTTGTGATTTAAGCCTTTTGGAGGTTGTTATCACGGCCATATCGCTGTCTATGCGGACTATCAGGCTACTTGGGTGCAGACTGTCTTTATGTCAGGTTCCATTGTATTTGTTTTCCCTTTCTATTATCCCTTTTTCTGGTTCTAACTTCTAAATTGTTGTAAAATAACTTTTGTATATTACATGTGTTGTAGGTGTGCAGCTTATACATGCATGTCCTGTATCTGGTACCTCGAAGTTAAATGGGCAGGTTGAACGCCTGATCTACAACTCCCTTGAAAGCACTTCTGCCCCTCGTGTTTGTTGGCTCAAACCAGACCTTTTGCCGGCGGCCGTGGAGGCGTTCCCGGGAAGGGAAAAGCAATTTGGCGGGAGGAGGAGTGAGCAAAGGAGCAAACAGAGAAGAGGAGGGAGGAAGATATTTTTGGGTTCGCTACACACCACATGTGTGTGTTCTATTGATCTTTATGCTGTACTAAAGCATTAGAAAATCTATCTAGACATGACAACCCCCTGACACAGCAGGGGTAATTGCCAATTTACCACTGCCACACGCCTGTGTGCCAGACGAGCCACCCCATGTGCACTAATCGCACATGGGGCCCTACGGGAGACAGGGTTTAACCCAACATTCTCCCATTCAACCCTGTTGCCGGGGTTGGATGTCGACGATCCTGAGCTTGTCGCGCTGTCCCTGGAACTTGACACGACCAAGTGCCTTCATCAGGATGTCCGCATTCTGCTCACCAGTCCTGATGAACTCCGCAGTTATCGTGCCCTTCTCGACGCAGTCACGTATGAAGTGATAGCGGAGATCGATGAGCTTGCTGCGGTCGTGGGGAACTAGGTTCTTGCAGAGAGAAATCGCCGATTTGTTGTTGATGAAGATGAGTGCAGGGGTGGTGTCTTGCTGTAGCATCTCACCGAGGAGACGCGCTAGCCGTATCCCTTGAGACGCCACCATGGCTGCCGCGATGTACTCCGCCTCCACGAAGAAGTGGCAACAACCTTCTGCCTCACCAATTGCGAGCTGACGGGACTGCTCCCGAGGAAGAACAACACGCCGGAGGTGCTCTTCCTGTAGTCCAAGTCACCAGCATGATCGGAGTCACTGTAGCCGATCAGGTTCTCTCCATCACCACGGCGATACACGCATCCATGCGTTAGCGTACCCGCGATGTACCGGAGCAGGTGCTTGACGGCAGCGAGGTGGTCACTTGCCGAGGTTTCCATGAACCTACTCAGGAACACAACAGCGAACGAGATGTCTGGCCGGGTATGCACAAGATACCTGAGGCTCCCGATAACGCTGCGGTAGAACGTCGCATCCACCAGCTTCTCAGGGCTCTCCTTGCTGAGCTTGCACCGTGCCTCCAGCAGGGAGTGCACGGCGTGGCATTCTGCCATGCCTGCTCAGTCTAGCATCTTGGCGGCATAGGCCGCCTGAGTGATTATCGTGCGACCACGCTTCTGGTTCACCTCCAACCCGAGGTAGTACCGGAGCTGCCCGAGGTCGCTCATGCTGAAGAGATGCTTCATCTCCTCCTTGAAGCGTTGCAGCTCGTCGGGCTCAGCCCCTGTGATGACCAGTTCGTCGACGTAGATGCCGACGGCGAGCAGCGTTTTCATGGTCCCTTGCGAGTACATGCCATGATCAGAGGCGCTGCATGAGGACCCAAGTGATGCGAGGCTCGCATCCAGCTTGGCGTTCCATGCTCTTGGGGCTTGCCGGAGACTGTATAGGGCCTTGTGTAGCCTGTGCACTCCCTGCTCATGCTTCCCAGTGATGAACCCCAGCGACTGGGTAATGTACACCTCCTCGTCGAGATCGTCATTGAGGAACACCGACTTGACGTCCATGTGGTGCACCTCCCAGCCATGGTGAGCAGCCACGGCAAGGATCCGTCGCATGGACTCGATCCTTGCCACTGGATCAAACACCTCCTCGAAGTCCAACTCCGCGCGCTGCATGTAGCCTTTTGCGATGAGACGCGACTTGTGCTTGACAACGGGCACCGTGCTCGTTCTTCTTCACCTTGAACACCCATTTGAGCCCAATAGCTCGATGCCCTGCAGGCAGCGTGCTGTGTGTCCAAGTGGCACTGTCTTTTATCGATGCTAGCTAATCGAACATCACGCGGTGACCGCAGTCCTCTTGCTCTGCTTCTGCGAACATGGTCGGCTCCTTGCCGGCCATTAGATGTAGGACGTCATCGTCGTCATCATTCTCGGGCAGCTGTGGTGTTATCGTAAGCTCGCCAAGAAGATCCCCGAGGAGGCGGTACCTGTGTAGGGCGCCAATGCTGTCGTCGGCATCGAAAAGGTCCGTCTGTGTTGTTGGCAGGGACACAAACTACCCAGGAATTGCCTCGCTCGTAAGCGGGGTGCTCAGGGATGTTGCTCTTAGGGTCGATGTTCCCGGGATTACAGTTCCTGGGCCCACTCCCCGTGGACTCAGCAGATCTCGGGGATGCCATTCTCGGGGACGCACTATGATGTGTCACAGTGCCAGATGTCGCGCTGCCCGTGGTTGCGTTTCCCTGCGTCATGCTTCCCGGGGTTGTTGTGCCTGTGGTTGCACTACCCGGGGTTGCTGTTCCCGGGAACATTCTTCCCGGGGTCCTCGAGTATGTCAGGTACTCCACAATGAAGGAGCTACTGGCGGGTGTCTTCACTGGTGCCTCCCAGCACCAGCATGCGTCTTCGTTGAAGAAGATGTTGCGGGAGATGTGAACGGGCTTCGAGACAGGGTCATACATTTTGTACACCTTGGAGCGCATCTCATAGCCAATGAACACCATCGGGGTTATCCTGTCTTCGAGCTTTTTCAACTGTGGGTTCGTCGTCTTGACGTGCCCGACACAGCCAAAAGTCCTGAGGAAGCGCACGTCAGGCTTCCTCCCGTGCCATGCCTCATAGGGCGTCTTACCATCGACGCTCCTCATGAAGGACAAGCTGAGGATGAAGATGGCCGTGAGCACCCCCACCCCCCCCCCCCCCCCCCCAAAAAAACACGTGCTCGGCACCTACTTTGCCTTGAGCATGCAGCGTGCCATCCCGAGCACAGTCTGGTTCCTCCGCTCAACAACGCCGTTCTGCTGCAGTGAGTAAGGGGCCGTGAGGTGTCACTGCACCTCCTTCTCGGTGTAGTGCTTGTAGAATGTGGCCGATGTGAACTCGCCACCATTATCCGTATGCAGCACACGCAACTTCTGGACGCACTCCACCTCAGTCACCGCCTGGTGCTTGATGACGGCTTGCTCTGCCTCGTCCTTGGAGGTGAGCAACACCACTCACATGAACCTGTTGTAGTCGTACCAGGATGTAGCGACACCCGCCAGGTGTTGCCGAGGTGATTGGACCGCAGACGTCCCCATGAACCAGTTCCATGGACTTCTTCACCCGCTATCTTGCCTTCACGGGGAAGGGCAGACGCCGCTGCTTCCTAGCCAGACACGCATCGCACAGCCTGTCCGCGTGTGTGATGTGCCGTAGCTCGCGCACGAGGTCGCCATGTGAAATCTTTCACAGCTCGTCAAAGTGTTGGTGCCCAACCCACGCATGCCAACGCCAAGCTTCGAAGACATGGCCCACGGCGAGGCACACAGGATGCACAGGGCGAAAGAACAACTTGTAGAGGTGATTCGGTGTGCGGTTTACCTTGATGAGCAACCGGCTGCACTGGTCGCGCACAGTGAGCACGCCATGGTGAATGGCGATGTCGTACCAGCCCTCGTTGAGCTAGCCAAGGATCACGGCGCTGCTCTTGAGCACCGGGATGAAGAAGACGTCCGTGAACACCCTGTGGTCACCCCCGTTGTCAGCGAGGACAACAGTCCCGTGCCCGTGGATGTCCACCACCGAGCCATCCGAGAACTGCACCTTCCTGGTGATTGAGCGGTCCAGCTCCACGAATGCGTCGGCTGAGCCAGTCATGTAGTTCATGGTGCCGGTGTCGAGGAACCAACCCTCGCTACACTTGTCGCCTACAATCATGGGTGTGGTCATGGCTCTCTCCTCGTTGAGGAAGACGTAGCCGCATGAACATGCCATTATCGGCGAGCCATCTCCCGCCAATACGGTGGACCCCGAACACTTGGTTGTCGGGGTGTGGCCGACTTGAGTCGCCATGCGCTCCTCCACGACTCGATAGTCGCCAGCATCGTGGTCGGGACATGGCCCACCAGATGCGCCATGTCCATTTGCACGTTGTCGGGGGTTGCCTACCACTGTATGGATGGATCCTGCTGACGGGCTCTGTGCCTCCTGCACGGACTTGACAGTTGCCGGCACCGTGGTCGCCGAGGGTGCTGGGCCCTCTTGCATAGTTTTGACGCATGCCAACCACATTACTGGCCCTTCGTCTACGTCTGCCTCGACGAGGTTTGCCGCTGCCGTGGCAGCCTCGTCAGCCAGCCTCTTGCGGCATTCGCGGGTCCAGTGACCCGGCTTGCCGGAGTAGTGGGGTTTGTTGCGGTCGGCGTCCTTCCCAAAACAACGTGCAGGCTCTCCCTGTGATTGGGACGAGCCTGGCTTGCGCCCACGGTTGCCACCGCCGCCCTGGGCACAGCCACCGCCTCTGCTGGGGTTGCTGCCGCTGCTCAAGGCACCGCCGCCATGGCCCTGCAGCTTTTTCGCCTCCCACTCCCTCTCTGTGAGAAGAAGACGTTCGCTGCCGGTGCTTTCATGGCCATCGTCGAGGCGGTCCTCGACCACACACAACCGGCCCATGAGCTCCTCGATGGAGAGCATGTGCAGGTCAAGTAGAGTCTCGATAGAGATCGCTACCTATGCAAACCGGGGGGGGGGGGGGGGGGGGACGAGGTGCAGGAGCTTCTACATGATCCTCGTGTCATTGACGGTGTCACCGAGCAAGCGGAGCTGCGTCGCGAGGCCACTGATCCTCATGGAAAAGTCGTCGATGCGCTCGCCATCCTTGAAGGAGAGGTTCTTGAACTCCGTCCACAGCCGTTGTGCTTGCGCCTCGCGCACACGATCGCTGCCGAGGCGCTGATCCTGATGGACTCCCATGCCTCCTTGGCGCTCGCCTTCGTCGCGAGCATGCTGTATATCTCCGGCGGAGTGGAGCGGATCAGCACCGCCACTGCTTGCATGTCCTCCATCCTGGGGACCATGTCATCCTCCATGTCGTCCCACAGGCTCCCCGCCTATAGGTTGTACTCCATGACCAGAGCCCATTCACTGTAGTTCGAGCGGATGAGCATCGGGAAGATGAGACTGGTGCCGCTGCCGCCTCCAACGGTTTCGCGCACAATCTTCCTTACCATGACCTCACCGCAGTTTCCGGGCCGCGTCGGGCTGCGACCGTGGTGCTCCCGCGGAAGTGGCGACTTGGAGCCGTCCTCTGAGGCCCGTGACTTGGATCCGCCGGAGCTGGAACATTGTCCCTTCTGCTTTCCTTCATCGCCGGACATGGCCACCGGAACCTGGACGCTCTGATACCAATTGTTAGCCCAAACCAGACCTTTTTCTGGCTACCGTGCAGCGTTCCCGGGAAGGGAAAATGGCTTTGGCGGGAGGAGGAGCGAACAGAGAAGAGGAGGGAGGAAGATATTTCTGGCTTCGCTACACACCACTTGTGTGCGTTCCATTGATCTTTATGTTGTACAAAAGCATTTGAAAAACTATCTAGACTTGACAACCCCCTGATGCAGCAAGGGTAATTGCCAATTTACCACTGGCACATGCCTATGTCATGACTTTGACACAGGCGTGCCGAACGAGCCACCCCATGTGCACTGACCGTACATGGGCCCCTACGGGAGACATGGTTTAACCCAACAGTGTGTCAGTTTCGGTCACGCCGATATCCTTGTGTAGAGGGTTGCAGAGTCATGGTGCCTTGGTTATTTCTTTGTAAATATTTGAATGACGTGTACATTCTATCATGTTATGTACTACTGTTCCCTTTCTATGCCACTGCGGTGCTTTAGAACCTATAATCTATGTGCATTCCCTGTGTATGGTCCCTTCTGCTGTGGTGCGTATGGCTTGGATGTTAAAAGATACTTTCACCGTGCCATCCAATCTATCTTTAACAGAGAAACCCGTTTTCTATATGCACCAGGGTACACTTTAAGCGCAAGCTCTATTTTACTTTCCGCAACCACCAACATGATTTCTAATTATGTGCTCAAGACAGCTCCCAACGCAATAAAATCGCTAATTCAGCTATATTTCCAACTGATTATCATATCCGATTGCTCGCCGTTTCGCGGGCAACGCGCGGCAAGCCGCACCCCCTTTCTAGTAGGAATAAAAAGAGATGCATGGTTATAAAGGAGAAGGTACCCTGGTCGGCTTCCTCCCGCCTTAGATGCGACCCTCTCGGCGAACAGCCACCCTCACATCCGCCTGCCCTCTCCACGGCAGCGTATAGCAACGAAGTCCTCGATCGCGAACTACTGGTGAGCGAGACGACGAAGCCTGTCTTTTGCTGCTGTGCCTTCTGGCGGCTTTTCTCCTGCCCCGCATCATCCAATCTCGATGAAGAGGTGTAGTGGAGTGGGCCGAGGTTGTGGGGCAGCTGCGGGCGGGAGGCCAGCGGGAGAGGGGGCACCGGGGTGGTTCGGGTGAGTGAGATTTGGAGACGGAGACTCCCAGGTCGGGGCGTGGAGGACATGCGATTGTTTTCTGGTTTTGCACTGGTTTACTTTAGACCGTGGGGTTTTTTTCCCGGGGATTTTTTTCATGTGCGGTATTGTAGGAGGGAGCGAGGAGTAACCATCACGACGACGACGATGACGGCAGACTCCCTTTAATAGTAAAAATATAGCTAAGAAGTAATTTCTTGTTTTATTGAATGTATATGCTGATGGATTCGACGGCTCCTCTACATGGAGTAGACAAAGCGAATACGGACATATTAATGTACTGCACGGGTGGCATAAGATGCGATGTATACTCAACGATTCTGTGGTAAATAAAACTGTATATTTGCTACGGGATGGGTGGTTATGCATACTTAATCTCGCGTGTCCTAGACAGGGAGAAGGGTTTCGTAAACCTGTACTCTAGGCCGCGGCCGCGGCCGCGTGGGGGGGGGTGGTGTGGGTGGGCGCAATCTGTTTGCGTTTGTCGACAGGCTGTCCGTGCCACCGGCGAAATTCGCAGAAGAAGCAGGAAGCGCAGGAGAAGAAGGCGGTGTCGACAACGGGGAAACCAGCGCCGTCGCGGTGGCTGGGCCGGGGATCCGTGTGCGGGTCAGAGGTAGAGGAGCTGAGGCACCGCAACTGCGCCAGCATCGACTGCAACCGCCTCTACCTGTACGCACGTCGATCCTGCCCAGATTGCATCTAGACTAGATCGGGATCGCGCCTTGGCGCGAGGGTGCCGGTCCCAATGTTTTGGTCAAACAGATACATGAATCCAGATTTAGCATATGCGTTCATACGTGATAATAATAAAGTGAAGAAGAAAATAGAGAGGTTTATACCTAATAGGAAGTGCGCTAGCGACCTGCCTTAGGTGCTGATCAAACACTTGGTATTTCAAAAGAGGTACCAGCAAGCAGAACAACAGCTTGCATCCAACGCAATGTAATTAATAAGTGTTTCTAATATATGTAGCTTCAACATTGATAAGATAATGAGCAATTGTACAAAAAAAACATTTCCAAACGGCAAGAAAAGGATAATTATTAGAGGTAGCCTATACAAATGTTGTAGCAATGTTAGTTAGCATACATGAGTAAATTCTTGAGCTTTACAAAATACAACGAAACATTTCATACCAGCAAGTAAAAAACAGGAGCCATCATTCTACATCAGTACATAAGTTCAAAATAAAGCCAAGTAGTTCATACCTTAAATTGTAAAAATAGGTGTTACAGTAGTTGGAAACAATGCTATGGAAACATAGACAGTGGTAGCGCTTTGTCTTCGTTAATCAACAAACATGTACCGTGCTTGTAGATGATCATTTCGGAGAACTCCTACTTCCTCTCTCGATGTACTGTTCATGCTCTTCCTGCCGAGTAGACTTCGTATCTAATCGTTGAACAAAGACTTCAGCAGATCAGCACAAACCAAGCAGACCATCTTGCAAAAGTAAGGAAATTTGCACCTTGTCATGCACCAAATACCAACATGATTTCCACTTGAATGTAAAATTTAGTCTTAGCATTGCCATTCCAGTTTGGAAATACCATCGATCTCTCACGGTTCTGAGCTTCTAATTATTATTATTTTCACAAAGCTACCACCTAAATAACAATTCGGACAATGAACTCTAACATCATGTGAAACTACATGAGATGACAAAATAATAAAATGATTGATCCATGTATGTTAGGAGCTAGGCGCAAATGAATATTGCCAGACCTACAAACAAAACAACTTGAGAAGCATCACTATTTGAAACCACAAAAGGCATCCAGAAATATAAACATGAAGCTCCAAAATCCTGAAACAACACACCCAGAAATGGAAGTGCAAAATTCACCCGATCGTTTACAATATACTATTTCTTAGAACATGACAAATGCTTCTCATATTTAGTTTGTTACCACACATAAATTCGAACTTCGGTTATTCTGTTCAGGCATACAACCAAGAGCTGAAAGAAGTAAACCCTATAGGCTGAAAATATTGCAGATTCGAAAGCACATCCCATATTTTTTTCATACGAATCATAGACATGAACTTTAACTATTTTTTTAAACATATGAACAGGATAAATCAATGGCCAGAATAAGCCTAAAAAATCAACAGCTTGAGACACCGCGTATTAAAATCTTCCCCTTGTTTATCTTTGAGATACTGACTCACACAATATTTTCTCCCTATTTTTGCAGTATCAAAGTAAAAGATGGAACTAATTATGAATTACTACAGTGAGTTACAATTCCAGTATATACACACATACGCAAGATTTATTCCCTGAGTATGGAATGCATACGAATGAAAAGTACTCAAGGCCAGTTATTTTCGGCTTAGGCTTCTCCAAAAAGGGAGACTAAAATCACTTGATCTGCACATGGGCAATAGTTCATTTTCTTTACTGTTGCATGATTCTTTTTATTAACCCAGTCAAGCAAGCACACTGACAAAGGATTTTGTATGAATATCCTCAAAAGCATTCTGCATAAGCGGGTTCATTTGTCAACATATTTTCTTTTGGTCTTGCAAGCAAATACCTAAAAAGTTTGTCTATTCAAAAAGGGTTCCTACAAACTTTAAAAATCCCAAGACTTTTACAAAGGAAGTTGGTAACTTCCGGCTAACCTTGATAGGTGGATGCATCTTGTTATTGGAGGACGCAGGACCAGGTGAACCTTGGTCGAGAATCACATTGGCATCCATGGCGGCCATAACTTTTGCTTGTCCAGAGAATGGGCTGCATGGGAAAAGAGGGGGCCAGAGCTTTTGCTTTTCCAGAGAAGGGGCTGCATGGGAAAAGAGGGGGCCAGAGCTTTTGCTTGTCCAAAGAAGGGGCTGCATGGGAAGAGGGATTGAACTCAGTGGCAAGAGAAAAGAAAGAATCACAAGCGATAAGTATGGCTCGAGGTACCAACCTTCCGCGCGACGGTGTCTCCTCTGATGCCGCCGCTGAATGCTTGACCTTGGGTAGAAGGGGATGTTAGCTACTTGGCTTGAACCTATCCTGTAAACAAAACACGGTGTAGCTTTACATCAATGAATACATGATAAGCACATATGGGGCAGCCTTACATCACTGAATCAATAGTTCACACATTCAAACACATACTACAGAGAATCTTCCTTACATACCATATTGGGCAAAAGAGAATATTAAGTATGAGGGCAACTAATTATATTCAGCCACTAAACCATAAGATGATATTAACTACACATGTATCCCTTGGGTTTCTTGCTTGGCTCGTAAAGAATACACTGAAGCACAATTTAGACAACTACCATGCTTTTCAATTTCGATGGGACCTTAACTAAAGATGTAAAGTGAGACAGATCAAAGAGGCAGGAGCACATTAAAAGAACATAAATAAGCAACAATATACTAATAAACATCTATACCATAATGAAAATAACTCAAAGTAGGGAACACGACAACTCCCATAGTCATGTACAAATGGGAAATATTCAGAAATTGTTGTATCTGCAAATGGGTATCTTCAGTGCTTTAATTAGGTATGACCAATACTACCTGTATTTTTCCATAAAAAAAAATCATATTGCTGTAAAACTTCTAAGGGACAACCTAACCATAGCACAAAGTAAAATAAGGGTTATTTTCTTGTCATCCTTGTATGAAGCAATGTTGTTCAACTGAAGCATGAGTGCTATATAATTTATCAGATTTGAGATTTACTGTGTTGTGCAACCAGAGCATATTGTCTCAGCAACTTATTTATTAGTTTCTATAATCTATAATATGTATATATACAAAACTACACGTGGATTGAGCTAATTTATTCATGTAGCCCCACCACCTTAAGCAGTTTGGCAAAGCGGTTCTCTCGTATCAGCAAAGAAGAGCGGAAGTTTGAAACAAGCCTTAAACAGTCTGCTTGTAAAGTTTACAACATATATATCTTTAAGCATAAGTGTTATCAAAATTTAACAGAAAACTGCAGCAACATATCCATACAATTATATCGTAACAGATCAACAAACCTGGCATCGAGACAAGAGGTCTACAATATCGTTCTCGAGGTCATCGTCAAGCGTTTCATCTAGCAACGCGAGCCCATGAACCATCCAATAGCATAATAACCATGGTCGACTGGAATGAAAACTGTCAAGAAAAATAAAAACCAGGGACGACACTCGAGCTAATTTTACATTGGACAAGCAATACTCGGCATCGAGCCCTTTCGTCAAATACTCGACATGCTGATCGCGCCACAGCTCTAGCCTGCAACAGAAGAGAAAACACGATCAAAGCTCGGTATAAGCAGGTGGAGAACATCATAGTCTCAAGCCAGTGCTTGTGAAAATTAGAAGGCACACTTATTGAAAATTAGAAGGCACACTGATATACGACACCTAATTGGCAGCACTAAGCTTCTATGAGCAAACATTTTGGTACCACAATCAAGCAATTCCTACCCCCATCTGCTAAATAGGTGGATTTACCAGTGAGCTTCCGATTTCGAGCAAGAGCCAAGCAAACTATCTGATCTCCGCAGCAACCACCAAACCCTGAAGCCCATCTCTCGCACCCGAACCCGCCACTCCCAAACACGGCAAACAGCAAGCTAGTAGCTAAAGAGAAGTACTGATATGGAGCGTGTGTGACGGCCCCTTACTTGATGGACTTGGCATTGGGCGCGGCGTCGAACAGGACGCGGTAGATGTCGGCTACTCACGCCTCCACCTTCATCTGCTCCACCTGTGTCACGGTGAACCCGGCAGCTCCGGGGACGCATCTGGCCGTGACAAATGACCCACATAGCTTTCAACGCAAATGAAAGTAACCCTCAGAGTACAGACCTGATGAAAATTGGTGAAGAGAATCAACTATCAGAAGTATAGTAAAAAGCCCAGCTCAAATATCTGTCGGTTAAATCACTATGAAGAGACGTTGGGACTAAAATGAGAGGTCTCTGCAAGGTAACATGACAACAATGAGGGTGTTGTAGGGTAACATAACAGGGACGGTTAAATTTGCTACATAAAGTTGATTACAATGACGGTATTCAAATTCAGCAATCTGTGTGCCAATGAACTCTCTGTATGCTCTAATCTTACGGAACAAGAAGTTTAGTCTCACAGAGACGCAAAATTCCTGGAGTCTACATTACAGGAAACATAGGTGCTTATCAATTTAAAATATTCCAACGCTCCAGGCACTCCTTCCTTTACCAAAATAGGGGTTAGCCCCACCCCTTCCTGTCATTCTTCTATTTGGAGTAAATTCGAACATCCCTAATCATCCAGCAATTCGAATTTGAAACCGCGTACCCTAACTACAATTAGAAATCATTGGCTGTCACAAATTGCACACGTTTTGTTTGTCAGGAAGAGCAATTAGCAGCAAGCCAGCCAGAGCATTGCTTCGGCACAAACGCTACCGCACTACTGGGAATCAAACGAGGCAAATCCCAGCCAGGCACCCGCCCAGGCCTCCTGTCTATAGGGGACCAATCTACGGGTCACTTCCTCTGAGCTGAGCTTATCCGGAAGGTAGTCGGGCGGCGAGCTGTAGGACGAGGTCTAACCTGGGCGGAGGCCGGGGACGAGCTGGGCGGCGGCGAGACGCGGTGGATGGGCCCGGCTGTGTCGATCTGCTGGCGCGGGAGCTCGATGGAAGCGGCCGGTAGCAGAGGACGCGGGCGAGGACTACCGGGAGACGGCGGCGTGCGGGAGGCGAGGGCTGCGAGAAGGAGCCGACGGGGAGGAAGCGCCGGAGGAGGAGGGAGGAAGAGGCGAGGCTGGAAGAGAAGGCCGGACGGTGCCGTCGGCGAGAGGGGTAGGTAGAGCCAGCCGTGTGCACGCGAGGACGACGGCGACGACGCCGGGGAAGTGGACGGCGGAGATCCGGCAGGCTGGGGCCGCTGGGCGACGGAGACGGCGGCGGTGTGGGAGCAGCAAGGGTTAGGGTTTGGGTGGAGGCGGCGTAGAGGAGGAGGAGGGGCGCGCGAGTGCGGGAGGAGGTCGTCGCGACAGGAGAGGCCCCCTTTTATACCCTAGGATGCTAAATGATGAAAATGCCCTCGGGTGGGCGCCGGAATTACCCGCGGTGGCAGGCGTGAGTGGTAACTATTCATTGCGACAGTGACACCTCTTCGATCCAACGGCCAAGGTCTTCCAAGGGCTCGATCCGACGGCTCAAATCCCATCAAGCAAGCAGATCCAACGGCCAGGGATTCAAATCGCTGAGGAGCCGGGAGGTCTCCGGTCATTCTTATCTCTCGATGTACGTATCAGATAGGTGGATTGAGAGCATCTCCAGCCGGACCATGGAAAAGAATTTCGACAAATTTTTTGAAATTTCTCGAAATTTCGCTCATTTCGAGGGTCCTCGAAATATTTGTGTTTCGTTTAAATTATTTCGGTATTTCAAAATCATCCTTATAAAGGAGAGGTCATATCCTTCTAAATCACGTTCTTTACTATAGCATGGTGGTAGGAAGTTGTTATTCCATCCTTCAGGTCTGCGGTTCGAGTCCCAGATTACTCTCTTTTTATTTTTTTAGTACTTTATTCTTCCTGTATTACGAAAATTTGGCAAAAATAGTAGCTTAACTGGAATTCGAACCTGGGTCTACAGAGATTCAAATAATGGACGCACCACCACGGCAGTGAGTTCTTGTGTTAAAAAGCTGCTAACATATATTATATTCAATACCTTAAATTTGAATTTAAGCAAATTTAAATGAAAATTTCGTTGATTTGCTCGAAATGTTTTTTGAAATTTACGAAATTTTCGGTGCTTTCGAGGGTGAGCGAAATTTGGTTGGTTTCGAAAGTCAAAACTATGAGCCGGACAGGAGGCGGCGAGCCCCCATTTGTCCGCCCTGGCAACCATAACCCCCCATTTCAAAACCTCAAATCCATGCAAAACACATGCAACGTAGATTTTCATACATAATTCATACATAGCTAAAAACGATCTACGATTACATTCGAAAAGAAAGTTGCAAACTACCCTACTCGTACTCCTACACCTCATCGGAGGAGATCGGAATGACCCCCTCGCCGGAGCCGCCAGCCTCGTGGTTGTTGGCAGCGGGAGGCAGCTCCTCGTCGTCCTCGTCGGCGAAGATTTTGTCCAACTCTTGTTGGTGGATGAGCCGCTCGCGGAGATTTGCCACTGCCACCCGCTCATCCTCGATGGACTCGATGATGGCGCAGTTCTCTGTGACCACGCCGGGGTCTACGACGAGCTCCGCGAAGACGGACGGCAGAGTCCGCCGCTAGGTGCTCTGCTTCCATGGCAATGCGGAATTGCTCCCACGTCTCCTGCATTGAGAGGCGGGGGATGCCGTCGCCACCACCGGCGGCCGCATCCACCACATCCACCATGGCAGGCACTGGCCACCCCCCTCCTCGCCTGATGTCGGGGCTTCATCCTCATCCAAGGTCGGCGGAAGGCCGTCCGCGTGCCGGGCCTCACCGTCCGTCTATGGTTTGGCTCTCGGCGTACAGCTTAAATAGCCGGGTTTAGACTCCTCGGGCGAAGCGCCGGCCGCCGCGCCCTGAATGCGGGCAGCAGCACAGGTCAGCGGCCGCACGGACGCTTCGTTTTTGCCTGGGTCTGGACTATTAGTCCGACGTGGCGGACGTGTTCGGGCACCTTGGGCGGCCCCAAATCCGCCCCACATATGGGCTGGATATGGGGGTGTTCCGGACAGTCCGGACAAATGGGCTGGGCATAAGGGGTCCGGATGGGTAGCTTTTTTTTGTCTGGGCCATGTCCGGGATGCCCGCCCGGACATATAGGGGGGAAGTGCGGGGTCCGGTTTCAGATGCTCTGAGCTGCAGGTTGCTTTTAGTGAACTGGGAATGGAATGAACTGCTGCTACAAGTGCTGCGGGTGGTGCCTGGAGGAACAGAGGGCATCTACAAAGCAGATCACCAAAATGCCCGCAAAGGTCCTAACAGGGCAGTTCAGACACTTTTAGCCATCCAACGCGTATCACCAAATCGAGACGGACCGGTCCGGAAGTACGAAATCACACAGACCGGCCCCAAATCAGGGGGAGCTCTGGGGAAGTTCGGACGTCCGCAACATCAGACACCCCGGTCCCACACAAAACCTATTCGGCGCCTGCGCATTTGGACAATCCCCACACTATTCCCACGTGAAACTCCGCCCTCTCTGCCCCAACCGCCTCCGCCCTGCCCATTCCAGCCCGTCCCGCACCCGCCGTGATGGATCTGCCGGAGACCACCACGATGTTCATCGTCCTGCAGGACCCGCGGCCGGTGAACCCGGAGACTGTCAAACGGCAAGAGCGGCGTGTGAGGGAGATGACAGTGCAGAATCTCGTCAATGCCCTTGATAGGGTGGAGAGCGTAGCTGCAAGTACCTGAGGGGATAACACACGGGGAGTTTACCCAGGTTCAGGCCCTCATGGTTGAGGTAATACCCTACTCCTGCTTTGGATTGAATTGATGGTGGAAGAACATCTCGCGTGAGGGGGTTACAGCCATTGGGTGTTTGGATCTACTAAGGTAACGACTAATGAGTTGTCCCTAAGCTATCCCCCGGTCTCACCTTATAAAGGGTGATGAGACCTAGGGTTACAACTTACAAAGATCTCAACCAACCTAGCTCAGGTCGGTTGGGAAAGTCTTGACTTGTACACCAAGATACCCTGGTCTTCTGATGACGGGCTCCTGCTTATGGCTGCGAGCCCGTAACGACACTGCGACCTACTGTCCTACAAGGCTGGCCAACTACCTAGATTTCCTCCCGACTGGCCACCCCCAGTGTAGCACACCGTCAGTAGCCCCAGAGGTCATCTGGACGTCTGTCCTGGTCGCGGGCTCTACTTGAGAAGTCCGGGCGGGCTCCTGGTTTCCCTTTGTTGCGGCCTCCGTCGGTCTTGTCTTCGATCCTCAGGGAATCCGGCCTCTGTGGTGTCTGTCGATCTCCAGTCGGGTGTTGAATGAAGGGTTCCACTCATGCAGCCTCGGAGCTGTGTGGGCCAGCCCATGGCTACTCTGTCTGAGGAGAAGCTTGTCATCAGCCCAAAGCCCACACAAAACTGCTACCGAAAATCTCGCCTCATTCTTTGTGCTGGCGTTCCATGTGTTGACTCGCTCCAGGCACGAGCTTTGAGGAGCATGTCGCCGATTGGCATCCCACTGCGTTCTTTATAACACGCGGGGAGGCAATCAGGAACATATTGTTTTCCCTTTCTTCATCTTCCTCGTATAGCCTGTCCGCCATTAGGGATGCCGAGAGCTTGGATCTAAGGAATCTCACCGTGATGATGTCGAGAGGGAACGAGTCAACCACAACTCCATGGGGAGAGGGAGGGCGAGTCGGGGAATAGAGCCCAGGGTCTCCGCATGGGCTTGGCCACCGGAGCGGCCGCCGTCGGCAGGGGTGCGGGGAGTTGGTCGATCTCCATGACCACATATCCCCACCAGCTGGATCTAGTCACGCAGGGTTTCTCCCTCCCCGGAGAGGCCTCCTGTGGTTGCCTTCGAAGGCGTCGGATGATGCTCCGAAGCCGGACCGCTAGAACAGGGTGATACATACATCCTTCCTCTGACGCAGCCTTTCTTTGCCCATGCACAACTTCGTCCGAGGGCTCTTGGTTTTCTACGGTTACCAACTCCATCACATCACGCCCAACGGAGTTCTCCACACAGCTTGATTTATCACTTTGTGTGAATGCTTTCTGGGAATCCGGCCACACTTCGGGTTTTGGCGCTACTTCTTTGAGGTGAAGATGCACAGGGAAGATGGCGTGGTTCCGGACTGCAGAGGGGCCATTATCCCGATGCCCCCTATGATGAAGTCTGATACGTCTTAAACGTATCAATAATTTTTGGTTGATTCATGCGACATTTATATCCTTTATACATGCTTTTGGCACCAATTTATATCACTTTTATTTGGACTAATCTATTAATTTAGTGCCAAAGGCCAGTTTTATGTTTTCTAGTGTTTTTGGGCTTTTCAGGAATTTTTTACGGTGGAAAGAACGGAATATTTAACTGACCTTGCGGAAGGGGTAAAATCGCGAGATTTAGCTGGAAGCTTGGCGGAGAAGTTCCCGAACCGACCTTAAAATGTGAGATTTTTCCTGATACCAGAACTATATAAATAAATTGGCGTCGCGACGGGACTCAGAATTCCAGCGCCCAGAAAACTGCTCCACCAAAACCAAGATCCAATCTGGGGGGCTCTCGCCCCACAGGAGCCATGAACACCAAGGTCCAGAGGGGGAAACCGCTCCCCATCTAGGGGAGAGGCCAAGGAAGAAGAAGAAGGAGGGGGGCCTCTCTCCCCCTCTCTTCCGGTGCTGCCAGAGTGCCGCCAGGGGAACCATCATCGCGGCGATCATCTCCATCAACTTGGCCGGCTTCATCACCTTCCTCCCTCTCTAAACAGTGGTTCACTGTCCCGTAAACATCTATAATCCCCTACTTGAACATGGTTTTTGATGCTATGAATTAATATCCAATGATTTGTTTCATCGCTATTATGTCCGAGTAGATTATTTTTGTCATATGGGTTAATTGTGATATGCTATAGTGGATTTGAGTTGTATGTCGATATGGTGTTGTCCTATGGTGCCCACTCTTTGCGCACACATGTGGGATTCACGCTTTAGGGTTTTGCAATATGTGATTGATTTACTTATGATGGGTTGCCGGAGTGACAGAAACCTAAACCCTAGTTTGTGACTTGTTGCATATGGGATAAAGGGGACCTTAGATCTTAATGCTATGGTTGAGTTTTACCTTAATGAATCTTTGGTATTTGCATATGCTTGCTAGAGCTCCATTCATAAGTACTTGTAGTCAATGGATTTTGCTGCATGTTAGCATAGGCCTCTCCCGCATGCAATAGAAGACGATCACTTTAGTTTCATATCCAATTGCCTAGGGACAATTTCGCAACACATACCCCCGCTTTTCCACACTCGCTATCTTTATTTTATTATTCTTTAACAAGTCAGCACCTAACTTTTATTTACTAGTTCTTTATTAATTATCATGCAAAGCTATCATTTCTCATGCCCGCAAAGTACTTCTAGTTTTATTTTCTAGGTAAAGCAAACACTTAGTGTACGTAGGGTTGTATCAGTGGCAGATAGGACCTGAGAGAATACTAATCCTAACTTTAACTCCTTGTGGGTTTGACACTCCATACTTACCGCCTCCATCTTTGGAAAGTGCTATGACAATTCCTTGCACTTGTGGATTATCAAAGTCGTGGCAACAAGGGTGGTTTTATGCTCCATACCTCCCGGAGGCATTAGATGAGGCCGGCCTGCCACCTTTTGAGAATTTGCTGCCAAAGGAACTGAGATCATGGAGGTCTAAGATTGACCATTCCACCGAGACCGGGCTGCTAGTTCAAGAGGTCTACCGGCTTCAAAACACCGGCCTTGGAGGGATGAAGATCCTAAAGACCTGGCTAGAGGGGAACATCCAGCCTTTGGCCGCCCGGGCTCACCCGATGTTCGACTATGAGGGCCTGAACGATCCTTGTCACTTGAACCGAGTGGAGATTTTGGAACTGGAATTCAAGTCACGTATGCATTGTGTAACACATGTTCCTTTGCACGAAATTACCCTGGAGGTTGCTGTGGAAACCTTTCACCGCGGGCGCTGCGTAAGCTCCGAACGTTCTTGGTAAGTCCTAGGCACAGGTTTTGGTCGACTGACATATTCCTTGGGCACCTGTGCAGGCTTTCAGGGCATTCTTGTCTCTCCCTCCGCGGGTTAACAAGCCGTCACCAACAGAACTGTTGCCCCTGACGCGGCCGCTAACCAGTTCTGAAGGTGGGTCGGGCGGCGTTGCAGTCACCTCGCACCTGTGCCACCCCCCAAGAGGCCACGTAATTCGGAGACCGGCTCCTCAACTTCGCAACCGGAGGCCAGAAATAGAATGGCGGTTGGCCCTTGCTCGGAGATCGGCGAGAAATGCGGGGCGCAGGGTCTGGGCGTTCCTCCACAGCAATCAGAGGTTGGGGCGCGCAAATCTTCAAGCAGATATGTCCTTGCCATTTATCCGCTGCCTTAGTTGCCCGTGCTTTTTTGTCATTCTGGTGCGTTTAGTTGCAGGTCGTCCTCGCTTGCGGGGAAGAAGTTGGCGGGTCACGTGCTGCGTCAGACTTCCGCCCCTCCTATGATTCTCTTGCCGTACCACACGCCGACTCCTGCCGACAAGGCGCTTGGTGAAGCTGGTGATAGGGCCATCGAGAAGCCCGCAGAGGCCCCTGAGTCCCATGATGTGGACATGCCACTGTGTTCCGTCAGCCTGGAGGCGGAAAAGTACTTAACCATCGAAAATGCAACACAGCACAAAATTGATGATGCTTGCGACGTGGAGCCGGAAGCTAAGGGAGCCCCCGCCACCAGGCTGAATACTCCAATCCCTCCCATGGAAGTGGGAGGCGTTGAAGGGGCTGGCATGCCACTATTGAAGATGGAAACCGCCATGACGGTCTCATCGTCGACCAGTTCTACACAGCTCTTAAAGGGGAGTGGGGTAGGACCGGATGTGCCGGTGGATGCAGTGTTGGCCCTAAAGGAGAGCCGCACCCATGCCCTGGCTCTCTCCCGAATTTTGCGGAAGCTGGGAAAAGCTATTCAGCCCGGAATGCAGGTGAGCCCTTCTTTGCTTGGCAAGGTTGTGCATGCGGTGCGTGCCTGGTAGCCCCCAAGCCTTAATTGTGGTCCGTCAGGGACCAGGCTTAAGGATCTGCTTTTTTCTTGTGATTCTGGTCTCTTCTTGCTGTTAAAACTCTGATTTTGCAGGCTCTGCGCCAGAAGAATAGTCAGCTTGAGGCAGAGGCGTTGGAGCTCCGTCGCCTGTTAGCCGAAGAGAAGGCCAAGACCACTATACTCCAAGGCTCAGTTGTAAACCTAGTCTTTAAGTATTGTTGCGGAACTTACGTTGACTTTGCCCTCCCGGAGCTGACAGACTTCATTTTGTTATTTCGAAGTAGCGGAGAAGCAGTATTATGAATCCCGCAGGCAGCTTGGTGAGGCCCGGAAGGAGACGGGAGACCTTCGAGACACCGCTGACGCTGATCGTCGTAAAGTGGACGCCTTCGAGAGTCCATCCCGATGACGGAAGCCGCGGTGAAGTCTAATCATAAATTGACCGAAGACTTTCGCGTCTTCATGGTAGATCAATGCCACGCTGAGAGGAAGCCCTTCGACAGCGGGGCTCAGAGCTCAAAACAGAAGTATGGGCCTCTAAGGAGCATGAAGGCGGGCTGTTTGCTGAGGCTGAGCAATTCCAGGAGGCCGGACGGCTGGCCCGTGCTGATCTTGGTAGTGTGCGCTCACGGATCCAGAAACTGGACGAAGCCACGCGTTGTAAGTTTTCCTTTGTCCTTTGAAGCGCAAAATTGTCGTTTTGTATTTTACATTTCTTCTGAGTGTAGTTTTATTTTGCAGTGATTTTTCCTGAGTTGGCAGCTTCTTCTATTGATGAAAGACTGCGGGATACCGCAGCCGGTCTCAAGCATATGTCGCAGGCGCTCGTGCGGGTGGCCGGGACGCTCTGTATCCAAGAAGAAATAGACGTCCGGCTGCATGCTTTGATTGAGCTTGTTAACACGTGCCCAGGCCGGCTTGCAGGGTGGCAGGAATCAGTCGCCTTTGAAGGAGCTCAGAGCGTGCTGGCATGGCTAAAGGTACTTCGCCCAGGTATAAATACCACAGAGGTCGCCACCACGGTTCCTGGGGGTTGTTTGCCCACGGACTTCTTAGAAGAAGTGGCAGAGCTGGCAAAGGAAATTGCCACGGACTGTGACCTGGATAAGCTTATAGAATAACAATTGTTAAGTAATTTTGGCCAGGTGGCCTCATAGCACTTGTGGCGCTTTTTTATTAGTTATTTGTTACTATCTTCATACGTTGTGTACTTGAATGTAGATTTAGTTTTTTGACCAAGCACTGTATGCGCCTGAGGTCGGTGAGGACTTTTATCCCTTAAGAACCGGTGCCACCAAGTTTTAGTCTCTGGTTTCTTTTTAGAACGGGTTAGCGTGAACCCTCGTTGGGGCCGCTGTTTTTGTTCTTACGTCGATACAGTCCTTGGTGATGCACAAGGGGAGGTCGGTATGGATGAAACAACCCTCAGGTCCGGACGAATAGAAGGAACACTACGATGCAGCCCCTGAGCTGACTACGGGGAGGTCCGCTATGCGTGATGCAGCCCCTGAGTCAGAGGGATACATTTGGTTTCAGCCTCTAGGACTATCCCGGTTTGTTCAATTGTACTTGTTCAGCGATCACGACAAATAA
Source organism: Thinopyrum elongatum (assembly GCA_011799875.1). Lineage (NCBI taxonomy): Eukaryota > Viridiplantae > Streptophyta > Magnoliopsida > Poales > Poaceae > Thinopyrum > Thinopyrum elongatum. The sequence goes on along the minus strand of CM022303.1, from coordinate 11,117,196 downwards.
AAGGAAATCATAATGCTCATGAGAATGAGATTTTTTTTTTTTTTTTTTTGGAAAAGGGGCGCAGCCCCGGCCTCTGCATCAGAAAGATGCATACGGCCACATTTATTAAAAGCAAAAAGGTCCAACAAAGGTCATAAACTCCATTACAAACTAGTCCCCAATCGCACACAAAGAGCGGGAAAAAAAAAGCCACAGCCGGCAAGCAAAATAAAGATAGGAAAACTAATTGCCTATCCTATTACATGACCGCCATCCAAACCGGCTGAATATAGCCCGAGCTACCATCTCCCATCGGGCAGATCCAGTAACCAAATGCTCCCTGGCTTCCGTCCGAGTGAGTAGCGACCACATACGGATCAACGTAGTAGCTCGGAAGATGACCTGCAAAAATGAGTATTTGTTGTTCTGTTAAAAACCAAATCATTCCTGCAGTTCCAGACTGCCCAAAGTAAAGCACATACTCCTACACGAATGTGTTTAGCTGTTTGGGTCTCTATCCCATCCAGCCACGTCCCAAATAACGTGTGGATATTATTCGGAGGAGTAATATTAAAAGCAAAGTGAACAGTCCGCCAAAGAACCTTCGCCATGGGACAATCCAGAAAGAGGTGTTTTATAGTCTCGTCTTGATCACAAAAACTACATCTCTTAGAGCCGGTCCAATTGCGCTTTGTCAAATTGTCCTTGGTTAAAATGACTTGTTTATGTACAAACCACATAAACACTTTAACCCTCAGAGGGACTTTGACATTCCAAACATGTTTGGAATAGGGAATAGAGTTAGAGTTTATGACATCTAAGTACATTGATTTAACCGTGAACTCTCCATTCCTAGTTAATTTCCAGCTCAACGAATCCGGCCGTTGAGCAAGCTGCACATCCATCAGTCTTCTCACCAGATGGAGCCAGGCTACCCAACGCGTTCCGGCTAGTGTTCTCCTAAATTGGATATTGAGGGGAGCGGACCTAAGTATGGTTGCAACCAGATCGTCTCTTCGTTGCACGATGCTATAAAGAGACGGATATTGTAGCGCGAGAGGTGTTTCCCTTAGCCATGTATCCTCCCAGAATCTCGTGGAGGTACCGTTTCCGATAATAAACTTTGTTCTGTTGAAAAAGACTGTTTTAACTCTTATCAGCCCTTTCCAAAAAGGTGAGTCCGTCGGCCTCACTGTCACCTGTGACAAAGTTTTGGATTGGAGGTACTTGTTACGCAGAATGTGCGCCCACGTGGCCTCCGACTCTACAGATAACTTGTACAGCCACTTGCTGAGAAGACATCTGTTTTTCACCTCAAGATTTTCGACCCCTAGACCTCCTTGGTCTTTTGGTCGGCATATAATATCCCATTTAGTGAGTCGATACTTCCTTTTTAAATCATCACTCTGCCAGAAGAAACGGGATCGATAGAAAGAGATATAACTTCTTTATTCAAATAACTATTCTGATCGAGCTAAGCATGTTTATAAAAGAAAGAGCCTGTAAAGGAAATGATTTAAGCATAAAAAATACATAGCTGGGCGGCGTTCCACGTAAGTGGCGTCACCCGTCCTGTCTTGCTGTTGCTGAGCTAGTAGGCTCCATCGCTGAGTGCCTCGTGGACGATGTATGACCCCTCCCATGGGTTGGAGAGTTTGTTTTTCCGCGGCTTCTCCTTTAAGCGAAGTACGAGGTTGCCGATGTTGAACTCACGAGACTTGATGCGCCAGCCTTGGTACTGGAGCAGTTTTTGCTGGTAGACAGCCATGCGTTCGAGGGCAATGAGTCGGGCCTCCTCTTTGGCGTCGATGTCATCCTTTTGGGATTCCTCGACGGCCTCCTCGTCGTAGTCACGGATGCATGGGGAATCATGCTCGATGTCGGATGGGAAGAATGGTGTGTACCCTACTGATTGGTTTGGGGTTGTGCGCAGGATCCAGAGGACAGAAGGGAGTTCGTTGACCCACTTGCCGGTGGCTTGCTTGAGTGGAGTGATGAGGCGGGGCTTCAGGCCTTGCATAATGAGCCTGTTGCCTCGCTCCACCTGTCCGTTAGACTGCGGATGTGACAATGATGCATAGTCTATGGTTATTCTGCGATTGTGACAGAATTCTTTGAACATCACGGTGGTGAAGTTGGAGCTGTTCTCAGTGATGATGCTGTGTGGTACGCCGAACCAGTGAATGATGTTGGAGACGAACTTGACAGCTGTGTTTTTTAGGGCTTGGTTTCTATTCATTTGTTAAACTTGTCAATGGTGACTAGCAGGAGCTTGAAGCCGCCGGGGGGGCATTGTGAGGGGTCCGACCTGGTCGAGCCCTCAGATAGCGAAAGGCCAAGTGAGAGGTTATTGTCTTGAGGGCGGTGGCTGGCATGTGGGACTTCTATGCGAACCGCTGACTGCCTGTGCATCTGCACACGATCTCTTCAGCGTCACGCGAGGCATGAGGCCAGTGGAAACCATGGCGGAAAGCCTTGCCTACCGGCATTCTTGGGGCCACGTGATGACCGCAAGCCCCCGTGTGGATGCTTTGCAACAGTTGAGGCCCTTCTTGTGCCGATATGCACTGCTAAAAGATGCCTATGAGACTGTGTTTATAGAGCTCCCCCTGGATTACAGTGTATGCCTTGGACCGACAAACTATGCATCGGGCTTCATTCATGTCCGCCAGGAGTTCCTTATTGATCAGGTAAGCGAGCAATGCCTTTGTCTAGGCTGGAATGACTACGAAGGCTTCCTCTACGGGGTCCCCTACCCCAGCCTCCTCCTTGTGTGCTGTGGTTTCCGGGTTCCCTGGGTCTAGGTCTTCTTCCTGGATTTCTTGAATCTGGACGAATGGCTTATGGAGGAGTTCCAGGAATGTGCCTGCTGGGACAGTTTCGCAAGCCACGCCCATACGGGCTAGCGTATCTACAGCTACGTAATCTGAACGTTTCACGTGGTGCAGCTCGATGCCGTTGAATTTACCTCCAGCTGACGAACTGCCAAGCAATATGCCGCCATTTATGGGTCCTTTGTGTCAAAGGTCTTTATCACCTCCTGGACGACGAGATTGGAGTCCGGCAGATGAGACGTCTGATGCCCATGGATGAGGTGATGCGGAGGCCGTGAAGGAGGGCCTCATATTCTGCTAAGTTGTTCGAGTCAGCAAAGTGTATCAATAGCACGTAGCTTATCTTGTCACCTCGAGGGGAGATGAGGACAACTCCGGCCCCCAGGCCATGCACGGTCATGGAGACGTCGAAGTACATCAACCCATACTCGAGGTTGACGTTCTACGGAATCTGCTGCACCTCGGTCCACTTCACAATGAAGTCTACCAGCGCTTGAGACTTGATGGCTGATCTGGGCTTGTACGTGATCTCGAATGGTAGTAGTTCGATCACCCAATTGGCAACCCTCCAGGTGGCATCTCTGTTATTGATGATACCGTACAATGAGGCGTGGCTAATAACTGTGATCGGGTTTGCCTGGAAGTTGTGCCGTAGCTTCCGGGCAGCCATAAACATGTTGTACGTGATCTTTTGGTAGTGCGGGTAGCAAGTCTTGCATGGGGATAGGACTTCGCTGACGTAGTACACCAGATGCTAGACTCGCTGGGCCTTGCCTTGCTCTTCCCTTTTGACTGCCATGAGGACGCCGACGACTTGCATTGTGGCAGAGATGTATAGTAGCATGGGCTCTGCCTCATCAGGTGAAACCAGTATGCGATTTGACTGCAGGAGGTGCTTGAGGTCCTCGAATGCTACTTTGGCCTCATCGTTCCATTAGAATTGTCCGCTCTTCCGGAGCAGTCTGTAGAGGGGAAATGCTTTTTCCCCGAGCCGGGAGATGAACTAGCTTAGGGCTGCTACACAACCGGCAAGTTTCTAAACTTCGTGCACTATTTTCGGCTGCTCAAGCTCGATAATGCTTTTATTTTTTCCGGGTTTGCTTCTAAGCCTCACTGGGAGATGATGAAGCCAAGGAGCTGGCCTGAGGGGTCCCCAAAGACACACTTCTCTGGTTTCAACTTCATACAGAACCAGCACAGATTTGCAAATGTTTGCGTGAGGTCGGATAGTAGATCGGCTTCACGCCTTGTCTTGATGACGACATCGTCGACATATGCTTCTACGTTAATGCTGATCTGATCATGGAGGCATTTTTGCATCGTTCGCTGATATGTGCCACCTGCGTTCTTAAGACCGAAAGTCATTGGGATTAACAGAATGGCCCGAAAGGTGTGATGAACGATGTCTTTTCCTGGTCTGACTCCTTCATCTAGATCTGATGATAGCTGGAGTAGGCATCCAAGAAACAGAGCCGCTCGCAGCCCGTGGTGGAGTAGATGACTTGATCAATGCGGGGTAGCGGGAATGGATCTTTTGAGCATGCTTTTTTGTTGAGGTCGGTGTAGTCAACGCACATACGCCACGAGGTGTTCTTCTTCCGGATCATGACGGGGTTGGCCAACCACTCGGGGTGGGCGACCTCCCTGATGAATACTGCAGCTAGGAGCCGGGCTATCTCCTCCTCGATTGATCATTTTTTTTCTGCAGCGAAGCACCGTAGAGCCTGATTGACCAGACTCGCGTCCTTTTGGACATCAAGGCTATGCTCGGCGATGTGTGCCGGAACCCCCGACATGTCAGCGGGCCTCCAAGCGAAGATGTCCCAATTGTCCCTGAGGAATTTGATGAGCGTGCCTTCCTGTTACGGGCTCATGTCACCTCCAATGATCGTTGTTTTAGTTGGGTCTTCGGGGTGCACTTGGAGCTTCTTCGTTTCTTTGGCCGGCTAGAAGGCCCGGCCGTGTTTAGGCATGCGGGGCAGAGTTGTCATGGATGGATCGACGGACTTCTTGATCTCTTCAAGCTCTGCGGAAGCTAAGGTGGCCTCCACGAGTTCAACGTTGGCGACCTCAGCCTCGAGCGCCTGTTCTATGCTGCCATGAACGGTAATGGTGCCGATTGGTCCGGGCATCTTGAGTTGCAAATATTACCTTTTCTCCGGTGAAGAGGCAACTAGAGGAACCACCGGCGAACAACGCCGTCGATTTTTTTTAATGCCAAAAAAAGATACTATGGCGGGCAGGGTTCTAGGCCGGCCACTGGTATATTTTAGTGACTAGTGGTAGTCAGGTATCGGCACCCGCCACTGATGACCTGTTAGCAGTGGCGCGAGGTCAGTGGCGGGCACCCCCCGACAGCCACGCCTGCCACTAATGACCTTTTTGCGCCCGTCACTGCTATCCAGTTCTGCAGTAGTAATGTATTAGTATTTGGTTTGGTATGACCCACTATACGTGCCAGTTAAGCACACAGATCATCTACTGCAGTGAAATCTGATGGGGATGCATGTGACTTGACATCCATCCATCAGCTGCATTCACGCTGATGGACTTTTAGATGGTGATGAGTCATGATGAGGTCGACTGTTAACACTTAAGGCAGAAGCTCGCACTTTCCACTTTCTACGGTGCAGATAGGCGGATTTTTTGGCGAACCCATGCGAGCCTCGATCTCCGGCGGCAGATCGCTGGCGCCTTTTGCGTTGGGGTGGGGTGGCCTTTTTCTGCGGCGCGGATTTGTACATAGCTGTGTGTTAGCTTTGCTTGTGGTGGCGTTCGGCACTTCGGCTTTGATGGCGGTGGCGGCGGCGCTGGGAATAAATCCCGCTGCTGATTCTCCAGCTTCAGGGTGGCTTCGTCCTGCGGCGATGCCGACGAATCAGGTGCGGTCCTCGTCGTTGCACGGTCAATCTTGTGTGACGGTAGCTTTTGTCCCCCGTGGGGGTTGGTCTGTCCTGGGTCGCCGGTCCTCTGGTGGTTGGCGGCGGCGGGTCATCGAGTTCCTCTTGCTCTGGCTGCCGTCTTGCTTCTTCCTGTTCTCCGGCCTGCAGTCGCGCCAGTGGTGGATGCGGATTCGCTGGCTCGTGAGGCTAGTCCCCAGCTAACGCAAGAGCTCCGCGGAAAGCGGCGAGAGTATTGAGGCTTCTGGCGCTGGCGGAAGATCCTCGAGTGGTGCTCCTGGTAGCGGCGTCTTGCGGTGGGGACGGCATTTTGCAGCCGGAATTTGTTTCTCCGGTTCCCTCTCCGTCCGGTGCAGCTCAGCCATATGCAGCTTCATCGGGGAATCTGTCAGGTTTTCCTCCTCCTGCTCTGTCTGGCCGGAGTTGTTGTTCTTCTCTTCCTTCTGTCCTCGTCCGTGTTTAGTTTAGGATCAGGATCTCTGGATCTTTGCCGGGCGTTGACGACGGCTTCCCTACTCGTGTGCTGGTCTAGGACCGTAGCTCGAAGACTTTCCGGCTATTAGATGAAAAGTTTGGCCGGCTGCAGGGGTGTAGTGGCGACAACGGCGCGCCTTCAGCTCGTTCCGGCAAGAGTAGTTGTCTTTAGGTAGTCTAAGGACCTTAGTGTAATTTCCGTTATTACTAAGGTGCCTTGTACTACTGCTAAGTCTTAATAATAGATCTGGGTCCTTTTCACAGAAAAAAAACTTAAGGTGGAAGAAAAGAAAAGCGAGCGAGACATGTATGACAAAGCAACACCCAACACACCCATGTGCATCATCCATCCATTGATCTTGTCGCAAATCGATCAATCACTTGCTAGCTTAACTTTTCCTTTAATTTCTTTCTCCAAACTTTGAGCTAACAATGAATATTGAGTTACGCCCCACGCTAAACAGGAAAGAGGAAATATTACTTGACTGCCCGAATATATGACTGCTAGCCGGTTCAGTAGTTATGTTCATACGTTCATGTTGACTCACAACGCAAAAATCGACATAAGAAATTCAAGATACGAGTCGTTTTACGTAAAACCACAAAAAATACGTCTTACGTTTGCAATTTTATGTCACGTAAACAAGAATTTTTACGTCCGGTATACATTTTCTTACATTATTCTGGACTTCTGACGTAAGATAAAATTTAAAAATCTGGTGCGGTGACGTAAAAATAACAAATTTTCACCCTGAGTGCTGAATAACGCTGCCGAATAACGCATACATATATATAAGAACAGACATACTACAATTAAGTAAAATGATCTGGCAGACCATCTCTCTGTTTCTGGCATATATACTACGTATTAACACTAATATATATTGGTACCTGAAATGAAGTTGCCATATGTATGAATTGCTGATGGGTACTTTTACTCGACCAGTCTTTGTGTTATTGAATATATGGATGGAGAAGTACAGTCAGCCTAGAGATGAATTGAAGGTGTGCCTCTGCCTACCACTTGCGTATATCTCTACGTACATAGAGTACTGGAGTACATACGTAGCTGAAGTATGAACTAGTTCCGTCGTAAAAATAAAAAGTATGCACTAGTTGCTTTTTTTTTAGAACGAAGTCGCAAGCTGCGTCCGGCTTTAAATTAATAAAGCCCACAAACTAGGCAGAGTAACGAAGGTTCACATACGAAACAGAAGATCAGTTTAAAGCGCTGGGGTACATGGCCCAAGTGCCCATAACAGAGGACGCAGGCTCGCGGAACAAAAGTACACTGCTTCCCTAAATATCATCTTGAGGGGATCGAGCGACGCTGTGGATGTGTCGAAGCTTGTTCATCACCTGCTGCATAGCATCAACGTCACGACGCCACTGCTATAATGATAATAATAGGCAATGAAAATGCAGTCAGCCGGATGCGAAGGAAAGACAGATTCGATAGTAATCTTGTTCCGAATGTGCCAAAGAGCCCAAAGCAGCGCGCCAACGCAATGCCAAAGGACCCGCTTGTCCGCACCACGCTCGGACCGAAGGATAACGAGTAGCTCCGCACCCGAAGAGGGATTCCAAGACGCTCCAGTTGCAGCCCTCACCGCACTCCACGTGAAACGAGCTAAGTGGCAGCGAAAGAACACGGGATTAGCATCCTCCGGGCTAGCACACACCGTACAATTCCCGTTAGAGGGGTCGTGCCATTTAGCGACGTTGGTAGAGGTTGGAAGGCAGTTTCTAAACATTTGCCATAAGAAAAGTTTCACCTTAAGAGGCAGGCAAGCTTTCCATAGGCCCCTAGCTACGTCAAGTGACGGGCCTTGTGTAAGCTTAGCGTACAGCGATTTGATGGAAAATTGGCGCGAGGCAGTGAGATGCCACGACACCGAGTCCATCTCCATGGAAAGAGAAACGCTGCTTGGCCTAGCACAAAGCGATGCCCAGCTGTTCGCTTCAGCAGGAGAGAGTTCACGACGAAAAGAGATCGCCAGAGGAGATGAGCGAAGGGCCTCAGCTACCATTATGTCTGGGTTAGTCGCAATGGAATAGAGATCTTGGCAGCGCATCCAAAACGGATCGAGGTCAAGCCATGAATCAAAACAGAAATGAGTAGATTTGCCGTTCTGCACCTGGAATTTTGCCCGCAAGACGAAAGCCGGTTTAACCGCTTGGATCCCATTCCAGAACGCGGAACCACGCGAGATAGCTTCGAAGAAAGACCTGTTAGGGAAATATTTGGCTTTCAAAAGTTCCGCCCAGAGACCCTGATCATTTTGGGACAACTTCCATATCCACTTGGTAAGAAGGGCCACGTTCACAAGCTTGGAATTGGTGACCCCCAAGCTACCTTGATTTTTTGGGCGACACACTGCAGCCCACTTTACCAAGTGGTACTTGCGCTTGGTCCCAGCTCCTTCCCAAAAGAACCGGGACCGGGGAGTGTCAAACTTGGCATGAACACCATCAGCCAAAAGAAACATTCCCATGGTGAATATAGGGAGCGAGGAGAGACTAGAGTTAGTAAGAATGAGCCTGGCCCCTGCGGACATAAATTTACCTCGCCAAGGGCACACCCTCCCCGCAACCTTAGAGTAAAGCGGCTCCCACTCTAGAATGGAAATGTTTTTGTTGGATATTGGGAGCCCGAGGTACTTGATTGGGAAGGAGGCAAGCCTACAGTTAGGCAGATCCGCGACCCTTTGTCCTTCCGTCTGATCCATCCCCATCGAAACTACCTCATCCCCATCGAAACTACCTCACATTTGAGGAAGTTGATCTTTAAACCGGACATTGCCTCAAACTTGATTGTTGCAATGTTGTGGTGGTCCGGTTCGAAGAGCAACATCGTGTCATCTGCGTACTGAAGCTGCGACCCCCCCCCCCCGGGATAAGGTGGGCCATGACCCCCTTAATATGGCCCGCCACTCTGGCTTCGTCCAACATGGCCGAGAGAGCATCTGCCACGAAATTGAACAGGAGCGGTGAGAGCAGGTCACCCTGCCGCAAGCCTCGCTTGTTCCTAAAGAAGTTCCCTACTTCGCCGTTGACAGAGATTGCAGTCTGTCCTCCGGAGACAAACTGTAGAATACGATGAACCCATCCTGCCTTTTCGAAGTCAAATTTCAGGAGAATCGCTTGTTGCTTAGTGTGATTAAGTTCTTGAACGATCTCCTGAAGAGCAACAAGGCCCTCAAGAATATAGCGTCCCTTAATGAAGGTTGACTGGCACTTGTGAATAACGCGCTGTAAGATCGGAATTAATCTAGCCGCAAAGGCCTTTGCGCAGATTTTAAAAGGGACGTTGATAAGCGCGATAGGCGGATGAGTCTGATGGAGTAGCCCCTTTAACTTTGGGGATAAGCGAGAGAACGCCAAAGTTTAGGCGCGAAATATCAACTGTGCCTAATGCGAAGCCGTTGAAGATAGCAAACAGCAGGTCTTCTAACCATGGCCAGAACCTACGGAAGAACGCAACCGGCCAGCCGCCAGGGCCCGAGGCAGTATTGACTTTCATGGACCTTACGTATCGTCAATCTCTTGGGGAAGGAAAGAGATAGCGAGAGCGTCGTCTTCCTGCTGCGAAACCCGGTGCACTTGATCCCACAAATCAAGGCGTAAACCTAGAAACTTAGGCTCAGCCGTGCCCATCAAGTTGATGTACAAATCGTAAATGTGACGAACGATACCCAGAAACTAGTTGCTTTCTTGCTTGCATTGAGATTAAGATCTAGGAGTACTAGCTATGGCGCGCGCACAACAATGCAAAAGGTACTACAGTACATAGTACATAACATATTCTTTTTTTTTGCGGGAATAGTACATAACATATTCCATGAGTAAATACTAGGAAAATTGCCCGTGCGTTGCAACGGGGAATACACTATTAAAACATTGTCATGGCTGTGAAAACATGCATCAAAAAAATAAAAGGATTATATGTGTTTTTACCTCCTCGTCGCATCCTGATTGATGCCTTTTTTTACTGTTGTGTACAATGACGTGACAGCGTACACACCATTGCCTAATATCATATCCGTCTCAGGAGTATTGTACATTATATTTTTCATCTATATATTTTCTGTAAGAAGTAAGATCATGGTCCGAATAAAGTTGTTCACGGTTCAGGCTGACCATTGCTCGCCATATAATCTCAAAATAATCTATGCATAATCGGAGTCACCAAGATAAAGACGAGGTGTTGTATTTCTATGATGTTATGTTTTCTACACATGCAATGATAGTTTCCTAGGAAAATAATATGAGTAAAACAAATGAAATAACAACGAAGGATATTTTTCCCGGATCTGATACGAACATCTATAAAAATAGATCAAGACCTTGATCAATTAACATATGTATATTTGCTCAATTTTTACTCCACGTGGTAAAACAAAATTCTGCACATGAATGACAATTGGCAAACTGTTATTAGGGTTGAAATGAGATTGCTATATGAGCTGAGTGTTTCCTCCTAATTTTACTTTTCAATCGATCATCTTGAAGAAAGATTGCTATATGTGTCTAGTGATTTGGTCAGAACTTGAATTCCATGTTATATATGTTGGAATATTAGGCAAGTTCATGATTAATTCCAGTAAATAATTCATGACTAGAACAGAGACTAGCATGTAACAATCTAGCAAACTAGAGGAACAGCAAAACATGCAGAACAGCAGCGCACACGAAACAACAGCTGTAGAGAGAGACATGAACATATGACGATGGACGTACTGTTTGTTAGCTGTTGCAGGAGCGATAGTGTTGATGACGATGTTAGCGATGATCTGCTGCTGACGATGATGAAGACGACGATGAGTAGCATCGCCTGACTTGGACGGAAGACGACCCGTGATGACGAACTTGAGCAGTCGCGCAGAACGCTTCCCAAAAACCTAATTCGTCCTCTCCCAGTGCAGGATCTCAAGGACGAACAGTTCCGGGGACCTGCTCTCCCGCACGTCGATGCACGCCGGCATTTGGGATGGAGTAGACTACAGTGGCGGCGCAAGTAGTGAGATGAGGCAAAACCCTAGGTGTTTTCGGTGTATCTTTGGCCGCAGCCAGTAGCAGTATATATATATTAGGATCAGAGGCGATATTGTGTCGCGATCACAATCTCAAACTGACTAGGTTTCTAGTCGTATACTTACCGGACAAGAAATAATTAACTTGCCTACCAAGACATAAAAAATAAAACAGCAAAAGGAAGCCATGCCCCTGCAAGGCAACGGATCAGATTTTGGTGGACCATTCACGCGTACGCGCGGCCCCGGCCCATACCCGAGCCAGGCCAGGCGAGGCGAGCGAGCGCACGCGTCGGGTCTTCCCTTTCTCTTCTCAACACACCACTTAGAGTGGTGGAGAGAACCCACTATATAAAGAGGTCCAACTCTTCCTCAACTTCCAGGGTGGGACTAAACTTAGAGCCACCACTTGCTATTTTATTCATGGGCCTCTATTTGAGATTTCAGAATTTGTTAATGGGCAAGGCCCATTACTTCTAACAATCCCCCACCAGATCTCAAATACCCATTTAGAGATTTACCTTTTCTCGTCACTTGTTTAATATACCAGTGTTGCAGTAGAGACTATTAAGTTGAGCTTCTTCCTAGAACTTTAAGCAACATCCGTTCACAACTTGACAATGGACTATGCCTTGAATTGCTAGTTTTGTGTGAACAGGTTTCACTCAAAGTCTTAACCAGTACCTGGCTGCTAGTAGGCTACCCCGCGGTTTGGAGCATATGCGTCGTACTTCCTGGTCTGTTCGTGAGCTTACTAGAGATCACCCAAGTCTCATAGACTGTGACATTTACAATCGGAGCTCATATAGGTGTGTTCTTTCAAGAATGCTCTGTAGGGCAGCATCTTTGCTATCATAGACAATGGAACCACATTAAGGCATGTTGCCAACCTGCCTTACAGCTCTGAGCCTTATAGCTCTGAGAGTTTGCATCTTCACTTAGAGACGGTCACAAGTTACTCTCCTCTGTTAACCAATAGCTTGTTCTTCCCAGGTCCTAATTCACGGGATCTCCGATCACAAAGGTTGGATTACTACTATGGTGTAACATCTATGGGTCTCATACCCATCTCCCTCGATGCAATATCTATCACATTTCGTGATAGTCCCTTTGTAAAGGGATCTGCCAGGTTTTTGTCTGTTTGAATATACGTAATAGTTATTACTCCGGAGTTTCTCAACTTCCTGACAGACTTCAAACATCTCTTCACGTGTCTTGATGACTTAGCATTATTCTTAGAATTGTTCACTTTAGCGATAACCATTTGGTTTTCACAATTCATAAGAATAGCCGGTACAGGTTTTTCAACCACAGGCAAGTCCATCAAGAGCTCACGCAGCCATTCTGCCTCAATAGTGGCTGTGTCTAAAGCAGTTAGTTCTGCTTCCATAGTTGACCTCGTCAATATGGTTTGTTTACAAGACCTCCATTACACTGCGCCACCTCCATGAGTAAATACATACCCACTTGTGGCGTAGAATACATCAACATCGGAGATCCAATTCGAATCACTATATCCTTCTAGCAGAGCAGGATACCCTGAATAGTGAATTCCGTAACTCATAGTACCTCTCAGATAGCGCAAGACCCTTTCTAGTGCATGCCAATGATCATCACCCGGATTGGACATGAACCTACTCAATTTGCTCGTAGTAAAGAGATATCTGGTCTTGTAGCGCTAGCTAAGTACATGAATGAACCAACAATTTGAGAGTATCTTAATTGATTTCTCGTTTCTCTCTTGTTCTTTCTAAGTGTCACGCTGGGATCATAAGGTGTTGAAGAAGGCTTGCTATCCATAAAGCCGAACCGGCTCAAGACCTTCTCAACGTAGTGAGATTGCGTTAGAGTAATCCCACTCTCAGTCTTAAGAAGTTTGATTTTTGAAATCACATCAGTTTCTCCCAGATCTTTCATATCAACACTCTTTGATAGAAAAAACTTGACCACATTGATCGCATCAATGTTTGTACCAAAGAACAGTATGTCATCCACATACAAACATAATATGACACTATTGCCCCAACCATGGTGATAGTAAACACACCTATCAGCCTCGTTAATGAAAAATCCTGCAGAAGTCAGAGTTCTTTCAAACTTCTCATGCCATTGCTTAGGTGCCTGTTTCAGACCATACAAAGATTTTAACAATTTGCACAACTTTCTCTCTTCACCCTTTACCACAAACCCATCAGGCTGATCCATATAGATTTCCTCTTCCAACTCTCCATTGAGGAAAGTTGTCTTTACATCCATTTGATGAATGATAAGACCATAAGAGGCAGCCAGGGAAAGTAGCACCCGAATGGTGGTCATGCTTGCAACAGGTGAATAGGTGTCAAAGTAATCTTCGCCCTCTTTCTGAGTGTAGACCTTGGCCACAAGACGTGCATTGTACTTATCAATAGTACCATCAGGCCTTAGCTTCTTTTTGAATACCCACTTACAGCCCACAGATTTACAACCATATGGTCTATCAGTGAGTTCCCAAGTTCCATTAGAAAGAATTGAGTCCATCTCCTTATGAACAGCTTCTTTCCAATCATCTACATCCGGAGATGCATATGCCTCTGCAATAGACTTGGGAGTATCGTCCACAAGGTATGCAATGAAATCATCACCAAAGGCTTTTTCAATCCTTCGTCTCTTACTCCTCACAGGAGCTTCATTGTTATCCTTCTCAAGGACTTCCTCATGTGATTGTTCAAAATACTCATCAGACGTACTAGATTCAGGAATTATCTCAGAAGAAAATCTAGCAATGCTATGCATATCTTTCATAGGAAATATATTCTCAAAAAATGTTGCATCACCAGATTCCTTTATAGTATCAACATGCATATCAGGTACCTCAGATTTAACCACTAAAAATCAATAAGCAATGCTCCGTTGAGCATAACCTAGAAAGACACAATCCACTATCTTTGGTCCGAGTTTGCGTTTCTTAGGAATAGGAATATTGACCTTTGCCAAGCATCCCCAAGTGCGCAAGTAAGAGAGTGATGGTTTTCTACCAGCCCACTCCTCATAAGGGGTTTTCTCTTTATTCTTGTTAGGAACTCTATTCAGGACATGACATGAAGTCAATAGAGCCTCCCCTCACCATGCCTTAGATAAACCAGTGGCGTCTAACATGGCATTCACCAAATCAGTCAGCATGTGATTTTTCCTCTCGGCAACCAAATTTGATTGGGGTGAATAGGGAGGCGTCCTCTCATGAATAATACCATGTTCCTCACAAAATTCATCAAATAATTTGGGAAAATACTCTCCACCATGATCGGACCTAAGATGCTTGATCTTTCTCTCTAGTTGATTTTCAACTTCAGCTTTATAGATTTTAAAGTAGTCCAAAGCTTCATCTTTAGTTTGCAACAAATAAACATAGCAAAATCTAATCGCATCATCAATCAACGTCATGAAATATCTCTTTCCACCTTTTGGCAACACACCATTCTTCTCACAAAGATCAGAATATATGAGTCTTAGAGGTGCCAAATTTCTCTCCTCGACAGTCGTGTGAGGCTTTTGAGGTTGCTTCGATTGCACACAACTATGGCACTTAGAACCTTTGGCAATAGTGAAATTCAGAGTTAAACTCATACTGGATAGCTGAGACATTAAACCAAAATTAATATGACATAAACGAGAGTGCAAACACTTGCATCATCATTAACACAAGCACAAATTTCGTTTACTGACTTATTGCAAAAATCTGAAAGGGAAAAACGGAACAAGCCTCCGCACTCATAGACTTTGCCTATAAATTGTCCAAATCTCGACACAATTACTTTATTCGACTCTAAAACTACCTTAAACCCATCTCGATATAGAAGGGAGCCGCTAACTAGATTCTTGTTCATATTAGGGACATGCTGCATGTTCCATAGTTGCACGATCTTTCCCGAAGTAAACTTCAGATCCACCATGCCAGTGCCACGAACAGAAGCATGTGACCCATTCCCCATTAGGATGGAAGAATCCCTTGCAACTTGATAAGAAGTAAACAAAGAGACGTCGGCAAACACATGAACATTAGCACCCGAATCAATCCACCACGAAGATGATTGAAATACTGAAAGCACAATAGGTAAATTACCATACCCATCAGTATTGCTAGCGGTCACCATGTTGATAGTCTTGGAGCTCGTTTTCCCTCTGCGGTGTGCACGTTCAGGGCATTCCTTGGAAAAGTGTCCGGCTTCCCATAGGCGTAGCACTCTAGCTCAGCCTTGTTAAACTTCTTCTTCTTGAAGGTAGTAGTCTTGGTAGGCTTGTTGAAAATAGGTTTTTTCTTCCCTTTGTTATTGTTCTGTGGGTACCTCTCCATCATATTGGCGGTGGGTTGAACCTCACCTCCTTTCTCAGTAGTGTCTTTAGCCCAAACTTTTTTTTCAACATCAAGAGATGCAATCAGATTTTCAACTAATCTCTCCTGTCTCTTATGTTTCAGAGTTGTGGCAAAATTCCTCCATGAAGGAGGCAACTTTGCAATCATGCACCCTGCCACGAATTTGTCAGGTAGAACACACTTAAGGAGTTCAAGTTCCTTCATAATGCACTGTATCTCATGAGCTTGTTCAACCACAGAACGGTTATTCACCATCTTGTAGTCATGAAAACTCTTCATGATGTACAGTTCACTGCCTGCATCTGTTGCACCAAATTTTGCATTCAGTGCCTCCCACAGTGTCTTTCCGTCATCTATGTGCATGTACACATCACACAGACAGTCAGCAAGAACACTTAGAAGGCATCCCACAAACATAGTATTGGCTTCCTGGAATTTTCTCTGATCTTCGTCAGACATTCCCTTTGGAGCACCAACACTAACGTGGAAAACTTTCAGAGCATTAAGCCAGAGTGTGGTCTTCACCTGCCACCTCTTAAAGTACATACCGGTAAACTTATTCGGCCTCAGTGCACGTTCAGCATAATCGGAGTCACCAAGATAAAGACGAGGTGTTGTATTTCTATGATGTTATGTTTTCTACACATGCAATGATAGTTTCCTAGGAAAATAATATGAGTAAAACAAATGAAATAACAACGAAGGATATTTTTCCCGGATCTGATACGAACATCTATAAAAATAGATCAAGACCTTGATCAATTAACATATGTATATTTGCTCAATTTTTACTCCACGTGGTAAAACAAAATTCTGCACATGAATGACAATTGGCAAACTGTTATTAGGGTTGAAATGAGATTGCTATATGAGCTGAGTGTTTCCTCCTAATTTTATTTTTCAATCGATCATCTTGAAGAAAGATTGCTATATGTGTCTAGTGATTTGGTCAGAACTTGAATTCCATGTTATATATGTTGGAATATTAGGCAAGTTCATGATTAATTCCAGTAAATAATTCATGACTAGAACAGAGACTAGCATGTAACAATCTAGCAAACTAGAGGAACAGCAAAACATGCAGAACAGCAGCGCACATGAAACAACAGCTGTAGAGAGAGACATGAACATATGACGATGGACGTACTGTTCGTTAGCTGATGCAGGAGCGACAATGTTGATGACGATGTTAGCGATGATCTGCTGCTGACGACGATGAGTAGCACTTCCCGACTTGGAAGTAAGACGACCCGTGAGGACGAACTTGAGCAGTCGCATAGGGCGCTTCCCAAAAACCTAATTCGTCCTCTCCCGGTGCGGGATCGCAAGGACGAACGGTTCCGGAGACCTACTATCCCGCACGTCGATGCACGCCAGCATTTGGGATGGTGTAGACTACGGTGGCGGCGCAAGTAGCGAGATGAGGCAAAACCCTAGGTGTTTTCGGTGTATCTTTGGCCGCAGCCAGTAGCAGTATATATATATTAGGACCAGAGGTGGTATTCTGTCGCGATCACAATCTCAAACTGACTAGGTTTCTATGCCGTATACTTACCGGACAAGAAATAATTAACTTGTCTACCAAGGCATAAAAAATAAAACAGCAAAAGTAAGACATGCCCCTGCAAGGCAACGGATCAGATTTCGATGGACCATTCACGCGTACGCGCCGCCCCGGCCCCGGCCCGTGCCTGAGCCAGGCCAGGCCATGCCAGGCCAGGCGAGGCGAGTGAGCGCGAGCGTGTGGTCTTCCCTTTCTCTTCTCAACACACCACTTAGAGTGGTGGAGAGAACCCACTATGTAAAGAGGTCCAACTCTTCCTCAACTTCTGCTACTTCTTGAGCTTGCGTTGGTTTTCCCTTGAAGAGGAAAGGGTGATGCAGCAAAGTAGAGATAAGTATTTCCCTCAGTTAGATAACCAAGGTATCAATCCAGTAGGAGGTACAAGCAAGTCCCTAGTCTATGCACCAGCACAAACAATCAAACACTTGCACCCAACACGATAAAGGGGTTATCAATCCCTTCTCGGTCACTTGCAAAGGTGAGATCTAATAGAGATAGGTATAAAAGATTGCTAAAAAGTAAAACTAAATAAAAGTAAATAATTTTTCACCAAAGTATTTTTGGTTTATAGATCTGAAACTATATGATGGAAAATAGACCCGGGGGGCATAGGTTTCACCAGAGGCTTCTCTCATGAAGGTAAATAATATGGTGGGTGAACAAATTACTGTCGAGCAATTGATAGAAAAGCACAAAGTTATGACGATATCCAAGGCAATGATTATGCATATAGGCATCACGTCCGTGTCAAGTAGACCGAAACGATTCTGCATCTACTACTATTACTCCACACATCGACCGCTATCCAGCATGCATCTAGAGTATTAAGTTCATAAAGAATGGAGTAACGCCTTAAGTAAGATGACATGATGTAGAGGGATAAACTCAAGCAATATGATGAAAACCCCATCTTTTTATCCTTGATGGCAACAATACAAATACGTGCCTCGCTACCCCTACTTTGTGACTGGGTGAGGACACCGCAAGATTGAACACAAAACTAAGCACCTCTCCCATTGCAAGAACTACCAATCTAGTTGGCCAAACCAAACCAATAATTCAAAGAGTAATACAAAGATATCAAATCATGCATATAAGAATTCAGAGGAGATTCAAATAATATTCATAGATAATCTGATCATAAATCCACAATTCATCGGATCTCGACAAACACACCGCAAAAGAAGATTACATCGGATAGATCTCCAAGAACATCGAGGAAAACATGGTATTGACGATCATAGAGAGAGAAGAAGCCATCTAGCTACTAGCTATGGACCCGTAGGTCCGAGGTAGACTACTCATGCTTCATCAGAAGGGCAATAGGGTTGATGTAGATGCCCTCCGTGATCGAATCCCCCTCCGGCAGATTGCCGGAAAAGGCCCCAAGATGGGATCTCACCGGAACAGAAGGTTGCGGCGGCGGAAAAGTATTTTTGTGGCTCTCCCTGATGGTTTGGGAATATATAGGCCAAAGATTAGGGTTAGAGGACCTCTAGAGGGGCCACAAGCCTGGGGGGCGCCCCCCCTAGGGCGCGCCCCTACGGCTTGTCGTTTCTCCGTAGGTCTTCTGACCTCCTCTCCAAGTCTCGTAGGTGTCTTCCGGTCCAAGAAAAATCATCACGAAAGTTTTATTCCGTTTGGACACCGGTTGATATTCCTTTTCTGTAAAACTCAAAAACAGGGAAAAAACAGAAACTGGCACTGGGCTGTAGGTTAATAGGTTAGTCCCAAAAATAATATAAAATAGCATATTAATGCATATAAAATATCCAAAACATATAATATAATAGCATGGAACAATAAAAAATTATAGATACATTGGAGACGTATCAAGCATCCCCAAGCTTAATTCTTGCTCGTCCTCGAGTAGGTAAATGATAAAAACAGAATTTTTGATGTGGAATGCTACCTAACATATTTACCCATGTAATTTTCTTTATTGTGGCATGAATATTCAGATCCATAAGATTCAAAACAAAAATTTAATGTTGACATAAAAACAATAATACTTCAAGCATACTAATAAAGCAATCATGTCTTCTCAAAATAACATGGCCAAAGAAAGTTATCCCTACATAATCATATAGTCTGGCTATGCTCCATCTTCATCACACAAAGTATTAAATCATGCACAACCCCGGTTTTAGCCAAGCAATTGTTTCACACTTTAGTATTCTCAAACTTTTTCAACTCTCACGCAATATATGGTGGTTGTGGAGAAGACAAAAAGAAGGAGATAGTCTCACATCAACTAGGCGTATCAACGGGCTAAGGAGATGCCCATCAATAGATATCAATGTGAGTGAGTAAGGATTGCCATGCAACGGATGCACTAGAGCTATAAGTTTATGAAAGCTCAAAAAGAAACTAAGTGGGTGTGCATCCAACTCGCTTGCTCACGAAGACCTAGGGCAATTTGAGGAAGCCCATCATTGGAATATACAAGCCAAGTTCTATAATGAAAAATTCCCACTAGTATATGAAAGTGACAATATAGGAGACTCTCTATCATGAAGATCATGATGCTACTTTGAAGCACAAGTGTGGAAAAAGGATAGTAGCATTGCCCCTTCTCTCTTTTCTCTCTTTTTTTTGGTGGGCTTCTTTAGCCTCTTTTTTTATTTGGGCTTCTTTGGCCTCTTTTATTTTTATAAAGTCCAGAGAATCATCCCAACTTGTGAGGGAATCATAGTTTCCATCATCCTTTCCTCACATGGAACAATGCTCTAATAATGATCGTCACACTTTTATTTACTTACAACTCAAGAATTACAACTCGATACTAGAACAAAATATGACTCTATATGAATGCCTCCGGCGATGTACCGGGATGTGCAATGATCTAGCGTAGCAATGACATCAAAAAACGGACAAGCCATGAAAACATCATGCTAGCAATCTTACGATGATGCAAAGCAATATGACAATGATGGTGCGTGTCATAATAAACGGAACGGTGGAAGTTGCATGGAAATATATCTCGGAATGGCTATGGAAATGCCATAATAGGTAGGTATGGTGGATGTTTTGAGGAAGGTATATGGTGGCTGTTTTGAGAAAGGTATATGGTGGGTTTAATGCACCGGCGAAAGTTGTGCGGTACTGGAGAGGCTAGCAAAGGTGGAAGGGTGAGAGTGCGTATAATCCATGGACTCAACATTAGTCATAAAGAACTCACATACTTATTGCAAAAGTCTATTAGTTATTGAAATAAAGTACTACACGCATGCTCCTAGGGGAAGGGTTGGTAGGACTTAACCATCGCGTGATCCCGACCTCCACCCAGATTTCCTCTTCCAACTCTCCATTGAGGAAAGTTGTCTTTACATCCATTTGATGAATGATAAGACCATAAGAGGCAGCTAGGGAAAGTAGTGTAACACCCCCGGTGGTTAACTACAGTAATCACCCTTTTGACAATGCCAAGTCAGCATGATTAACAGTGCATGATCATCATTTGCATCATAATGCATTTCAACTCCTAAGTCAAAATCCAAATTTAAATGAAAGTGGAAAATAAAAGTTGTCCAAACCTGAAAACTAAAATGTGCATCCTGTTGCAAATATTCCCATAGCATTTGTAAAAATGATTACAACATTTATTGGAATTGTAAAAGGAGTCAAACAGCAAGAAACAGTAGGGGGATAGCACTATTTAATCCTTTTTCAATTAAATAAAATCCAAACAAAAAGATATGGACGCCAAACCAATTTCTAGCAGTGACAGATAATGCACTGTAAATAATGGAGCAAGTCTCATATTTTGCAAAAGTCTTTTGGAATAAAAATAAAAGAGAAAACAGAAAAGGAAAATAAATAATATAAAAAAAAGGAAAAAGGAAAAGCCCCCCCCCACTGGGCCGTGGCCCAGCTGGGCCGGCAGGCCAACAGGCCGGCCCACCAGCGCCCATAAACCCCCCTCACCCCAAACCCTAACCCCGAACACCCCCACTCTCCCTCTCGGTTCCCCCACCTCTTCCCCCGGACACTCTCAGGCCTCTCACTCCCCGCCTCCCAGGCACTCCTCCCCCCCCTCCCCTGGCTCTCCGCCCACCCCCCCTGATCCCCTCTCCTCGCCTCTCCCCCTCCCTCAGCTCTTTACCACGTCTCCTTCCCTACTCGCGCTGCCGCCTCGCCGCACGCCGTCCCGTCGCCGCCCTACGTCGCCTCCTCGACCCCGACGCGCCGCCTCCCCGCCGTCGCGTTCCCCTGCATCGGGCCTCCCCTTCAACGCGGGTGAGCAAACCCCCGTCGTGACCTCGCCGTTGTCGCGCCGCCCGCCGTGGTCCCGCTCGCCGGCCGTCCTTAGCGCGCGCCCACGAGCCGCGTCCACTCCCCGCGCCGCTCGCGCGCTGCTTCGCCCCGCGCCGCGCCTCCGCTCGTCGCGCCCGCTGCCTTGACCCTGCATCGGGGGTGAGCCGCGCCCCTCTCCTCTTCTCTCTCCCCGACGCCGCGCCCGCATGTCGCCGCCGGTCGCGCTCGCCCGGGCCCAGTCCCGCTCGCGCACGGCCTCGCCCATCCCCGTCGCCTCCTCCCCTGCGCCACTCCCTCGCCGCCCTACCGCACCGTCCCCGCGCGCCCGCCTTCACCTGTTGCTCGCCCCGCCATCGTCCGACCCGTGCCCGCGCGCTCCGGCCCCGCCACCTGCGCCGCGCGCCGCCACCCCCCTGCCGCTCCGGCCCCGCGCGCACTGCCGCGCGCTGCCGCGGCCTCGCCAGCCCGCGCCCGCGCGTGCCATTTGGGCACCGGACATGTCCGGTCCCAAACGGGCATGCTCCGGACATGTCCGGCCCTGGTCCACTGACCAGTGGGGCCCACAGCCCTGCCTGTTAATTAAAATAAATAATAATAAACAATACAATGAAAATAAATAATTAATTAGTTAATTAACACTGTTTAGATTAGTCTAATTTGATTAATTAGATTAATTAAATGTTAATTAACTTAAGTAACCCTGGTTAATTAGAGCTAATTAATTAGATAACCTAATTAACCTTGCTGACATCAGCATGATGTCATGCTGACATCAGCGAGCACTATTCTGGATAATGTTTAATTTAAATAATAAAAATAAATTTAGAAAATTAATAAAAGCTTTAGAAAATCATATAAAATAAACCGTAACTCAGATCGAAAAACTTTGTACATGAAAGTTGCTCAGAACGACGAGACGAATCTGAATACGCGGTCCGTTCGTCCGTCACGCGTCCCTAACTATCCGAACTTGCAACCGTTCCCCTCTTATCCTCTGTCCGATAATTCCAAAGACCCGGGAAATATCGTCAGATATTCTCCCGCTCCGTCTGTTACGTGTGATGCTGCGTTAGACTACCCCTAGCACCGTGTATCGTATTTGTCATGCTCATGTTTGCTCTATATTTATACTGTTTCCTCCCCCTCTTCTCTCTCGATAGCCCCCGACCCCGACGTCGTCCCCGAGACCGACGCAGCTCCGGATCCCGAAGACACCATAGACGACCTTGCCCTTGCCGCCGAGCAACCAGGCAAGCCCCCCCTTTGATCATCCCGATATCGCCCATTCCATTTCTCATGCTTGCATTAGAATTGCTGCTGCTGCTGCTTTACCTATTCTGATGCATAGCCTGTTCATTGTAACCTGCTGTTGATAATTACCTACATATCCTAAACTGTTTAGTCTAGGCTGGGTAGAGACCTATCAGTGACCCCACTTATCCCGACTGCCGCGCTGGATCGTCAGAAGACCCGATCAACGGGATTGAAGACCAGACCCCGACACCGCACATCACCCCCTTTAGTTGAAACGACACTGCAGCGTTACTATCGAGTGTCGAGCGTGATACCTCGTCAGCACTCCTGATGTTAACTCTGTAGAGCAGCTATTTGGTCGTGGTCATCGAGGGTGATTCCTCCTTCTCCACTTCCGATACGACCCTGTCGTACAACACATCAAGTGTGAACTCATCGAGGGTGATTCCTCCTAAGTTCGACTTGACGGTTACATCGAGTGGGCATCCGTCGAGGGTGATACCTCGGATTTCCTTGATGTTATGGACACACGGTTACTGTGACTTTACTGCTGAACCTTGATAGAGACGGGTCGGCCCCGAAGGGGGACCCGAGGAAGCTACTTTTACTACAGGACTGAAGGGACAGGCGGTACCACCCAGTAGAGGTGGACCTGAGTTCCCGACAGTCTTTTACGAGACGGGTTGACCTGGATGGTGCCCGAGTGTTGAATACGAGGCGTGGCCGGGCATTCATGGCCCTTGCCGCAAGTCCTCGAGACGGGGCGACAGGGTCACATCTTTCGTGAGTCTCTGCTCGTTACCGCAAGCCCTAGTCCTAACGATTTGGATATTTGATCCGAGCAGGCCTCTGGCCTGATAGCACTAACCATCACGTGGGCATAGTATGGGCGTTCTGCATCGTATGCATCAGCCGAAAGCTCTGTCAGACGTCCAGTTCAGCAGTGCGGCATGGAGTGATTGGCGCCATTGCAGTGGTGCTTGGATCTGGGCCATGTGCGCAACGATCCGGAGGGCGAGGGGCGATGGCCAAGACCCCCTTGCGCTTAGGATGTAGACCGGCGGGGACCTCTCTGCTGAGCCGTAGGTAGGGTTGCGATGTGTTGTTTGGCCGAGGCCGGGCATGACCCAGGAAAGTGTGTCCGGCCGGAGTTAATCGAGCGTGTTGGGTAAGTTGGTGCACCCCTGCAGGGAAGAACATTTCTATCGATAGCCGGTCCTACGGTAAAGGACACTCGGAGTTGTATCCCGATCGATACAACTAGAACTGGACCCTTGAGACGTTAACAGGTTGATGACTGTATGGCTCTGGGATTGCTTTCTCGCAGGGAGTCGAGAAAGGATCTCTGGGTGAGGTTGAGACTTAATGATACTACTACATTATATTGTATTGTTCTACTCTCTTCTACTGTTGCAAGACCGCTGAAGATGCTAGTCTTCGATAGGACTAGGCCTTCTCTCTATTCTGGCATTTCTGCAGCCCAGTCCACATATACAGCCTCCCCTTGAAAATGTTGCATATGTAGTGTAGATCCTTGCTTGCTGAGTACTTCTGAGTACTCACGGTTGCTTTGTTTTCCTTTTTCTCCCCATATCAGTTTGACGTGACCAGAGGACGGAGCCCCCTGAGACAGATGCCCCGACGATCGCTACTACTACTACCCAGAGGATGGATACTACTACGAGTTGACTGACGACCAGGAGTAGGATCGGAGGGTCCCAGGCAGGAGGCCTGCGCCTTTCGATCGTAGTGTTTTATTTTGTCCCGCCTTTCTAAAGGCCTTTCTGTTTCTATTTCATATCTGTACTCAGATATCTGATGCTTCCGCTGACGCTTGTATGCCATCGAGCTATGTATTCGAGCCCTCGAGGCCCTGGCTTGTAATATAAAGCTTGTATGACTTTATTTATGTTTTAGAGTTGTGTTGTGATATCTTCCCGTGAGTCCTTAGGCTTGATCGTGTGCATTTGCGTGTATGATTAGTGCACGATTAAGCCGGGGGCGTCACAAGTTGGTATCAGAGCCGACTGCCTGTAGGAACCCCATTTCCAATTCCTTGGCCGAAGTTGAGTCTAGTAACCGAAAACTGTTTTACTAACTTGGCTGTGTGGCTTACGGGCCCACGTCGCCGATTGGGTGGTATTAGTATCTTTTATTCCTCATCTTTACTCTGGGACTCTGACCTCTCTTCCTTTCGGGTTAACTAAAGTTTACTAACGCCGACACTTAGGATCTCGTAATTCTCGTCCACCCGGAGAGCTGGATATATTTGCGATTTCCCTGACATTGATCTGATTAGTCTGATAATCATTTTCCTTTCCATTGTTTTGTTTAACCTTTCTCTCCGAGATCGGTTATACTTCTCCTTGTCTTTTGACAATCATGAGTTTCCTCTGTTTCAGATGGATCGTTTGTTTCCACCACACCCTGCGACGCAGCTACCAGCTGTTCGAGCAGGGATACATCCAGAGTACATTCTTTATCCACTGGGGCAGATGTCAATCCGTTACAATACCCCAGTACTTCTCCTCCAGATACCTGCAAAGACTTTGTGATCTATTGTGACGCATCCCGTGAAGGATTAGGCTGTATCCTAATGCAAGAGCGTAAAGTGATTGCCTATGGCTCTCGCCAGTTGCGCCCACATGAAGAGAATTATCCGGTACATGATCTAGAACTAGCTGCTGTCATCTATGCACTGCAGTTGTGGCGACATTACCTTCTCGGTAATCGTTGCGAGATATACACGGATCATAAAAGTCTGAAGTACTTGTTCACTCAACCTTCTCTAAACCTCCGTCGGCAAAGATGGATGGAGGCCATTGCGGACTATGATTTGGGTATTTCCTATACCCCTGGCAAGGCTAACGTGATGGCTGATGCCTAAAGCCGCAAGTCCTATTGCGACAACCTCATGGTTAGGCGAGCTCAACCTCGTCTTTTTGAAGAATTGTGCAAGCTGAATCTGCGTATTGTTCCACAGGGTTCTCTTAATAACCTTGTGATACAACCAGATCTTGAGAAAGCTGTTAAGAATGCGCAAGCTAAAGATGCTAAAGTTGATCTGATGAAGAAAGACCTTCACCTTGTAAAGTACAGGGATTTCTCGCTGTCTGAAGATGGAACCTTGTATTTCAGAAACCGCATTGTCGTACCTCGCTTCGAGCTTATGACTGACAAGGTTATGAAGGAGGCACATGACACCCCATTGTCTATTCATCCGGGTAGCACCAAGATGTATCGTGATCTCCGTCAAAGGTACTGGTGGTCTAGAATGAAGCAGGACATTGCTCGCTTTGTTGCTGAATGTGATGTGTGTCGCCGCGTTAAAGCAGAACATCAGAAGCCTGCTGGAATTCTGCAACCACTTCCTATTCCTCTATGGAAATGGGATAAGGTTCAGATGGATTTCGTTACAGGACTTCCCAGGTCACAGAAGGGTCACGATGCTATTCTTGTCGTTGTCGACCAACTCTCTAAAGTTGCACACTTTCTGCCTGTCAAGGAGACGATCACTGCTAGTCAGTTAGCAGAGTTGTATATCTCCAGAATTGTATCACTCCACGGTATTCCGAAGGAGATCAGTTCAGACCGTGGCAGCATATTCACTGGTCATTTCTGGGAAAGTTTCCAAAAAGCTATGGGAACTCATATTACTTGGAGTTCAGCATATCACCCCCAGTCTCAAGGCCAAGTCGAACGAGCCAACCAAGTGCTTGAAGATATGCTTCGAGCTTGTGTTATTTCTTTCAGCAAGAAGTGGGAAGAATCTCTTCCGTATGCCGAGTTCTCTTATAACAACAGCTATCAAGCCAGCTTGAAAATGGCCCCCTTTGAAGTTCTCTATGGACGTAAATGTCGAACCCCTCTGAATTGGTCAGAAACTGGGGAACGACCTCTTGTTGGACCGGATATTATTCAACACGCCGAAGAACAAGTCCGTATCGTCCGTGAAAATCTTAAGGCGGCTCAGGATCGTCAGAAGAGCAACTATGATCGCAAACGATGGGGTTTGATTTATCAACCTGGTGATCAAGTTTATCTGCGCGTCACTCCTATGAAGGGCACTCACCGTTTTGGAATCAAGGGCAAGCTAGCTCCTCGCTACGTTGGTCCCTTCCGCATTATTGCAAGACGTGGTCAGGTGGCATATAAATTGGAGTTGCCGCCGCAATTCTCTCATATCCACGACGTCTTTCATGTGTCGCAACTCTGTAAATGCTTCAAGGAATCTCCACACCGAGCAGTGGATCATGAAATGCTCGAGTTGCATGATGATCTATCCTATAAGGAGCATCCGATCCGCATTCTCGATGAAGCTGAACGTCGGACCCGCCAGAAAGTTACCAAGTTCCTCAAAGTTCAGTGGTCAAATCATACTGAAGATGAAACCACTTGGGAACGCGAGGATAATCTTCGTGCGGAATACCCCGAACTTTTTCCTTCTACCTCTTAATTCTCGGGACGAGAATTCTTGTTAGTAGAGGAGATTTGTAACACCCCCGGTGGTTAACTACAGTAATCACCCTTTTGACAATGCCAAGTCAGCATGATTAACAGTGCATGATCATCATTTGCATCATAATGCATTTCAACTCCTAAGTCAAAATCCAAATTTAAATGAAAGTGGAAAATAAAAGTTGTCCAAACCTGAAAACTAAAATGTGCATCCTGTTGCAAATATTCCCATAGCATTTGTAAAAATGATTACAACATTTATTGGAATTGTGAAAGGACTCAAACAGCAAGAAACAGTAGGGGGATAGCACTATTTAATCCTTTTTCAATTAAATAAAATCCAAACAAAAAGATATGGACGCCAAACCAATTTCTAGCAGTGACAGATAATGCACTGTAAATAATGGAGCAAGTCTCATATTTTACAAAAGTCTTTTGGAATAAAAATAAAAGAGAAAACAGAAAAGGAAAATAAATAATATAAAAAAAAAGTGACAAAGAAACCCCCCCCCCCCACTGGGCCGTGGCCCAGCTGGGCCGGCAGGCCAACAGGCCGGCCACACCCGCCCATAACCCCCCTCACCCCAAACCCTAACCCGAACACCCCCCACTCTCCCCCCCCCTCTCCCCCCCCCCCGATCCCCCTATCCTCCCTCTCGCCCGCGCGCTTGACGGCGCCGCCCGACGCCGCGCCGCCTCGCCGCACGCCGTCCCGTCGCCGCCCTACGTCGCCTCCTCGACCCCGACGCGCCGCCTCCCCGCCGGCGCGTTCCCCTGCATCGGGCCTCCCCTTCAACGCGGGTGAGCAAACCCCCGTCGTGACCTCGCCGTTGTCGCGCCGCCCGCCGTGGTCCCGCTCGCCGGCCGTCCTCAGCGCGCGCCCACGAGCCGCGTCCACTCCCCGCGCCGCGCCTCCGCTCGTCGCGCCCGCTGCCTTGACCCTGCATCGGGGGTGAGCCGCGCCCCTCTCCTCTTCTCTCTCCCCGACGCCGCGCCCGCATGTCACCGCCGGTCGCGCTCGCCCGGGCCCAGTCCCGCTCGCGCACGGCCTCGCCCATCCCCGTCGCCTCCTCCCCTGCGCCACTCCCTCGCCGCCCTACCGCACCGTCCCCGCGCGCCCGCCTTCGCCTGTTGCTCGCCCCGCCATCGTCCGACCCGCGCCCGCGCGCTCCGGCCCCGCCACCTGCGCCGCGCGCCGCCACCCCTCCTGCCGCTCTGGCCCCGCGCGCACTGCCGCGCGCTGCCGCAGCCTCGCCCGCCCGCGCCCGCGCGTGCCATTTGGGCACCGGACATGTCCGGTCCCAAACGGGCATGCTCCGGACATGTCCGGCCCTGGTCCACTGACCAGTGGGGCCCACAGCCCTGCCTGTTAATTAAAATAAATAATAATAAACAATATAATGAAAATAAATAATTAATTAGTTAATTAACACTGTTTAGATTAGTCTAATTTGATTAATTAGATTAATTAAATGTTAATTAACTTAAGTAACCCTGGTTAATTAGAGCTAATTAATTAGTTAACCTAATTAACCTTGCTGACATCAGCATGATGTCATGCTGACATCAGCGAGCACTATTCTGGATAATGTTTAATTTAAATAATAAAAATAAATTTAGAAAATTAATAAAAGCTTTAGAAAATCATATAAAATAATCCGTAACTCAGATCGAAAAACTTTGTACATGAAAGTTGCTCAGAACGACGAGACGAATCTGAATCCGCGGTCCGTTCGTCCGTCACGCGTCCCTAACTATCCGAACTTGCAACCGTTCCCCTCTTATCCTCTGTCCGATAATTCCAAAGACCCGGGAAATATCGTCAGATATTCTCCCGCTCCGTCTGTTACGTGTGATGCTGCGTTAGACTACCCCTAGCACCGTGTATCGTATTTGTCATGCTCATGTTTGCTCTATATTTATACTGTTTCCTCCCCCTCTTCTCTCCCGATAGCCCCCGACCCCGACGTCGTCCCCGAGACCGACGCAGCTCCGGATCCCGAAGACACCATAGACGACCTTGCCCTTGCCGCCGAGCAACCAGGCAAGCCCCCCCTTTGATCATCCCGATATCGCCCATTCTATTTCTCATGCTTGCATTAGAATTGCTGCTGCTGCTGCTGCTTTACCTATTCTGATGCATAGCCTATTCATTGTAACCTGTTGTTGATAATTACCTACATATCCTAAACTGTTTAGTCTAGGCTGGGTAGAGACCTATCAGTGACCCCACTTATCCCGACTGCCGCGCTGGATCGTCAGAAGACCCGATCAACGGGATTGAAGACCAGACCCCGACACCGCACATCACCCCCTTTAGTTGTAACGACACTGCAGCGTTACTATCGAGTGTCGAGGGTGATACCTCGTCAGCACTCCTGATGTTAACTCTGTAGAGCAGCTATTTGGTCATGGTCATCGAGGGTGATTCCTCCTTCTCCACTTCCGATACGACCCTGTCGTACAACACATCAAGTGTGAACTCATCGAGGATGATTCCTAAGTTCGACTTGACGGTTACATCGAGTGGGCATCCGTCGAGGGTGATACCTCGGATTTCCTTGATGTTATGGACACACGGTTACTGTGACTTTACTGCTGAACCTTGATAGAGACGGGTCGGCCCCGAAGGGGGACCCGAGGAAGCTACTTTTACTACAGGGCTGAAGGGACAGGTGGTACCACCCAGTAGAGGTGGACCTGAGTTCCCGACAGTCTTTTACGAGACGGGTTGACCTGGATGGTGCTCGAGTGTTGAATACGAGGCGTGGCCGGGCATTCATGGCCCTTGCCGCAAGTCCTCGAGATGGGGCGACGGGGTCACATCTTTCGTGAGTCTCTGCTCGTTACCGCAAGCCCTAGTCCTAACGATTTGGATATTTGATCCGAGCAGGCCTCTGGCCTGATAGCACTAACCATCACGTGGGCATAGTATGGGCGTTCTGCATCGTATGCATCAGCCGAAAGCTCTGTCAGACGTCCAGTTCAGCAGTGCGGCATGGAGTGATTGGCGCCATTGCGGTGGTGCTTGGATCTGGGCCATGTGCGCAACGATCCGGAGGGTGAGGGGCGATGGCCAAGACCCCCTTGCGCTTAGGATGTAGACCGGCGGGGACCTCTCTGCTGAGCCGTAGGTAGGGTTGCGATGTGTTGTTTGGCCGAGGCCGGGCATGACCCAGGAAAGTGTGTCCGGCCGGAGTTAATCGAGCGTGTTGGGTAAGTTGGTGCACCCCTGCAGGGAAGAACATTTCTATCGATAGCCGGTCCTACG
The DNA here is from genome assembly GCA_011799875.1 of Thinopyrum elongatum. Classification (NCBI taxonomy): domain Eukaryota; kingdom Viridiplantae; phylum Streptophyta; class Magnoliopsida; order Poales; family Poaceae; genus Thinopyrum; species Thinopyrum elongatum. The sequence goes on along the minus strand of CM022303.1, from coordinate 11,086,821 downwards.
GTAAAGGACACTCGGAGTTGTATCCCGATCGATACAACTAGAACTGGACCCTTGAGACGTTAACAGGTTGATGACTGTATGGCTCTGGGATTGCTTTCTCGCAGGGAGTCGAGAAAGGATCTCTGGGTGAGGTTGAGACTTAATGATACTACTACATTATATTGTATTGTTCTACTCTCTTCTACTGCTGCAAGACCGCTGAAGATGCTAGTCTTCGATAGGACTAGGCCTTCTCTCTATTCTGGCATTTCTGCAGCCCAGTCCACATATACAGCCTCCCCTTGAAAATGTTGCATATGTAGTGTAGATCCTTGCTTGCTGAGTACTTCTGAGTACTCACGGTTGCTTTGTTTTCCTTTTTCTCCCCATATCAGTTTGACGTGACCAGAGGACGGAGCCCCCTGAGACAGATGCCCCGACGATCGCTACTACTACTACCCAGAGGATGGATACTACTATGAGTTGACTGACAACCAGGAGTAGGATCGGAGGGTCCCAGGCAGGAGGCCTGCGCCTTTCGATCGTAGTGTTTTATTTTGTCCCGGCTTTCTAAAGGCCTTTCTATTTCTATTTTATATCTGTACTCAGATATCTGATGCTTCCGCTGACGCTTGTATGCCATCGAGCTATGTATTCGAGCCCTCGAGGCCCTGGCTTGTAATATAAAGCTTGTATGACTTTATTTATGTTTTAGAGTTGTGTTGTGATATCTTCCCGTGAGTCCTTAGGCTTGATCGTGTGCATTTGCGTGTATGATTAGTGCACGATTAAGCCGGGGGCGTCACAAGTAGCACCCGAATGGTGGTCATGCTTGCAACAGGTGAATAGGTGTCAAAGTAATCTTCGCCCTATTTCTGAGTGTAGACCTTGGCCACAAGACGTGCATTGTACTTATCAATAGTACCATCAGGCCTTAGCTTCTTTTTGAATACCCACTTACAGCCCACAGATTTACAACCATATGGTCTATCAGTGAGTTCCCAAGTTCCATTAGAAAGAATTGAGTCCATCTCCTTATGAACAGCTTCTTTCCAATCATCTACATCTGGAGATGCATATGCCTCTACAATAGACTTGGGAGTATCGTCCACAAGGTATACAATGAAATCATCACCAAAGGCTTTTTCAATCCTTCGTCTCTTACTCCTCACAGGAGCTTCATTGTTATCCTTCTCAAGGACTTCCTCATGTGATTGTTCAAAATACTCATCAGACGTACTAGATTCAGGAATTATCTCAGAAGAAAATCTAGCAATGCTATGCATATCTTTCATAGGAAATATATTCTCAAAAAATGTTGCATCACCAGATTCCTTTATAGTATCAACATGCATATCAGGTACCTCAGATTTAACCACTAAAAATCAATAAGCAATGCTCCGTTGAGCATAACCTAGAAAGACACAATCCACTGTCTTTGGTCCGAGTTTGCGTTTCTTAGGAATAGGAATATTGACCTTTGCCAAGCATCCCCAAGTGCGCAAGTAAGAGAGTGATGGTTTTCTCCCAGCCCACTCCTCATAAGGGGTTTTCTCTTTATTCTTGTTAGGAACTCTATTCAGGACATGACATGAAGTCAATAGAGCCTCCCCTCACCATGCCTTAGATAAACCAGTGGCGTCTAACATGGCATTCACCAAATCAGTCAGCATGCAATTTTTCCTCTCGGCAACCCCATTTGATTGGGGTGAATAGGGAGGCGTCCTCTCATAAATAATAAAATGTTCCTCACAAAATTCATCAAATAATTTGGGAAAATACTCTCCACCACGATCAGACCAAAGATGCTTGATCTTTCTCTCTAGTTGATTTTCAACTTCAGCTTTATAGATTTTAAAGTAGTCCAAAGCTTCATCTTTAGTTTGCAACAAATAAACATAGCGAAATCTAATCGCATCATCAATCAACGTCATGAAATATCTCTTTCCACCTTTTGGCAACACACCATTCATCTCACAAAGATCAGAATATATGAGTCTTAGAGGTGCCAAATTTCTCTCCTCGACAGTCGTGTGAGGCTTTCGAGGTTGCTTCGATTGCACACAACTATGGCACTTAGAACCTTTGGCAACAGTGAAATTCAGAGTTAAACTCATACTGGATAGCTGAGACATTAAACCAAAATTAATATGACATAAACGAGAGTGCAAACACTTGCATCATCATTAACACAAGCACAAATTTCGTTTACTGACTTATTGCAAAAATCTGAAAGGGAAAAACGGAACAAGCCTCCGCACTCATAGACTTTGCCTATAAATTGTCCAAATCTCAACACAATTACTTTATTCGACTCTAAAACTACCTTAAACCCATCTCGATATAGAAGGGAGCCGCTAACTAGATTCTTGTTCATATTAGGGACACAGACGGTCAGCAAGAACACTTAGAAGGCATCCCACAAACATAGTATTGGCTTCCTGGAATTTTCTCTGATCTTCGTCAGACATTCCCTCTGGAGCACCAACACTAATGTGGAAAACTTTCAGAGCATTAAGCCAGAGTGTGGTCTTCACCTGCCACCTCTTAAAGTACATACCGGTAAACTTATCCGGCCTCAGTGCATCAGTGAATCCAGCCATAGTTAACTCAGGAAATTGCCTACAATTAGGTTTTTGGATTGTTGGAATATTAGGCAAGTTCATGATTATTTCCAGTAAATAATTCATGACTAGAACAGAGACTAGCATGTAACAATCTAGCAAACTAGAGGAACAACAAAACATGCAGAACAGCAGCGCACATGATACAGCAGCTGTAGAGAGAGACATGAACAGATGACGATGGACGTACTGTTCGTTAGCTGTTGCAGGAGCGACAATGTTGATGACGATGTTAGCGATGATCTGCTACTGACGACGATGAGTAGCACTTCCCGACTTGGAAGAAAGACGACCCGTGAGGACGAACTTGAGCAGTCACATAGGGTGCTTCCCAAAAACCTAATTCGTCCTCTCCCGGTGCGGGATCGCAAGGACGAACGATTTCGGAGACCTGCTCTCCCGCACGTCGATGCACGCCAGCGTTTGGGATGGTGTAGACTACGATGGTGGCGCAAGTAGCGAGATGAGGCAAAACCCTAGGTGTTTTCGGTGTATCTTTGGCCGCAGCTTGTAGCAGTATATATATATTAGGACCAAAGGCGGTATTGTGTCGCGATCACAATCTCAAACTGACTAGGTTTCTATGCCGTATACTTACCGGACAAGAAATAATTAACTTGTCTACCAAGGCATAAAAAATAAAACAGCAAAAGTAAGCCATGCCCCTGCAAGGCAACGGATCAGATTTCGATGGACCATTCACGCGTACGCGCCGCCCTGGCCCCGGCCCGTGCCTGAGCCAGGCCAGGCCATGCCAGGCCAGGCCAGGCGAGTGAGCGCGAGCGTGTGGTCTTCCCTTTCTCTTCTCAACACACCACTTAGAGTGGTGGAGAGAACCCACTATGTAAAGAGGTCTAACTCTTCCTCAGCTTCTGCTACTTCTTGAGCTTGCGTTGGTTTTCCCTTGAAGAGGAAAGGGTGATGCAGCAAAGTAGAGATAAGTATTTCCCTCAGTTAGATAACCAAGGTATCAATCCAGTAGGAGGTACAAGCAAGTCCCTAGTCTATGCACCAGCACAAACGATCAAACACTTGCACCCAACGCGATAAAGGGGTTATCAATCCCTTCTCGGTCACTTGCAAAGGTGAGATCTAATAGAGATAGGTATAAAAGATTGCTAAAAAGTAAAACTAAATAAAAGTAAATAAATTTTCAGCAAAGTATTTTTGGTTTATAGATCTGAAACTATATGATGGAAAATAGACCCGGGGGCCATAGGTTTCACCAGAGGCTTCTCTCATGAAGGTAAATAATATGGTGGCTGAACAAATTACTGTCGAGCAATTGATAGAAAAGCACAAAGTTATGACGATATCCAAGGCAATGATTATGCATATAGGCATCACGTCCGTGTCAAGTAGACCGAAACGATTTTGCATCTACTACTATTACTCCACACATCGACCGCTATCCAGCATGCATCTAGAGTATTAAGTTCATAAAGAACGGAGTAACGCCTTAAGTAAGATGACATGATGTAGAGGGATAAACTCAAGCAATATGATGAAAACCCCATCTTTTTATCCTTGATGGCAACAATACAAATACGTGCCTCGCTACCCCTACTTTGTGACTGGGTGAGGACACCGCAAGATTAAACACAAAACTAAGCACCTCTCCCATTGCAAGAACTACCAATCTAGTTGGCCAAACCAAACCAATAATTCAAAGAGTAATACAAAGATATCAAATCATGCATATAAGAATTCAGAGGAGATTCAAATAATATTCATAGATAATCTGATCATAAATCCACAATTCATCGGATCTCGACAAACACACCGCAAAAGAAGATTACATCGGATAGATCTCCAAGAACATCGAGGAGAACATGGTATTGAGGATCATAGAGAGAGAAGAAGCCATCTAGCTACTAGCTATGGACCCGTAGGTCTGAGGTAGACTACTCATGCTTCATCAGAAGGGCAATAGGGTTGATGTAGATGCCCTCCGTGATCGAATCCCCCTCCGGCAGATTGCCGGAAAAGGCCCCAAGATGGGATCTCACCGGAACAGAAGGTTGCGGCGGCGGAAAAGTATTTTTGTGGCTCTCCCTGATGGTTTGGGAATATATAGGCCAAAGATTAGGGTTAGAGGACCTCTAGGGGGGCCACAAGCCTGGGGGGCGCCCCCCCTAGGGCGCGCCCCTACGGCTTGTCGTTTCTCCGTAGGTCTTCTGACCTCCTCTCCAAGTCTCGTAGGTGTCTTCCGGTCCAAGAAAAATCATCACGAAAGTTTTATTCCGTTTGGACAACGGTTGATATTCCTTTTCTGTAAAACTCAAAAACAGGGAAAAAACAGAAACTGGCACTGGGCTGTAGGTTAATAGGTTAGTCCCAAAAATAATATAAAATAGCATATTAATGCATATAAAATATCCAAAACATATAATATAATAGCATGGAACAATAAAAAATTATAGATACATTGGAGACGTATCAAGCATCCCCAAGCTTAATTCTTGCTCGTCCTCGAGTAGGTAAATGATAAAAACAGAATTTTTGATGTGGAATGCTACCTAACATATTTACCCATGTAATTTTCTTTATTGTGGCATGAATATTCAGATCCATAAGATTCAAAACAAAAATTTAATGTTGACATAAAAACAATAATACTTCAAGCATACTAATAAAGCAATCATGTCTTCTCAAAATAACATGGCCAAAGAAAGTTATCCCTACATAATCATATAGTCTGGCTATGCTCCATCTTCATCACACAAAGTATTAAATCATGCACAACCCCGGTTTTAGCCAAGCAATTGTTTCACACTTTAGTATTCTCAAACTTTTTCAACTCTCACGCAATATATGGTGGTTGTGGAGAAGACAAAAAGAAGGAGATAGTCTCACATCAACTAGGCGTATCAACGGGCTAAGGAGATGCCCATCAATAGATATCAATGTGAGTGAGTAAGGATTGCCATGCAACGGATGCACTAGAGCTATAAGTTTATGAAAGCTCAAAAAGAAACTAAGTGGGTGTGCATCCAACTCGCTTGCTCACGAAGACCTAGGGCAATTTGAGGAAGCCCATCATTGGAATATACAAGCCAAGTTCTATAATGAAAAATTCCCACTAGTATATGAAAGTGACAATATAGGAGACTCTCTATCATGAAGATCATGGTGCTACTTTGAAGCACAAGTGTGGAAAAAGGATAGTAGCATTGCCCCTTCTCTCTTTTCTCTCTTTTTTTTGGTGGGCTTCTTTAGCCTCTTTTTTTATTTGGGCTTCTTTGGCCTCTTTTATTTTTATAAAGTCTAGAGAATCATCCCAACTTGTGAGGGAATCATAGTTTCCATCATCCTTTCCTCACATGGGACAATGCTCTAATAATGATCATCACACTTTTATTTACTTACAACTCAAGAATTACAACTCGATACTAGAACAAAATATGACTCTATATGAATGCCTCCGGCGATGTACCGGGATGTGCAATGATCTAGCGTAGCAATGACATCAAAAAACGGACAAGCCATGAAAACATCATGCTAGCAATCTTACGATGATGCAAAGCAATATGACAATGATGGTGCGTGTCATAATAAACGGAACGGTGGAAGTTGCATGGAAATATATCTCGGAATGGCTATGGAAATGCCATAATAGGTAGGTATGGTGGATGTTTTGAGGAAGGTATATGGTGGCTGTTTTGAGAAAGGTATATGGTGGGTTTAATGCACCGGCGAAAGTTGTGCGGTACTGGAGAGGCTAGCAAAGGTGGAAGGGTGAGAGTGCGTATAATCCATGGACTCAACATTAGTCATAAAGAACTCACATACTTATTGCAAAAGTCTATTAGTTATTGAAACAAAGTACTACACGCATGCTCCTAGGGGAAGGGTTGGTAGGACTTAACCATCGCGCGATCCCGACCTCCACCCAAAGGAAGGCATTCAATAAATAAATCATGCTCCGACTTCATCACATAACGGTTCACCATACGTGCATCCTATGGGAATCACAAACCTTAACACAAGTATTTCTACCAATCCACAATTACTCACTAGCATGTCTCTAATATTACCATCTTTATATCTCAAAACAATCATATGGAATCAAACTTCTCATAGTATTCAATGCACTTTATATGAAAGTTTTTATTATATCTCTCTTGGATGCCCATCATATTGGGACTAAATTGATAACCTAAAAAAATTACCATGCTATTTAGAGACTCTCAAAATAATATAAGTGAAGAAAGAGAGTTCAACAATTTCTATAAAATAAAGCCACCGCCGTGCTCTAAAAAGATATAAGTGAAGCACTAGAGCATATTGCCTAGCTCAAAAGATATAAGTGAAGCACATAGAGTATTCTAATAAAATCACGATTCATGCGTGTCCCTCTCAAAAAGGTGTGTACAGCAAGGATGATTGTGGCAAACTAAAAAGCAAAGACTCATATCAAACAAGACGCTCCAAGCAAAACTCATATCATGTGGTGAATAAAAATATAGCCTCAAGTAAATTTACCGATGGATTGAAGACGAAAGAGGGGATGCCTTCCGGGGCATCCCCAAGCTTAGGCTATTGGTTGTCCTTTAATATTACCTTGGGGTGCCTTGGGAATCCCCAAGCTTAGGCTCTTGCCACTCCTTATTCCGTAGTCCAAGAAATCTTTACCCAAAACTTGAAAACTTCACAACACAAAACTCAACAGAAAACTCATAAGATCCGTTAGTATAAGAAAATAAAATCACCACTTTTGGTACTGTTGTGAACTCATTCTTTATTAATATTGGTGTAATATCTACTGTATTCCAACTTCTCCATAGTTCATACCCCCCGATACTACCCATAGATTCATCAAAATAAGCAAACAACACATAGAAAACAAAATCTGTCAAAAACAGAACAGTCTGTAGAAATCTGTAAACTTCGAATAATAATGTAACTCCAAAAAATCTGAAAAATTAGGACATCCTGGGAAATTTGTATATAAATATTTTGTAAAAAATTCATATCATAAGCACGCTTCTGTGATTTATGAAAATTATTATACTGGGCGCAAAAGTTTCTGTTTTTCAGCAAGATCAAATCAACTATCACCGTAGGCCATCCTAAAGTCTTACTTGCCACAAACACTAATTAAAACACCAAAACACAATTAGTACAGAGGTAATAATGTGTAGTTTATTCAAGAACAGAAGCAAAATAAAAAACATAAAAATAAAATTGGGTTGCCTCCCAACAAGCGCTATTGTTTAACGCCCCTAACTAGGCATAACGCAATAGATTTAGGTATTATCATCTTTGGTATGCAATCCATAAGTAGCTCTCATAATAGATTCATATGGTAACTTAATTTTCTTTCTTGGAAAGTGTTCCATGCGCTTCCTTAACGGAAATTGAAATCTAATGTTTCCTTCTTTCATATCAATAATTGCACCAATCGTTCTAAGGAAAGGTCTACCAAGAATAATAGGACATGTAGGATTGCAATCTATATCAAGAAAAATGAAATCTACGGGCACATAATTCCTATTGGCAACAGTAAGAACATCATTAATCCTTCCCATAGGTTTCTTCATAGTGGTATCCGCAAGATGCAAATTTAAAGAACAATCATCAAATTCACGAAAACCTAGCACATCACATAAAGTTTTCGGAATCGTGGAAACTAGCACCCAAATCACACAAAGCATGGCACTCATAATCTTTAATTTTAATCTTAATAGTAGGTTCCCACTCATCATAAAGCTTTCTAGGTATAGAAACTTCCAACTCAAGTTTTTCTTCAAAAGATTTCATCATAGCATCAACGATATGTTTAGTAAAAGCTTTATTTTGATTATAAGCATGAGGAGAATTCAACATGGATTGCAACAAGGAAATACAATCTATCAAAGAACAATTATCATAATTAAAGTCCTTGAAATCCAAAAGAATGGGTTCATTGCTACTTAAAGTTTTGACCTCTTCAATCCCGCTTTTATCAATTTTTGCATCAAGACCTATAAACTCCAAATCATTGGGACGCCTTCTAACTAAAGTTGACTCATCTCTAGTCCCATATTTATCAAGATTTATATTAGAAAACAAAGATTCAATAGGAGTCACATCAATCACTTTAAGAACTTCATCATTATTTTCACGAGAAATCGAAGAACACGCTTTTACAAGCAATTCTTGCTTAGCACGCATCCTAGCGGTTCTTTCTTTACATTCATCCATAGAAATTCTCATAGCTTTTAGAGACTCATTAATATCATGCTTGGGTGGAATATATCTAATTTTCAAAGAATCAATCTCAAGGGAAATTATATCCACGTTCCTAGCCAAATCATCAATCTTAAGCAATTTTTCTTCAACCATAGCATTGAAATTCTTTTGGGAACTAATAAATTCTTTAATATTATTCTCAAGATCAGAGGGCATCTTATTATAATTGCCATAAGTATTGTTGTAGGAATTACCATAGTTGTTAGAGGAATTACTAGGAAACGGCCTAGGGTTGAAAGTACCTCTATACGCGTTATTACCAAAATTGTTCCTATTAACAAAATTCACATCCATAGATTCATGATTATTTCCAATCAAAGAAGACAAAAGCATATCATTAGGATCAATAGGAGCACTCTTACTAGAAAAAAATTTCATTAATTCATCCATCTTTCCACTCAAAGTATTTATTTCTTCAATTGCATGCACTTTTTTACTAGTAGAAGATCTTTCGGTATGCCATTGAGAGTAATTTGCCATAATATTATCTAGGAGTTTAGTAGCTTCTCCTAATGTAATTTCCATGAAAGTACCACCCGCGGCAGAATCTAAAAGATTTCTAGATGCAAAATTCAATCCCGCATAAAAAATTTGTATGATCATCCATAAACTCAAACCATGCGCAGGACAATTTCCTATCATCAATTTCATTCTCTCCCAAGATTGTGCAACATGTTCATGATCAAGTTGCTTAAAATTCATTATATCGTTCCTAAGGGAGATGATCTTAGCGGGCGGAAAGTACATGGAAATAAAAGCATCTTTACACTTATTCCATGAATCAATATTATTTTTAGGCAAAGATGAAAACCAAGTTTTAGCACGATCTCGTAGTGAGAACGGAAATAGTTTCAATTTAATAATATCATTATCCACATCTTTCTTCTTTTGCATATCATGCAATTCAATTAAAGTATTTAGATGAGATGCGGCGTCTTCACTAGGAAGGCCGGAAAATTGTTCTTTCACAACAAGATTCAGCAAAGCAGCATTAATTTCATAAGATTCCGCACTAGTGGCGGGAGCAATCGGAGTACTAATAAAATCATTATTATTTGTGTTAGAAAAGTCACACAACTTGGTATTCTCTTGAGTCATCGTGACAAAGCAAGCAATCTAGCACACAGGCAAACGAAAAGCAAACGAAAAGACGAACGGAAGATGGGCGAATAAAAAGGCAAATCTTTTTGTGTTTTTCTGAAAATCGTTTTAGAAGTGGGGGGAGATGAAAACGAGAGGCAAATGGCGAATAATGTAATGCAAGAGATGAGAGTTTATGATGGGTACTTGGTAGGCTTGATGTAGACCTCCCCGGCAACGGCGCTAGAAATCCTTCTTGCTACTTCTTGAGATTGCATTGGTTTTCCCTTGAAGAGGAAAGGGTGATGCAGCAAAGTAGAGATAAGTATTTCCCTCAGTTAGAGAACCAAGGTATCAATCCAGTAGGAGGTACAAGCAAGTCCCCAATCTATGCACCTGCACAAACAATCAAATACTTGCACCCAATGCGATAAAGGGGTTGTCAATCCCTTCTCGGTCACTTGCAAAGGTGAGATCTAATAGAGATAGGTATAAAAGATTGCTAAAAAGTAAAAGTAAATAAAAGTAAATAAATTTGCAGCAAGGTATTTTTGGTTTATAGATCTAAAAGTATATGATGGGAAATATACCCGGGGGCCATAGGTTTCACTAGAGGCTTCTCTCATGAAGGTAAATAATACGGTGGGTGAACAAATTACTGTCGAGCAATTGATAGAAAAGCGCAAAGTTATGATGATATCCAAGCCAATGATTATGCATATAGGCATCACATCCGTGTCAACTAGACCGAAACGATTCTGCATGTACTAATATTACTACACACATCGACCGCTATCCAGCATGCATCTAGAGTATTGAGTTCATAAAGAACGGAGTAACGCCTTAAGTAAGATGACATGATGTAGAGGGATAAACTCAAGCAACCCCATCTTTTTATCCTTGATGGCAACAATACAAATACGTGCCTCGCTACCCCTACTTTGTCACTGGGTGAGGATACCGCAAGATTGAACCCAAAACTAAGCACCTCTCCCATTGCAAGAACTACCAATCTAGTTGGCCAAACCAAACCAATAATTCAAAGAGAAATACAAAGATATCAAATCATGCATATAAGAATTCAGAGGAGATTCAAATAATATTCATAGATAATCTGATCATAAATCCACAATTCATCGGATCTTGACAAACACACCGCAAAATGGATTACATCGTGTAGATCTCCAAGAACATCGAGGAGAACATGGTATTGAGTATCATAGAGAGAGAAGAAGCCATCTAGCTACTAGCTATGGACTCGTAAAGGGATATGCCAGGTTTTTGTCTGTTTGAATATACGTAATAGTTATTACTCCGGAGTTTCTCAACTTCCTGACAGACTTCAAACATCTCTTCACGTGTCTTGATGACTTAGCATTATTCTTAGAATTGTTCACTTTAGCGATAACCATTTGGTTGTCACAATTCATAAGAATAGCCGGTACAGGTTTTTCAACCACAGGCAAGTCCATCAAGAGCTCACACAGCCATTCTGCCTCAATAGTGGCTGTGTCTAAAGCAGTTAGTTCTGCTTCCATAGTTGACCTCGTCAATATGGTTTGTTTACAAGACCTCCATTACACTGCGCCACCTCCATGAGTAAATACATACCCACTTGTGGCGTAGAATACATCAACATCGGAGATCCAATTCGAATCACTATATCCTTCTAGCAGAGCAGGATACCCTGAATAGTGAATTCCGTAACTCATAGTACCTCTCAGATAGCGCAAGACCCTTTCTAGTGCATGCCAATGATCATCACCCGGATTGGACATGAACCTACTCAATTTGCTCGTAGTAAAGAGATATCTGGTCTTGTAGCGCTATCTAAGTACATGAATGAACCAACAATTTGAGAGTATCTTAATTGATTTCTCGTTTCTCTCTTGTTCTTTCTAAGTGTCACGCTGGGATCATAAGGTGTTGAAGAAGGCTTGCTATCCATAAAGCCGAACCGGCTCAAGACCTTCTCAACGTAGTGAGATTGCGTTAGAGTAATCCCACTCTCAGTCTTAAGAAGTTTGATTTTTGAAATCACATCAGTTTCTCCCAGATCTTTCATATCAACACTCTTTGATAGAAAAAACTTGACCACATTGATCGCTTCAATGTTTGTACCAAAGAACAGTATGTCATCCACATACAAACATAATATGACACTATTGCCCCAACCATGGTGATAGTAAACACACCTATCAGCCTCGTTAATGACAAATCCTGCAGAAGTCAGAGTTCTTTCAAACTTCTCATGCCATTGCTTAGGTGCCTGTTTCAGACCATACAAAGATTTTAACAATTTGCACAACTTTCTCTCTTCACCCTTTACCACAAACCCGTCAGGCTGATCCATATAGATTTCCTCTTCCAACTCTCCATTGAGGAAAGTTGTCTTTACATCCATTTGATGAATGATAAGACCATAAGAGGCAGCCAGGGAAAGTAGCACCCGAATGGTGGTCATGCTTGCAACAGGTGAATAGGTGTCAAAGTAATCTTCGCCCTCTTTCTGAGTGTAGACCTTGGCCACAAGACGTGCATTGTACTTATCAATAGTACCATCAGGCCTTAGCTTCTTTTTGAATACCCACTTACAGCCCACAGATTTACAACCATATGGTCTATCAGTGAGTTCCCAAGTTCCATTAGAAAGAATTGAGTCCATCTCCTTATGAACAGCTTCTTTCCAATCATCTACATCCGGAGATGCATATGCCTCTGCAATAGACTTGGGAGTATCGTCCACAAGGTATACAATGAAATCATCACCAAAGGCTTTTTCAATCCTTCGTCTCTTACTCCTCACAGGAGCTTCATTGTTATCCTTCTCAAGGACTTCCTCATGTGATTGTTCAAAATACTCATCAGACGTACTAGATTCAGGAATTATCTCAGAAGAAAATCTAGCAATGCTATGCATATCTTTCGTAGGAAATATATTCTCAAAAAATGTTGCATCACCAGATTCCTTTATAGTATCAACATGCATATCAGGTACCTCAGATTTAACCACTAAAAATCAATAAGCAATGCTCCGTTGAGCATAACCTAGAAAGACACAATCCACTGTCTTTGGTCCGAGTTTGCGTTTCTTAGGAATAGGAATATTGACCTTTGCCAAGCATCCCCAAGTGCTCAAGTAAGAGAGTGATGGTTTTCTCCCAGCCCACTCCTCATAAGGGGTTTTCTCTTTATTCTTGTTAGGAACTCTATTCAGGACATGACATGAAGTCAATAGAGCCTCCCCTCACCATGCCTTAGATAAACCAGTGGCGTCTAACATGGCATTCACCAAATCAGTCAGCATGCAATTTTTCCTCTCGGCAACCCCATTTGATTGGGGTGAATAGGGAGGCGTCCTCTCATGAATAATAAAATGTTCCTCACAAAATTCATCAAATAATTTGGGAAAATACTCTCCACCACGATCAGACCTAAGATGCTTGATCTTTCTCTCTAGTTGATTTTCAACTTCAGCTTTATAGATTTTAAAGTAGTCCAAAGCTTCATCTTTAGTTTGCAACAAATAAACATAGCAAAATCTAATCGCATCATCAACCAACGTCATGAAATATCTCTTTCCACCTTTTGGCAACACACCATTCATCTCACAAAGATCAGAATATATGAGTCTTAGAGGTGCCAAATTTCCCTCCTCGACAGTTGTGTGAGGCTTTCGAGGTTGCTTCGATTGCACACAACTATGGCACTTAGAACCTTTGGCAACAGTGAAATTCAGAGTTAAACTCATACTGGATAGCTGAGACATTAAACCAAAACTAATATGACATAAACGAGAGTGCAAACACTTGCATCATCATTAACACAAGCACAAATTTCGTTTACTGACTTATTGCAAAAATCTGAAAGGGAAAAACGGAACAAGCCTCCGCACTCATAGAATTTGCCTATAAATTGTCCAAATCTCGACACAATTACTTTATTCGACTCTAAAACTACCTTAAACCCATCTCGATATAGAAGGGAGCCGCTAACTAGATTCTTGTTCATATTAGGGACATGCTGCATGTTCCATAGTTGCACGATCTTTCCCGAAGTAAACTTCAGATCCACCATGCCAGTGCCACGAACAGAAGCATGTGACCCATTCCCCATTAGGATGGAAGAATCCCTTGCAACCTGATAAGAAGTAAACAAAGAGACATCGGCAAACACATGAACATTAGCACCCGAATCAATCCACCACGAAGATGATTGAAATAGTGAAAGCACAATAGGTAAATTACCGTACCCATCAGTATTGCTAGCGGTCACCATGTTGATAGTCTTGGAGCTCGTTTTCCCTCTGCGGTCTGCACGTTCAGGGCATTCCTTGGAAAAGTGTCCGGCTTCCCACAGGCGTAGCACTCTAGCTCAGCCTTGTTAAACTTCTTCTTCTTGAAGGTAGTAGTCTTGGTAGGCTTGTTGAAAATAGGTTTTTTCTTCCCTTTGTTATTGTTCTGTGGGTACCTCTCCATCATATTGGCGGTGGGTTGAACCTCACCTCCTTTCTCAGTAGTGTCTTTAGCCCAAACTTTTTCTTCAACATCAGGAGATGCAATCAGATTTTCAACTGATCTCTCCTGTCTCTTATGTTTCAGAGTTGTGGCAAAATTCCTCCATGAAGGAGGCAACTTTGCAATCATGCACCTTGCCACAAATTTGTCGGGTAGAACACACTTAAGGAGTTCAAGTTCCTTCATAATGCACTGTATCTCATGAGCTTGTTCAACCACAGAACGGTTATTCACCATCTTGTAGTCATGAAAACTCTTCATGATGTACAGTTCACTGCCTGCATCTGTTGCACCAAATTTTGCGTTCAGTGCCTCCCACAGTGTCTTTCCGTCATCTATGTGCATGTACACATCACACAGACGGTCAGCAAGAACACTTAGAAGGCATCCCACAAACATAGTATTGGCTTCCTGGAATTTTCTCTGATCTTCGTCAGACATTCCCTCTGGAGCACCAACACTAACGTGGAAAACTTTCAGAGCATTAAGCCAGAGTGTGGTCTTCACCTGCCACCTCTTAAAGTACATACCGGTAAACTTATCCGGCCTTAGTGCATCAGCGAATCTAGCCATAGTTAACTCAGGAAATTGCCTACAATTAGGTTTTTGGATTGTTGGAATATTAGACAAGTTCATGATTATTTCCAGTAAATAATTCATGACTAGAACAGAGACTAGCATGTAACAATCTAGCAAACTAGAGGAACAACAAAACATGCAGAACAGCAGCGCACATGATACAGCAGCTGTAGAGAGAGACATGAACAGATGACGATGGACGTACTGTTTGTTAGCTGTTGCAGGAGCGACAATGTTGATGACGATGTTAGCGATGATCTGCTGCTGACGACGATGAGTAGCACTTCCCGACATGGAAGAAAGACGACCCGTGAGGACGAACTTGAGCAGTCACATAGGGCGCTTCCCAAAAACCTAATTCGTCCTCTCCCGGTGCGGGATCGCAAGGACGAACGGTTCCGGAGACCTGCTCTCCCGCACGTCGATGCACGCCAGCGTTTGGGATGGTGTAGACTACGATGGTGGCGCAAGTAGCGAGATGAGGCAAAACCCTAGGTGTTTTCGGTGTATCTTTGGCCGCAGCCTGTAGCAGTATATATATATTAGGACCAGAGGCGGTATTGTGTCGTGATCACAATCTCAAACTGACTAGGTTTCTATGCCGTATACTTACCGGACAAGAAATAATTAACTTGTCTACCAAGGCATAAAAAATAAAACAGCAAAAGTAAGCCATGCCCCTGCAAGGCAACGGATCAGATTTCGATGGACCATTCATGCGTACGCGCCGCCCTGGCCCCGGCCCGTGCCTGAGCTAGGCCAGGCCATGCCAGGCCAGGCAAGGCGAGTGAGCGCGAGCGTGTGGTCTTCCCTTTCTCTTCTCAACACACCACTTAGAGTGGTGGAGAGAACCCACTATGTAAAGAGGTCCAACTCTTCCTCAACTTCTGCTACTTCTTGAGCTTGCGTTGGTTTTCCCTTGAAGAGGAAAGGGTGATGCAGCAAAGTAGAGATAAGTATTTCCCTCAGTTAGATAACCAAGGTATCAATCCAGTAGGAGGTACAAGCAAGTCCCTAGTCTATGCACCAGCACAAACAATCAAACACTTGCACCCAACGTGATAAAGGGGTTATCAATCCCTTCTCGGTCACTTGCAAAGGTGAGATCTAATAGAGATAGGTATAAAAGATTGCTAAAAAGTAAAACTAAATAAAAGTAAATAAATTTTCAGCAAAGTATTTTTGGTTTATAGATCTGAAACTATATGATGGAAAATAGACCCGGGGGCCATAGGTTTCACTAGAGGCTTCTCTCATGAAGGTAAATAATATGGTGGGTGAACAAATTACTGTCGAGCAATTGATAGAAAAGCACAAAGTTATGACGATATCCAAGGCAATGATTATGCATATAGGCATCACGTCCGTGTCAAGTAGACCGAAACAATTCTGCATCTACTACTATTACTCCACACATCGACCGCTATCCAGCTTGCATCTAGAGTATTAAGTTCATAAAGAATGGAGTAACGCCTTAAGTAAGATGACATGATGTAGAGGGATAAACTCAAGCAATATGATGAAAACCCCATCTTTTTATCCTTGATGGCAACAATACAAATACGTGCCTCGCTACCCCTACTTTGTGACTGGGTGAGGACACCGCAAGATTGAACACAAAACTAAGCACCTCTCCCATTGCAAGAACTACCAATCTAGTTGGCCAAACCAAACCAATAATTCAAAGAGAAATACAAAGATATCAAATCATGCATATAAGAATTCAGAGGAGATTTAAATAATATTCATAGATAATCTGATCATAAATCCACAATTCATCGGATCTCGACAAACACACCGCAAAAGAAGATTACATCGGATAGATCTCCAAGAACATCGAGGAGAACATGGTATTGAGGATCATAGAGAGAGAGAAGAAGCCATCTAGCTACTAGCTATGGACCTCTAGGTCTGAGGTAGACTACTCATGCTTCATCAGAAGGGCAACAGGGTTGATGTAGATGCCCTCCGTGATCGAATCCCCCTCCGGCAGATTGCCGGAAAAGGCCCCAAGATGGGATCTCACCGGAACAGAAGGTTGCGGCGGCGGAAAAGTATTTTTGTGGCTCTCCCTGATGGTTTGGGAATATATAGGCCAAAGATTAGGGTTAGAGGACCTCTAGGGGGGCCACAAGCCTGGGGGGCGCCCCCCCAGGGCGCGCCCCTACGGCTTGTCGTTTCTCCGTAGGTCTTCTGACCTCCTCTCCAAGTCTCGTAGGTGTCTTCTGGTCCAAGAAAAATCATCACGAAAGTTTTATTCCGTTTGGACACCGATTGATATTCCTTTTCTGTAAAACTCAAAAACAGGGAAAAAACAGAAACTGGCACTGGGCTGTAGGTTAATAGGTTAGTCCCAAAAATAATATAAAATAGCATATTAATACATATAAAATATCCAAAACATATAATATAATAGCATGGAACAATCAAAAATTATAGATACATTGGAGACGTATCAATCATCCCCAAGCTTAATTCTTGCTCGTCCTCGAGTAGGTAAATGATAAAAACAGAATTTTTGATGTGGAATGCTACCTAACATATTTATCCATGTAATTTTCTTTATTGTGGCATGAATATTCAGATCCATAAGATTCAAAACAAAAATTTAATGTTGACATAAAAACAATAATACTTCAAGCATACTAATAAAGCAATCATGTCTTCTCAAAATAACATGGCCAAAGAAAGTTATCCCTACATAATCATATAGTCTGGCTATGCTCCATCTTCATCACACAAAGTATTAAATCATGCACAACCCCGGTTTTAGCCAAGCAATTGTTTCACACTTTAGTATTCTCAAACTTTTTCAACTCTCACGCAATATATGGTGGTTGTGGAGAAGACAAAAAGAAGGAGATAGTCTCACATCAACTAGGCGTATCAACGGGCTAAGGAGATGCCCATCAATAGATATCAATGTGAGTGAGTAAGGATTGCCATGCAACAGATGCACTAGAGCTATAAGTTTATGAAAGCTCAAAAAGAAACTAAGTGGGTGTGCATCCAACTCGCTTGCTCACGAAGACCTAGGGCAATTTGAGGAAGCCCATCATTGGAATATACAAGTCAAGTTCTATAATGAAAAATTCCCACTAGTATATGAAAGTGACAATATAGGAGACTCTCTATCATGAAGATCATGGTGCTACTTTGAAGCACAAGTGTGGAAAAAGGATAGTAGCATTGCCCCTTCTCTCTTTTCTCTCTTTTTTTTGGTGGGCTTCTTTAGCCTCTTTTTTTATTTGGGCTTCTTTGTCCTCTTTTATTTTTATAAAGTCCAGAAATTATCCCAACTTGTGAGGGAATCATAGTTTCCATCATCCTTTCCTCACATGGGACAATGCTCTAATAATGATCATCACACTTTTATTTACTTACAACTCAAGAATTACAACTCGATACTAGAACAAAATATGACTCTATATGAATGCCTCCGGCGATGTACCAAGATGTGCAATGATCTAGCGTAGCAATGACATCAAAAAATGGACAAGCCATGAAAACATCATGCTAGCAATCTTACGATGATGCAAAGCAATATGACAATGATGGTGCGTGTCATAATAAACGGAACGGTGGAAGTTGCATGGAAATATATCTCGGAATGGCTATGGAAATGCCATAATAGGTAGGTATGGTGGATGTTTTGAGGAAGGTATATGGTGGCTGTTTTGAGAAAGGTATATGGTGGGTTTAATGCACCGGCGAAAGTTGTGCGGTACTGGAGAGGCTAGCAAAGGTGGAAGGGTGAGAGTGCGTATAATCCATGGACTCAACATTAGTCATAAAGAACTCACATACTTATTGCAAAAGTCTATTAGTTATTGAAACAAAGTACTACACGCATGCTCCTAGGGGAAGGGTTGGTAGGACTTAACCATCGCGCGATCCCGACCTCCACCCAAAGGAAGGCATTCAATAAATAAATCATGCTCCGACTTCATCACATAACGGTTCACCATACGTGCATCCTATGGGAATCACAAACCTTAACACAAGTATTTCTACCAATCCACAATTACTCACTAGCATGTCTCTAATATTACCATCTTTATATCTCAAAACAATCATATGGAATCAAACTTCTCATAGTATTCAATGCACTTTATATGAAAGTTTTTATTATATCTCTCTTGGATGCCCATCATATTGGGACTAAATTGATAACCTAAAAAAATTACCATGCTATTTAGAGACTCTCAAAATAATATAAGTGAAGAAAGAGAGTTCAACAATTTCTATAAAATAAAGCCACCGCCGTGCTCTAAAAAGATATAAGTGAAGCACTAGAGCATATTGCCTAGCTCAAAAGATATAAGTGAAGCACATAGATTATTCTAATAAATTCACGATTCATGCGTGTCCCTCTCAAAAAGGTGTGTACAGCAAGGATGATTGTGGCAAACTAAAAAGCCAAGACTCATATCAAACAAGACGCTCCAAGCAAAACTCATATCATGTGGTGAATAAAAATATAGCCTCAAGTAAATTTACCGATGGATTGAAGACGAAAGAGGGGATGCCTTCCGGGGCATCCCCAAGCTTAGGCTATTTGTTGTCCTTTAATATTACCTTGGGGTGCCTTGGGAATCCCCAAGCTTAGGCTCTTGCCACTCCTTATTCCATAGTCTATGAAATCTTTACCCAAAACTTGAAAACTTCACAACACAAAACTCAAGAGAAAACTCATAAGATCCGTTAGTATAAGAAAAAAAAATCACCACTTTTGGTACTGTTGTGAACTCATTCTTTATTAATATTGGTGTAATATCTACTGTATTCCAACTTCTCCATAGTTCATACCCCCCGATACTACCCATAGATTCATCAAAATAAGCAAACAACACATAGAAAACAAAATCTGTCAAAAACAGAACAGTCTGTAGAAATCTGTAAACTTTCAATAATACTGTAACTCCAAAAAATCTGAAAAATTAGGACATCCTGGGAAATTTGTATATAAATATTTTGTAAAAAATTCATATCATAAGCATGCTTCTGTGATTTATGAAAATTATTATACCTGGCCCAAAAGTTTCTGTTTTTCAGCAAGATCAAATCAACTATCACCGTAGGCCATCGTAAAGTCTTACTTGGCACAAACACTAATTAAAACACCAAAACACAATTAGTACAGAGGTAATAATGTTTAATTTATTCAATAACAGAAGCAAAATAAAAAACATAAAAATAAAATTGGGTTGCCTCCCAACAAGCGCTATTGTTTAACGCCCCTAACTAGGCATAACGCAATAGATTTAGGTATTATCATCTTTGGTATGCAATCCATAAGTAGCTCTCATAATAGATTCATATGGTAACTTAATTTTCTTTCTTGGAAAGTGTTCCATGCGCTTCCTTAACGGAAATTGAAATCTAATGTTTCCTTCTTTCATATCAATAATTGCACCAATCGTTCTAAGGAAAGGTCTACCAAGAATAATAGGACATGTAGGATTGCAATCTATATCAAGAACAATGAAATCTACGGGCACATAATTCCTATTGGCAACAGTAAGAACATCATTAATCCTTCCCATAGGTTTCTTTATAGTGGAATCCGCAAGATGCAAATTTAAAGAACAATCATCAAATTCACGAAAAACTAGCACATCACATAAAGTTTTCGGAATCGTGGAAACTAGCACCCAAATCACACAAAGCATGGAACTCATAATCTTTAATTTTAATCTTAATAGTAGGTTCCCACTCATCATAAAGCTTTCTAGGTATAGAAACTTCCAACTCATGTTTTTCTTCAAAAGATTTCATCATAGCATCAATGATATGTTTAGTAAAAGCTTTATTTTGATTATAAGCATGAGGAGAATTCAACATGGATTGAAACAAGGAAATACAATCTATCAAAGAACAATTATCATAATTAAAGTCCTTGAAATCCAAAAGAATGGGTTCATTGCTACTTAAAGTTTTGACCTCTTCAATCCCGCTTTTATCAATTTTTGCATCAAGACCTATAAACTCCAAATCATTGGGACGCCTTCTAACTAAAGTTGACTCATCTCTAGTCCCATATTTATCAAGATTTATATTAGAAAACAAAGATTCAATAGGAGTCACATCAATCACTTTAAGAACTTCATCATTATTTTCACGAGAAATCGAAGAACACGCTTTTACAAGCAATTCTTGCTTAGCACGCATCCTAGCGGTTCTTTCTTTACATTCATCCATAGAAATTCTCATAGCTTTTAGAGACTCATTAATATCATGCTTGGGTGGAATATATCTAATTTTCAAAGAATCAATCTCAAGAGAAATTATATCCATGTTCCTAGCCAAATCATCAACCTTAAGCAATTTTTCTTCAACCATAGCATTGAAATTCTTTTGGGAACTAATAAATTCTTTAATATTATTCTCAAGATCAGAGGGCATCTTATTATAATTTCCATAAGGATTGTTGTAGGAATTACCATAGTTGTTAGAGGAATTACTAGGAAACGGCCTAGGGTTGAAAGTACCTCTATACGCGTTATTACCAAAATTCTTCCTATCAACAAAATTCACATCCATAGATTCATGATTATTTCCAATCAAAGAAGACAAAAGCATATCATTAGGATCAATAGGAGCACTCTTACTAGAAAAAAATTCATTAATTCATCCATCTTTCCACTCAAAGTATTTATTTCTTCAATTGCATGCACTTTTTTACTAGTAGAAGATCTTTCGGTATGCCATTGAGAGTAATTTGTCATAATATTATCTAGGAGTTTAGTAGCTTCTCCTAATGTAATTTCCATGAAAGTACCACCCGCGGCGGAATCTAAAAGATTTCTAGATGCAAAATTCAATCCCGCATAAAAAATTTGTATGATCATCCATAAACTCAAACCATGCGCAGGACAATTTCTTATCATCAATTTCATTCTCTCCCAAGATTGTGCAACATGTTCATGATCAAGTTGCTTAAAATTCATTATATCGTTCCTAAGGGAGATGATCTTAGCGGGCGGAAAGTACATGGAAATAAAAGCATCTTTACACTTATTCCATGAATCAATATTATTTTTAGGCAAAGATGAAAACCAAGTTTTAGCACGATCTCGTAGTGAGAACGGAAATAGTTTCAATTTAATAATATCATTATCCACATCTTTCTTCTTTTGCATATCACGCAATTCAATTAAAGTATTTAGATTAGATGCGGCGTCTTCACTAGGAAGGCCAGAAAATTGTTCTTTCATAACAAGATTCAGCAAAGCAGCATTAATTTCATAAGATTCCGCACTAGTGGCGGGAGCAATCGGAGTACTAATAAAATCATTATTATTTGTGTTGGAAAAGTCACACAACTTGGTATTCTCTTGAGTCATCGTGACAAAGCAAGCAATCTAGCACACAGCCAAACGAAAAGCAAACGAAAAGACGAACGGAAGATGGGCGAATAAAAAGGCAAATCTTTTTGTGTTTTTCTGAAAATCATTTTAGAAGTGGGGGGAGAGGAAAACGAGAGGCAAATGGCGAATAATGTAATGCAAGAGATGAGAGTTTATGATGGGTACTTGGTGTGACGCCCCCCGGCCCGATCGTGCACTAATCATACACGCAAATGCACACGATCAAGCCTAAGGACTCACGGGAAGATATCACAACACAACTCTAAAACATAAATAATGTCATACAAGCTTTATATTACAAGCCAGGGGCCTCGAGGGCTCGAACACATAAGCTTGCGTACAAGCGTCAGCGGAAGCATCAGATATCTGAGTACAGATATGAAACAGAAACAGAAAGGCCTTTAGAAAGGCGGGACAAAAATAAAACACTACGATCGAAAGGCGAAGGCCTCCTGCCTGGGACCCTCCGATCCTACTCCTGGTCGTCAGTCAACTCGTAGTAGTATCCATCCTCTGGGTAGTAGTAGCAATCGATCGACGGGGCATCTGTCTCAAGGGGCTCCGTCCTCTGGTCGCGACAAACTGATATGGGGAGAAAAGGAAAACAAAGCAACCGTGAGTACTCAGAAGTACTCAGCAAGCAAGGATCTACACTACATATGCAACATTTTCAAAGGGAGGCTGTATATGTGGACTGGGCTGCAGAAATGCAAGAATAGAGAGAAGGCCTAGTCCTATCGAAGACTAGCATCTTCATCGGTCTTGCAGAAATAGAAGAGGGTAGAACAGTACAATATAATGTAGCAGTATCATTAAGTCTCAACCTCACCCAGAGATCCTTTCTCGACTCCCTGCGAGAAAGCAATCCCAGAGCCATACAGTCATCAACCTCGTCCGGAGATCCCTTCTCGACTCCCTGCGAGAAGCAATCCCAGAGCCATACATACAGGTCTCATCACAGGTATCCAGTTCTAGTTGTATCGATCGGGATACAACTCCGAGTGTCCTTTACCGTAGGACCGGCTATCGATAGAAATGTTCTTCCCTGCAGGGGTGCACCAACTTACCCAACACGCTCGATTAACTCCGGCCGGACACACTTTCCTGGGTCATGCCCAGCCTCGGCCAAATGATACACCGCAGCCCTACCTAAAGCTCAGCAGAGAGGTCCCCGCCGATCTACATCCTAAGCACTCAGGGGTCTTGGGCCATCGCCCTGTGCACTCCGGGTCGTTGTGTGCAGGGTGGATACCAGCACCGCCTCGGAGGGCCGGTACGATCCGACCATGCCACAATGCTAAACTGGACGTCTGACAGAACTGTCGGCTGATGCTACGATGCAGAATGCCCATACTATGCCCACGTGATGGTTAGTGCTATCAGGCCAGAGACCTGCTCGGATCAAATATCCAAATCGTTAATGGACTAGGGCTTGCGGTAACGAGCAGAGACTCACGAAAGATGTGACCCCGTCGCCCCATCTCGAGGACTTGCTGCAAGGGTTAAGAATGCCCGGCCGCGCCTCGTATTCACCACTCGGGCACCACACAGGCACCCGTCTTCACAACACTCGCCTCTCAGGTGCACGCGGGTACCCCTCAGGGTCGACCCGCCTATCCAAGTAATCAACAGTACAGTCCAAGTATCCGTGTGTCCATAACATCAGGGGAATCTGAGGTATCACCCTCGTTTGATTTCCCACTCGATGTATCCGTCAAGGTGAACTTGGAGGAATCACCCTCGATGACCACGACCGAATAGCTACTCTACAGAGTTAACATCAGAAGTGCTACAAGAGGTTTCACCCTCGGCACTCGATAGTAACGCTGCAGTGTCGTTACAACTAAAGGGGGTGATGTGCGGTGTCGGGGCCTGGTCTTCAATCCCGTTGATCGGGTCTTCTGACAGTCCAGCGCAGCAGTCGGGATAAGTGGGGTCACTGATAGGTCTCTACCCAGCCTATACTAAGCAATTTAGGATATGCAGGTAATTATCAACAGCAGGTTACAATGAACAGGCTATGCATCAGAATAGGTAAAGCAGCAGCAGCAGCAATTCTAATGCAAGCATGAGAAAATAGAATGGACGATATAGGGATTATCAAAGGGGGGGCTTGCCTGGTTGCTCGGCGGCAAGGGCAAGGTTGTCAATGGTGTCTTCGGTCTCCGGAGCTGCGTCGGTCTCAGGGAACTGCGTCGGGGTCTAACGAGAGAGAAGAGGGGGAGGAAACAGTATAAATATAGAGCAAACATGAGCAACGCAAAGTACGGCATGACAATATGCAGTGCCGGGTGTGTCCTAACGTATGGTTGCACGTCACCGAGGAAGGGGGAATCCATCCGGGAATGTTTTCCCGGTTCCGGACATTTGTCAGACAGATGACCGGAGGGGAATGGTTGCATGTTCGGATAGTTAGGGATGTGTGACGGACGAACGGACCGCGTTTTCGGATTCGTCTCGTCGTTCTGAGCAAGTTTCATGAACAAAGTTTTTCGATCGGAGCTACGGATTAAAAGATATGATTTTCTAAAGTTTTTATTAATTTCCGGAATTTAATTATTTATTTAAATCAACATTATCCGAAACAGTAGCAGGGTGACGTCACTGTGACGTAATGCTGATGTCAGCAGTCAACAGTGCATTGACTGGGTCAAACCTGACGTGTGGGTCCAGTGGGACCCACCTGTCATTGACACAGTGTTAAACTAGGAATAATTTTAATCTAATCTAAACTAATCAGTGGGTGGACCCACACGTCAGTGTCTAAACTAACTAACAATTAATTAACTTAATCATTTTAATTAGTTGTTAATTAACAGGGCCGTGGGGCCCACTAGTCAGACTAGTTGACCAGGTCAACGGTCAACAGTGGCCCCACGGGCCCACCAGTCAGGGGCACAGGGGTGGGCCAGGGGGATGCCCCGTGGCAGCCACGTCGGCAGGCCGGCCGGAGCACCCCGGCGGGTGCCAGGGACGGCGGCAGAGCGTCGGCGATCCGCGGGTTTCGCCTGTGGCCGGCCATTTGCGACGCCGCGGGCACCATTGGGACCGCGCGAGCGCCGCGGTTCGGCTGGAGGTGGTGGCCGGGCCGGGGAGTGTCCGGAGCAGGGCCAGCGGCGAGCAGGGCGGAGCAAAGCTCCGGTGAGCGATGCGGGTGACGACTCGGTGCGAGTTAGCGCGTGATCTGGGCGTCGTTCGATGCAGCGAACTACGGCAGTTCGAACAGAGCGAGTGCGGCATCAAGACGGCGACCAAAATGGCCGGGCGACGAGCGACCGCGGTGGCCGGAGCATGCGTACGCGGCGGAGCAGCTACGGCTACCGAGCGGGCGAGCAGAGAGCAGGGGAGGAAGGGGGGAGCCTCACAGTGGTTGTCGCCGTGTACGCGTGCTCGGGGGAGGGCCGGTGCAGCCGTTGGCGAAGAAGATCGCCGGCGGGGATCTGAGAAGGGGGCGGAGCAGCTGCAGTGGAGAAGGGCCCCCGGGCGTCGAATGGTGGTGCGGGGCGACGTAGTCGTGCGTGACAGAGCCGCCGGACAACACGGCGGCGCGAACAGGCGACGGTGGCCACGCCTACCACGGCCCCTTGTACATGGCCGCGTCGGGTGCGGTGGGGAGGCGACGAAGAGCGAGAGGGAGGCAGCTAGGGCGTGTCCGCGGGGTCGGGGAGGGGTTCTTGTAGGCGCGGGTGTGGGCGCGGCGTGCTGTCGAGCAGCGGTGAGGGGGGGCCTGGCCGCGCGCGGCAGGTGCTCGACAGCGCGCGCGTGAGCAGTGCGAGGTGAGGGACGGCGCGGGGGTGGGCTGGGCCGCGCTGTAGCAGTAGGCCTAGTGCACAGTAGATCCTTTAGGCCTTTTTCCTTTTTCTTTTCTGTTTTCTCTTTTCTTTTCTATTCTGTTAATTGTTTAGGCCCCAAATGGTTTTTGTAAAAAGGGAGACCTAGTCCATAAATACCAGTGCTTTATACCATAACACTAAAAACTAGTTTGGGCAAAACACCATTTCATATTTGATCTAGATTAATTAAAAGGCTTGTAAATATTATTTTCAGCCACTGTTAAAAGAGGTTTGGGTCACCTAATTAATTTAATTAATGTTGGTTACAATTTTAAAATGGTCTCTGGA
The DNA here is from genome assembly GCA_011799875.1 of Thinopyrum elongatum. Taxonomy (NCBI): domain Eukaryota; kingdom Viridiplantae; phylum Streptophyta; class Magnoliopsida; order Poales; family Poaceae; genus Thinopyrum; species Thinopyrum elongatum. Next base: position 11,060,317 of record CM022303.1, on the reverse strand, counting down.
ATATTTGCCATCTAATGAACAATTTAGTTTTTATGTTGGATAACTTTTATTTTCTACTTTCAGTTTGAATTTTCAATTGAGTTTGAATTTGAAAAGAGATATGATACTAATGTTGATTAAGCATTGTTGATCATGATGACATGGCATAATCAAGGCTGATTAATGTAGTTAACCACCGGGGGTGTTACAAATCTCCTCTACTAACAAGAATTCTCGTCCCGAGAATTAAGAGGTAGAAGGAAAAAGTTCGGGGTATTCCGCGCGAAGATTATCCTCGCGTTCACAAGTGGCTTCATCTTCAGTGTGATTTGACCACTGCACTTTGAGGAACTTGGTAACCTTCTGACGGGTCCGACGTTCAGCTTCATCGAGAATGCGGATCGGATGCTCCTTATACGATAGATCATCATGCAATTCGAGCATTTCGTGATCCACAGCTCGGTGCGGAGATTCTTTGAAGCATTTACGAAGTTGCGACACATGGAAGACGTCGTGGATATGAGAGAATTTCGGCGGCAACTCCAATTTATACACCACCTGACCACGTCTAGCAATAATGCGGAAAGGTCCAATGTAGCGTGGAGCTAGCTTGCCCTTGATTCCAAAACGGTGAGTGCCTTTCATAGGGGTGACTCGCAGATAAGCCTGATCACCAGGTTGATAAGTCAAACCCCATCGTTTGCGATCATAGTTGCTCTTCTGGCGGTCCTGAGCCGCCTTGAGATTTTCCCGGACAATACGAACTTGTTCTTCGGCGTGTTGAATAATATCTGGACCCACGAGCGGTCGTTCCCCAGTTTCTGACCAATTCAGAGGGGTTCGACACTTGCGTCCATAGAGTACTTCGAAGGGGGCCATTTTCAAACTGGCTTGATAGCTGTTGTTATAAGAGAACTCGGCATACGGGAGAGATTCTTCCCACTTCTTGCCGAAAGAAATAACACAAGCCCGAAGCATGTCTTCAAGAACCTGATTGACTCGTTCGACTTGGCCTTGGGATTGGGGGTGATAAGCTGAACTCCAGGTAATATGAGTTCCCATAGCTGTTTGGAAACTTTCCCAGAATTTGGAAGTAAAAAGACCGCCACGGTCCGAACTAATCTCCTTCGGAATACCGTGGAGTGACACAATTCTGGAGATATACAACTTTGCTAACTGACTAGCAGTGATAGTTTCTTTGACAGGCAGAAAGTGTGCAACTTTAGAGAGTTGGTCGACGACGACAAGAATAGCATTGTGACCCTTCTGTGACTTGGGAAGTCCTGTAATGAAATCCATCTGCACTTTATCCCATTTCCATAAAGGAATAGGTAACGGTTGTAGAATTCCAGTAGGCTTCTGATGTTCTGCTTTAACGCGTCGACACACATCACATTCAGCAACATATCGAGCAATGTCCTGCTTCATTTTAGACCACCAGTACCTTTGACGGAGATCACAATACATCTTGGTGCTACCTGGATGAATAGACAATGGTGTGTCATGTGCCTCCTTCATGACTTTGTCAGTCATGAGTTCGAAACGAGGTACGACAATGCGGTTTCTGAAATACAAGGTTCCATCTTCAGACAGCGAGAAATCCCTGTACTTTACAAGGTGAAGGTCTTTCTTCATCAGATCAACTTCAGCATCTTTAGCTTGTGCACTCTTAACAGCTTTCTCAAGGTCTGGTTCAACAACCAAGGTTTTTAAGTATCCTTGAGGAACTATCTCGAGATTTAGCCGTCGAAGCTCTTCATACAGGAGTGGTTGCTCTAGCTGGACTTCAAGTTCACAGCAATAAAATTTGCGACTCAACGCATCAGCCATTACATTAGCCTTGCCAGGGGTATAAGAAATACCCAAATCATAGTCCGCAATAGTCTCCATCCATGTTTGCTGACGGAGGTTTAGAGATGGCTGAGTAAATAAGTACTTCAGACTTTTATGATCCGTGTATATCTCGCAACGATTACCGAGAAGGTAATGTCGCCACAACTGCAATGCATAGATCACAGCAGCTAGTTCTAGATCATGTACCGGATAATTCTCTTCATGTGGGCGCAACTGACGAGAGCCATAAGCAATCACTTTACGCTCTTGCATTAGGACACAGCCTAATCCTTCACGGGATGCGTCACAATAGATCACAAAGTCTTTGCGGGTATCTGGAGGAGATAGTACTGGGGCAGATGTTAGCTTGTCTTTGAGTATCTGGAAACTTTCCTGACATTTTTCTGTCCATTCAAATTTTAACGCCCTTGTGAAGCAGATCAGTCAGGGGCTTAGCAATCTTAGAAAAATTCTCAACAAATCGACGGCAATAGCTTGCTAGGCCAAGAAAACTTCTGACTTGCTTGACATTCTTCGGAGGAGTCCAGTCAAGAATAGCCTGAACTCGTTCTGGGTTAACGGCAATGCCTTCTTTCGAAATCACATGGCCGAGATATGTCACTTCAGACAACCAGAATTCACATTTAGAATATTTGGCATACAATTGATGTTCACGCAGCTTCTCCAGTACAAGGCAAAGATGTTCGGCATGTTCTTCTTCATTCTTCAAATATACCAGAATATCATCCAGATATACCACGACGAATTTATCGAGGTAATCCATGAATATGTAGTTCATTAACCGGGAGAAGGTTGCTGGAGCATTTGTTAAGCCAAATGACATGACTGTGTACTCATAAGAACCATAGCGAGTAACGAATGCTGTCTTCGGAATATCCTCTTCTCGAACTCGAATCTGATGGTATCCCAATCTCAAATCAAGCTTAGAGAATACTGAGGAACCAGCAAGATGATCATACAAATCGTTGATTCTGGGAAGCGGATACTTGTTCTGAATTGTTGCTTGGTTGATTGGTCGATAATCTTGAACCAACCGATTCGTACCATCCTTCTTCTTGACAAAGAGGGAAGGTGCTCCCCAAGCAGAGGAACTGGGGCGGATGAAACCTTTCTTAAGTGATGTGTCGATTTCTTCCTTAAGCTCGAGAAGGTGGTGCGGAGGCATCTTATAGGGTCGCTTCGCAATAGGGGTAGTGCCAGGTTTCAAGTCGATGACAAATTCGACAGCTCTAGCAGGGGGTATTCCTGGAAGTTCTTCTGGAAAGACATCTTGAAAATCATGAACAACGGGAACGTTCTCGATGCCTTCAAGAGGTGAAGCATTCAATGCATTCAGAACATAAATCTGAGCTTCGGCGTCCTGAACTGTTTGAGCTGAGTATCTGACTGTCTGGCCGGAAGGGTGTGTGATGCGGACTGATTCAGTGGCACAGTCAATCAAAGCTTTATGAGGCTTCAACCAGTCCATACCCAGAGTAATGTCAATGTTGGAGGTCTTAAGGGCAATGAGAGAAACGGGGAACATCAATCCTCCAATCACAATGTGATTACCGTGGCTTACCCTGGTAGTTTGCTAATTAGCCCCGGGTGACTGGATTACCAATGGGGTGGACATCTTGTCGAAAGGGATATCATGGCTTCGTGCAAAACTTTCGGACATGAAGGAGTGCGATGCTCCAGAATCAAAGAGTACAGTAGCTGGGGTTGAATTCACTAGAAGGGTGCCCATCACAATGTTGGTGTCCTGTCAAGCTTCTTCAGTTTTAACATGGTTGACATGAACAAGCTGACTAGCAGGTGGTTTGGCACTACGATTTCTGCTAGGATGGTTTCATTGGACCTTTTTACGGTTAACGGAACAACGTGATGAATTTTGCGGCTGACCCTGAGGACAGTTGAAAGCACGATGCCCTGAGTGTCCACACTTGCGGCATAAACCATCATTATGGGGAGGAGCTTCAACATTGGGTTGTCCACCCTGAATCGTTAGCTGTCTCGGCGGCGGAGGCAGACAAGGTGCAACATAAGACGGCCTCGGTGCAGGGGCAGGTCGGTGATGAACATTGTGTAGGATCCAGACTCGACGTTTCTGAACAGGCTGACCCAAGGATGAACCAGCTTCATGAGTGCGCTTGAGCGACTCCTGGCATTCAGTTAGAGTTGTTTCAATTTGGAAAGATTTGCTGACAAGTGTTGCGAAGTCTGTGCAATCAAGGACTGCAAGTGCGAGTTTTATGTCAGTACGGAGTCCTTCACGGAATTTATCCTGCTTGCGGGCGTCAGTGCAGACGTCATCTTCAGCATAGCGGGGTAGTTCGAGAAATTTCCTCTGATATTCATCCACAGTCATTTTGCCTTGTGAGAGTTTGCGGAACTCCTGCTTCTTCTGATCCATCAGACCTTGAGGAATGTACCGTGCACGAAAAGCTGACTGAAATTCCTGCCAAGTGGTTACAGTCTCTGCAGGCAACATAGCCTTGTGGCTTTCCCACCATTGAGCAGCTGGGCCCTTCAGGTGGAATGTCGCAAAGGTGACGTAACTGTCAGGGGCAACATTAGCTGACTCCATTTCAAACAGGATGTCACGAAGCCAATCATCAGCATCCATAGGATTGGTGGAGTTGCGGAAAACGGACGGATTGAGGCGCACAAATTCTGGCAGCGAGATCGGTCCAGGCTCCTGGCGAGCCTCGTTGCATTCCAAACGTCTTACCAGACTCTCGTTGAGCTGACGGTTCAATTCAAACTGCTACATCATTGCGGCAATATAGGGTGGAGGTGGAGGATCATCAGCCATCCAGCCAAATCAACAGGGGCAGTTTAGCAAGAAAAACTACAGGTATATGGAATGATTCATGAAGTATCACGCACAACAGAAGGAAGTGTAATAGATAATTCAGCATATTCGCACCAGACATTCAAAACCACACATAGCCTCGGTTAGTATCCGGCATTACGACAGTAAAAAGGGAGGGCTAGACAACTAGGCGGCGCGCAGGCACGCGGCAAGGAAGTACACAACGAGACATAGCAAAGGCTACATCAACGTCGGAGAAAACTATTGGAGCGAGGAATCTGCAAGTGACAACACAGGGTGCCCTCGATAAAAGGATCTTGTAAGCAGAACCTGGCCCATAATCTCGAAGCAAGGGGGGATATTTCAGAACTCCGTGTGGATGTGATCACGAGAACCTAATGTTGGAGTTAGTAAAATTTATTTAACCCGAATAGAGGAGAGGTCAGAGTCCCAGAGTATAGACGAGGAATAAAAGATCCTAATACCACCCAATTGGCGACGTGGGCCCGTAAGCCACACGGCCAAGTTAGTAAAACGATTTTCGGTTACTAGACTCAACTTCGGCCAAGGAGTTGGAAAGGGGGATTCCTAGAGGCAGTCGGCTCTGATATCAACTTGTGATGCCCCCCGGCCCGATCGTGCACTAATCATACACGCAAATGCACACGATCAAGCCTAAGGACTCATGGGAAGATATCACAACACAACTCTAAAGCATAAATAAAGTCATACAAGCTTTATATTACAAGCCAGGGGCCTCGAGGGCTCGAATACATAAGCTTGCGTACAAGCGTCAGCGGAAGCATCAGATATCTGAGTACAGATATGAAACAGAAACAGAAAGGCCTTTAGAAAGGCGGGACAAAAATAAAACACTACGATCGAAAGGCGAAGGCCTCCTGCCTGGGACCCTCCGATCCTACTCCTGGTCGTCAGTCAACTCGTAGTAGTATCCATCCTCTGGGTAGTAGTAGCAATCGATCGACGGGGCATCCGTCTCAAGGGGCTCCATCCTCTGGTCGCGACAAACTGATATGGGGAGAAAAGGAAAACAAAGCAACCGTGAGTACTCAGAAGTACTCAGCAAGCAAGGATCTACACTACATATGCAACATTTTCAAAGGGAGGCTGTATATGTGGACTGGGCTGCAGAAATGCAAGAATAGAGAGAAGGCCTAGTCCTATCGAAGACTAGCATCTTCAGCGGTCTTGCAGAAATAGAAGAGGGTAGAACAGTACAATATAATGTAGCAGTATCATTAAGTCTCAACCTCACCCAGAGATCCTTTCTCGACTCCCTGCGAGAAAGCAATCCCAGAGCCATACTGTCATCAACCTCGTCCGGAGATCCCTTCTCGACTCCCTGCGAGAAACAATCCCAGAGCCATACATACAGGTCTCATCACAGGTATCCAGTTCTAGTTGTATCGATCGGGATACAACTCCGAGTGTCCTTTACCGTAGGACCGGCTATCGATAGAAATGTTCTTCCCTGCAGGGGTGCACCAACTTACCCAACACGCTCGATTAACTCCGGCCGGACACACTTTCCTGGGTCATGCCCGGCCTCGGCCAAACGATACACCGCAGCCCTACCTAAAGCTCAGCAGAGAGGTCCCCGCCGGTCTACATCCTAAGCACTCAGGGGTCTTGGGCCATCGCCCTGTGCACTCCGGGTCGTTGTGTGCAGGGTGGATACCAGCACCGCCTCGGAGGGCCGGTACGATCCGACCGTGCCACAATGCTGAACTGGACGTCTGACAGAACTGTCGGCTGATGCTACGATGCAGAACGCCCATACTATGCCCACGTGATGGTTAGTGCTATCAGGCCAGAGACCTGCTCGGATCAAATATCCAAATCGTTAATGGACTAGGGCTTGCGGTAACGAGCAGAGACTCACGAAAGATGTGACCCCGTCGACCCGTCTCGAGGACTTGCTGCAAGGGTTAAGAATGCCCGGCCGCGCCTCGTATTCACCACTCGGGCACCACACAGGCACCCGTCTTCACAACACTCGCCTCTCAGGCGCACGCGGGTACCCCTCAGGGTCGACCCGCCTATCCAAGTAATCAACAGTACAGTCCAAGTATCCGTGTGTCCATAACATCAGGGGAATCTGAGGTATCACCCTCGTTTGATTTCCCACTCGATGTATCCGTCAAGGTGAACTCGGAGGAATCACCCTCGATGACCACGACCGAATAGCTACTCTACAGAGTTAACATCAGAAGTGCTACAAGAGGTTTCACCCTCGGCACTCGATAGTAACGCTGCAGTGTCGTTACAACTAAAGGGGGTGATGTGCGGTGTCGGGGCCTGGTCTTCAATCCCGTTGATCGGGTCTTCTGACGATCCAGCGCGGCAGTCGGGATAAGTGGGGTCACTGATAGGTCTCTCCCCAGCCTATACTAAGCAGTTTAGGATATGCAGGTAATTATCAACAGCAGGTTACAATGAACAGGCTATGCATCAGAATAGGTAAAGCAGCAGCAGCAGCAATTCTAATGCAAGCATGAGAAAATAGAATGGGCGATATAGGGATTATCAAAGGGGGGGGGGCTTGTCTGGTTGCTCGGCGGCAAGGGCAAGGTTGTCAATGGTGTCTTCGGTCTCCGGAGCTGCGTCGGTCTCGGGGAACTGCGTCGGGGTCTAACGAGAGAGAAGAGGGGGAGGAAACAGTATAAATATAGAGCAAACATGAGCAACGCAAAGTACGGCATGACAATATGCAGTGACGGGTGTGTCCTAACGTATGGTTGCACGTCACCGAGGAAGGGGGAATCCATCCGGGAATGTTTTCCCGGTTCCGGACATTTGTCAGACAGATGACCGGAGGGGAACGGTTGCATGTTCGGATAGTTAGGGATGTGTGACGGACGAACGGACCGCGAATTCGGATTCGTCTCGTCGTTCTGAGCAAGTTTCATGTACAAAGTTTTTCGATCGGAGCTACGGATTAAAAGATATGATTTTCTAAAGTTTTTATTAATTTCTGGAATTTAATTATTTATTTAGATCAACATTATCCGAAATAGTAGCAGGGTGACGTCACTGTGACGTAATGCTGACGTCAGCAGTCAATAGTGCATTGACTGGGTCAAACCTGACATGTGGGTCCAGTGGGACCCACCTGTCATTGACACAGTGTTAAACCAGGATTAATTTTAATCTAATCTAAACTAATCAGTGGGTGGACCCACACATCAGTGTCTAAACTAACTAACAATTAATTAACTTAATCATTTTAATTAGCTGTTAATTAACAGGGCCGTGGGGCCCACTAGTCAGACCAGTTGACCAGGTCAACGGTCAACAGTGGCCCCACGAGCCCACCAGTCAGGGGCACAGGGGTGGGCCAGGGGGATGCCCCGTGGCAGCCACGTCGGCAGGCCGGCCGAATCGCCCCGGCGGGTGCCAGGGACGGCGGCAGAGCGCCGGCGAGCCGCGGGTTTCGCCTGTGCCCGGCCATTTGCAACGCCGCGGGCACCGTTGGGACCGCGCGAGCGCCACGGTTCGGCTGGAGGTGGTGGCCGGGCCGGGGAGTGGCCGGAGCAGGGCCAGCGGCGAGCAGGGCGGAGCAAAGCTCCGGTGAGCGATGCGGGTGACGACTCGTTGCGAGTTAGCGCGTGATCTGGGCGTCGTTCGATGCAGCGAACTACGGCGGTTCGAACAGAGCGAGTGTGGCATCAAGACGGTGACCGAAATGGCCGGGCGACGAGCGACCGCGGCGGCCGGAGCATGCGTACGCGGCGGAGCAGCTACGGCTACCGAGCGGGCGAGCAGAGAGCAGGGGAGGAAGGGGGGAGCCTCACAGTGGTTGTCGCCGTGTACGCGTGCTCGGGGGAGGGCCGGTGCAGCCGTTGGCGAAGAAGATCGCCGGCGGGGATCTGAGAAGGGGGCGGAGCAGCTGCAGTGGAGAAGGGCCCCCGGGCGTCGAATGGTGGTGCGGGGCGACGTAGTCGTGCGCGACAGAGCCGCCGGACAACACGGCGGCGCGAACAGGCGACGGTGGCCACGCCTACCACGGCCCCTTGTACATGGCCGCGTCGGGTGCGGTGGGGAGGCGACGAAGAGGGAGAGGGACGCAGCTAGGGCGTGTCCGCGGGGTCGGGGAGTTGTTCTTGTAGGCGCGGGTGTGGGCGCGGCGTGCTGTCGAGCAGCGGTGAGGGGGGGCCTGGCCGCGCGCGGCAGGTGCTCGACAGCGCGCGCGTGAGCTGTGCGAGGTGAGGGACGGCGCGGGGGTGGGCTGGGCCGCGCTGTAGCAGTAGGCCTAGTGCACAGTAGATCCTTTAGGCCTTTTTCCTTTTTCTTTTCTGTTTTCTCTTTTCTTTTCTATTCTGTTAATTGTTTAGGCCCCAAATGGTTTTTGTAAAAAGGGAGACCTAGTCCATAAATACCAGTGCTTTATACCATAACACTAAAAACTAGTTTGGGCAAAACACCATTTCATATTTGATCTAGATTAATTAAAAGGCTTGTAAATATTATTTTCAGCCACTGTTAAAAGAGGTTTGGGTCACCTAATTAATTTAATTAATGTTGGTTACAATTTTAGAATGGTCTCTGGAATATTTGCCATCTAATGAACAATTTAGTTTTTATGTTGGATAACTTTTATTTTCTACTTTCAGTTTGAATTTTCAATTGAGTTTGAATTTGAAAAGAGATATGATACTAATGTTGATTAAGCACTGTTGATCATGATGACATGGCATAATCAAGGGTGATTACTGTAGTTAACCACCGGGGGTGTTACAAATCTCCTCTACTAACAAGAATTCTCGTCCCGAGAATTAAGAGGTAGAAGGAAAAAGTTCGGGGTATTCCGCGCGAAAATTATCCTCGCGTTCCCAAGTGGCTTCATCTTCAGTATGATTTGACCACTGCACTTTGAGGAACTTGGTAACCTTCTGACGGGTCCGACGTTCAGCTTCATCGAGAATGCGGATCGGATGCTCCTTATACGATAGATCATCATGTAATTCGAGCATTTCGTGATCCACAGCTCGGTGCGGAGATTCTTTGAAGCATTTACGAAGTTGCGACACATGGAAGACGTCATGGATATGAGAGAATTTCGGCGGCAACTCCAATTTATACGCCACCTGACCACGTCTAGCAATAATGCGGAAAGAACCAATGTAGCGTGGAGCTAGCTTGCCCTTGATTTCAAAACGGTGAGTGCCTTTCATAGGGGTGACTCGCAGATAAGCCTGATCACCAGGTTGATAAGTCAAACCCCATCGTTTGCGATCATAGTTGCTCTTCTGGCGGTCCTGAGCCGCCTTGAGATTTTCCCGGACAATACGAACTTGTTCTTCGGCGTGTTGAATAATATCCGGACCCACGAGGCGGCGGCGACGAGCGGCGGTGACGACGGGCGATGGGGCCGTGGGGAGAGGCCTGCGGGAGGGACTGATGGGAGGGAGCAGTTTTTTTTTGGGAGAAAGAGGTCGAGAGAAAAAAGGAAAACTTCGGTTGTTAAGGATATCGTGTCACGCACTAACTGCGTTCCACAAATCAGGGAGGGCCGTGCGGATTAGAGGGATGCGAGCGCGGCCGATTGGCAGACCAAGGTGTCTGCTTGGCAGAACATTTGATCTGAGACGTTGATTTGGGTGGCAGACTATTGATCTAATACGGACAGTCGGATGCGTTTAAGTTGGTTTGATCCAAAGGTTCTGGTTATCCCGTGTACAATTTGTTGTGTGACTTTAAAGGAGTTTATGTTTGCTCTTTTAATAGTAGTAGAGAAAATATAATGCATTCTCCGTCTTTTGTAATACAATTAAATTTTTTTTTAATGATAAACCTATGCAAGCTCAGTTGGTTACGGGAGTTTTACCTTTGAATGCCAGGTCGTGAGTTCGGTTTCAAATCAGCAACTAATTTCTTCGGTTCTCTTTTTTTTTAATTGCGGGTTGACTCCCAAACAAAGCAAGGGAGTTTTCTGTAAAATGAGAAAAGGGAGAAAAAAAGAGAGAACCTGGGATCGAACACGGGTCTCCGGTGTGGAGTGGTGAGGCTCAAGCTACTGTGCTACTTGGATGCTTGTGATAGATCCGGGGCTTGCTGTTAATAAACTAAAGTTGGCGGCGACTTGCGAAGGGAAAAAACAAATCATTTTTTTCCACCTACCGATGGCATGGGTGGTAATTATTGACAGCTCCGGGGGCAATCTAATGACGGACGGGTGGAAGCACTAATCCCTTTATTTGTAGGTATAAATATGTAGTAGCTAGGCATGGATGGAGCCAGCTAGGTACATGGGTGTACATATTTTCCCCCAAAAAACATCGACTAGTTAGTACTACCTTCGTCCCAAAATTCTTGTCTTAAATTTGTCTAAATGTAATACGCTGGTTATATTATACTGATCTGGAAACGAAGTTCCATTTATCCCAGCAACCCAGCCAAACTTGGCCATATGGGCCATGCTTTTAAGGCCGGCCCGCGGGCACAGATTTTTGGCCTGGCACGGCACGCGAATAAAAGGGCCGTGCCAGCCTTCGTCCCGCCACGGAACAAGGCCAATCCCCACAGCCAAGCCTTAAGGCCGGCCCAGCACGGCACGGCCCGGCATGCGGCCCAAGTCGGCCCTTTTAGCACTGTTTGGTGCTGTTTTAGCCTTTTAAGACTGTTTTGGCCTTTTTAACCTAAAAACAAATGGCCCACAAGGTCAAAATCAACTCGGGCCAGCCCGTGGCCATGCCATACTGGGCCAGCCCTTTTAGCTCGCTTGCCAGGCCAATCCACGAGGTGAAGTCTTTGGGCCGGCACTGCATGGTCCTTTTATAAAAGGGCGTACATGGGCCATGCCATGACAGGCCTTTTTACGGCTGGGCCGTGCCGTGCCGGGCCGTGTCGCCCATATGGCCAGGCCTGAGCCTAGCCCACCTCATATTATCCAACTCCCCCTTATTCTTCCCTCAAAAGCCCACTATCCAAGCACAAAGCCCAGCCAGCGATAGCTACAATTCCCCAATCGATGAGAGTTAAGAGCGAGGCAGCTATTTGCGCCCCGTGTTACATAGCTCGACGATACACAGGTACGTGGCCAGTGGTATTTTTAAATTTCGTACACCCAAATTTAGGATCCTAGCTCCGCCACTGTAGCTAGGGACGATCGATGCGTGCATGTGCATGCTCATGGGAATCCTCAGCAGTCAGCACGTACTATTTTATTTTATTTTACATGCATGCAGGCATTGTTCTCTCTGCATATTACTACTCCATGCAGGCCGGAATAATAATCATTGCCATATCTCGTCCATGGAAACAAAATTATTATTTTTTATGAAATTTCGAAATTATGGACCTGATTTCAGAAATTGCATTTTTATCACCCGGTCGTTGCCGATGGGGCCGAAGAGGCCCTTTTCATCACCGCCCGGGCCGAAAAGAGCCTCTTCGTTGCTCACTGGGCCGAAGAGGCCCTTTTCATTGCCGACGCGGCCGAAGACTTACTCTTCATTGCCGACGAGGCCGAAGACATACTCTTCGTTGCCGACGCGACCGAAGACTTCGGGATAAGGCCCGAGCCCTTCTTCTTCCTCGGCTCGGCTGTTCTTTTCTGAGTCTCTCTCTTTCTTCGCCATTGGCGCCCGATGCACCACGTTTTCCGGCCATAGAGGCAGCCCACGGCCAGATCCATGAATAGAAAGAAACTAGCAAAAGAGCCCGTGCGTTGCAACGGGAGAGAAAACATAACACACACTCTCAACAACTATCACTCAAGACCACAATAGTTACATCTCCTTTATTTTAGCAAGGCATCATATTTGTGTTGCCGCTTATCCTCCTTCTCATCCTCAACGGCGATGGCCTCGGTGTTCACACAAAACAAAACAAAACGTGTTTGAATATGGTTAATCCTAAGGCGTCTCTTTCTCCCTCTCTCCTCCCTCTCCCTCTCTCTCTCTCTCTCTCTCTCTCTCGCTTTCTCTCACTCTCGCGATGAGAAATCTGTTGTTTTCCACTGCGACGTTTTTCAGAGGTATGCATGTGTAGTTATCGATGTTTTCTTTTTCCTATATGGTTATATTGGGGTCGGTAAGAAAGAAAAAACGGATTGTGCGCTATAAATTATAAGTTTGCTTTCAAAACAATATTTTAAAAATATTTAACAGGTAAAATTAACATCATATTCAGATTCCACACATTTTTCTAATCAAATTTCATATATAACATGTTAAAATCAGGGTTACGGTTTAAAAAAATCACGAACATTAGTTTTGTTTACTAACATTTTTTCGAATGCATGATCATTTTTTGAATGCATGTTTTTTTTCACTCAACAAACTTTTTTGAATCGATGGACTTTTTAAAAATTAGGGACAAATTTTAAAAATTGTGTTTTCAATTTCGGTGTTCTAAAATTTCATGGACATTTTTTTCAGATCCCCGAATATGTTTTGAATACATGATCATTTTTCCAAAATCATGAATATGATTTTATTTCCTGACCATTTTTTCCAAGTCATGATTTTTTTAATATGCGAAAAGTTTTGCAAAACCAACAACATTTTTTGAATCCGTGAAAAAATTATGATTTCCTAAATATTTTTTGAATTCACATATATTTTATGATGTCCCAAACATTTTTTTTTTAAACTCGCAACTTATAAAATTTGAAAATCAAGAATTTGTTTGAATAAGGAAGAAAACAGAATGAGAAGAAAACAGAAAAAAAAACGAAATGAAAAAAATAGGGGAGTCAAGCCCCGCACAGCACATGGGCCGCCGGCCCATGAACGCATAAGTGAGGGGGGATATGGTAGAGAAAAGGAAGATAAAAAGAGGGCAGGCTGGGGATCGAACCCTGGTGGAGACATGCGGCGCTAGCCACTGCGCTAAGCGTATGTTTGTTTTATATTAAAGGGTCTGCTCGTATATAAACTATAAGCAATAGTGTGACGTGTGAACCCTTTTTTTTGCCACTTACGGGTGGTATTGGTGGGTAATTTTTGCCAACTTCGAGGGTAGTTTTTATGACGTACGGACAGAAACCCAATTCTCTTTATTATTAGGGAAAGAAAATGACTTTTCGTCCGTGCAGGAAACGAAAAATACACTTCATCTGTGCTGGCAACGACATGCAGCATCGCCCTTTTTACACAAAGAGGTGGGCCCTAGCAGTCTTTTCGGGCCTTGCGGCAACTAAGATCGGTCTTCGTCCTACCTTGCAACCAACAGTTACTCTTCGGCCCGGGTGGCAACGAAGAGTTGTTCTTCGGCCAAGACCACAACGAAATGGACCTCTTCGGCCAGGCCAGGAACGAAAGGCCACTCTTCGTTCGACACGGCAACGACGGGGTAATAGAAACGCAATTTCTGAAACCGAGAATATAGTTTTGAGATTTTGTAAAAAAAATATTAAAAAAAATTCTCGTCCATGCATCATCGTCATCCCGTTATTGGAATCTTTGCTACGTACCTTTGAATTTGGGAACTACACCACACTAGTATAAGTTGGGCCTCCTGTCTGCCCGGCCGTTGCTCATCCTCTACCCCCCCTCTCATCCCCGGCCTATTCCTAGCTACCTAGCTGGCCCTCAACTTGCATGCATGCCATCATATCGATCTTAGCTAGGTCAAGACGTACGTACTACTCTACTCGATCGATCTTTGACCTTCATCACAACATATCGATCGACCAACTAATTCAGTTTGACAAATCGATCTATCACCATGGGCGAGCAAGTAATTACCAAGGTAAATAATATTTTCTTCGTTCATGTATTAATAATCAGTTGTTCACTAGTATGAACTATTTAATTAACATAACGAGGGCACTATAGGAGGCCCCTGTTGATTTCGGACAAATTCAGCGCGCCTTTCTCCCCAAAAACTAGTGGGGGCATTCGAAGGCCTAGATGGGTTTTTTTTTTTTGGACTGGAGCTTCCGCGCGCGTGGCGGTTACGCAAATGGTGGGTCGTCCGGAATTCCTAATAGATTGATACCAAAATAACAAATCCAAATTATAAGAAATCCTATCGAAGCTATAAGTGCAGAATTCGTACCCTTCCAATTTTGATTTGTTCCGACAGATCCAGAATTGCCTGGATCGAAGATCGTATGCTCAAGTTGTTAGGACGAGGGGGGCGGCGAAGCTTCGGCTTGAGGAGAAAATCATTACCCTTGTTGCACTATTCACAGAGACAAAGATATGTATGAGCTCGGTCTGGTGTGGCGCACACCGTGGCAAGAGATAAGGGTGCAAAAAATTCAGAAGAGGAAGCGGCATGAGGTGGCATCGGTACTCGCTAGATGCTCGACACCGAGCAGCTTTGGGGTCCAAGACAACCCTGACATGCAGGGTGCACATGTCAGTGGTTTAGGTGCCGCCACATGCTGCAGAAAAAACACATGGACATGTGGTCTCCCAGCCCACACCATCTCTCTCCACAAAAGCACTCTCTCCCTCTGCCGATGATACAGAATGGACACAAGGAAGAGTTGCACGTATCAACCTGACAAGCATGCGTGCGTGTATACATGTGCTTTTTTTTAACAGGGAAGGGCCCCAAAGGTCCCAGAAGGATCCAATCATAGAACGATATACCTTAGAATCGAATGGTTTACCATTGGTGTCTTCATCAAGATGCCCGTTAGTTGGCATAGGTGTTTTGCATGGTTTGGAATTGGTCATACCAAATTTCTTGAGGATGTCTTTGGTGAACTTGGTTCGAGAGAGAAAATTTCCTTCATTGAATTGCTTGATTTGAAACCCAAGAAAGAACTTCAACTCTCCAATCATTGACATCTCAAACTCTATGGACATAGAGGCAGCAAATTTCTTGCATAAATTTGGGTTAGGTGAACCAAATATAATGTCATCCACATAGACTTGGCATATGAGCAATTCACCATTAATCCTTTTAGTAAAAGGAGGGGCATTGATTAACCCTCTCACAAATCCTTCCTCGAGTAGAAACTTCATAAGATGGTCATACCAAGCCCGTGGGGCTTGCTTAAGACCATATAGTGCTTTATCAAGTTTATACACGTGGTCCTTGTGGTGAGGGTCAACAAAGCCGGGTGGTTATGCAATATATACCTCCTCTTGTATAGGACCATTAAGAAATGCACTTTTGACATCCATTTGATATAAAGTGAAACCATTGAAAGTGGCATATGCAAGTAAGATGCGAATGGATTCAAGATGGACAACGGGGGGCAAAGGTTTCATCAAAGTACAAGCCTTCAACTTGGGAGTAACCTTGTGCCACTAACCTTGCCTTGTTTCTAATGATGATTTTATTTTCATCTCGCTTGTTCTTGAAAATCCACTTGGTTCTAATGATGTTATGACCATGTCCGTTGGCCTCGTCACAAGAAACCATACTTTGTTGCGGGTGAAGTTTGTCAACTCTTCTTGCATGGCAATAAGCCAATCCATATCCTCCAATGCTTGTTGCAGCTTTAGTGGCTTAATGCTAGAAATAAATGAGAAGTGAGCACAAAAGTTCATTAATTGTTTACGAGTGACCACACCTTGTGACAAATCCATTAAAATCTTGTCAACATCCACGCGCCGGCCACCTTAGGCATGATGGAGGATGGAGTTTGTGGAACTTCAACTTCATCTTGGTCATCAACATCCTCATCATCTTGAGTTTCCAAAGATGGAGCATGATCATCCACATGTGCATCATCTTGGCCTTGTGCTTGATCTTGCACAATTACTTCTTTTTGAGAAACTTGCACATTTGGTTGTGGAGGGTCTTGTTCTTGTTCTTGGATTATGGGCTCATCTTGAGCACTGTGATCTTGTGGTGGTGTCACTAATGGGCAAAGGCTTATAGGTGGGCTCACATTAGTGGCAGGCGCAGTTCTACGCCTGCCATTGGTAATCTTAAGGTTTATAGGCGGGCTCACATTAGTGGCGGGCGTAGTTTTGCACCGGCCACTGGTAATTTTAATTACCAGTGGCAGGCGCAAAACTGTGCCTGCCACTGCTATTTGAGTTACTAGTGGCGGGCAGAAATATGTGCCTGCCACTGGTATTTTTGGTCCCATGCCTATTCTGACCAAAAATACCGGTGGCGGGCCCATATTATTGCCCGCCACTAGTAAAACAAGCAGCAGTGGCGGGCGCGATATTGTGCCCGCCACTTGTAACTTTTTCTGCCCGCCACTGCTACCTCAAATACCAGTGGCGGGCTCTTTTTTCTGCCCGCCACTGCCATTTGATTCAAGGAAAGGAGAGCATCCTTTTCCTTGCTTCGCTAGTGATATTCATTTATACATATTCAAGGAAAGGAGACGAATCTCCAAAAGCACATCCTCCTTAGACTATGTCTAGTGGAATAGTCAATGGATAGCTAAAGCCAAATTTGGCTATTTTGGCACACACAAAAAACCACCTTAAAAAAATTGTAGAATAGCCAAATCCTAGCCCACAATAGCCAAATTTGGCCATTCTTTCCCAATAGCCAAATTCTCTCCCCCCTCAAAAAAGTGGACCCAACTCCCACCAACCTCTCCACCATCCACCTGCACCCAACCGGAACCTGTGCTCGGCTGGCCGGATCCATGCCGGAGCCGGCACCGTCCGCCGCTGCCGCAGGAGTCACCACCGCGTCTTCTTCTCCCGCCTCCTCCTCTTCCCCCTTGGCTTGTTGCGCATCTTCCCTCTGACCCCATGCATGCTGCCGTGCCGTCCGCTCGCACCACTGCTTGCTCCGGCGCAGCCGCGCGTGGCTATGCCACCTCCGGCCACTCCCGCGAGCCTCCGCCGCCCCACGTGCCTATGCCGGAGCAAGCCTCGCAGCTCTCCCCTCCCTTCGCTCCGCCATGGCCGCTCTGTCACCCCCTGCGCCACCTCCCAGAGCTGTCGCGCCGCCGCCAGTGGTCCGCGCTCGAGCCATCGGCGCATTCCGCGGCTCCGTACTTCTCCATGCCACCGCGATGGCCCATCGCCGGAGCTTCGCGCACCAACTTCTCCCTTGCCCCCGCGATGAGGAGGGAGACAGAGAAGGAGGAGGGACATGGCGCTGTGGTGGTGGTGGCCAGTGGCGGCACCGTTGAGGAGAAGCACGGGAGGGTTGCGAATGAGAAGAAGAGAGCAGTGAGTCACTGCCTAGTGAACCCCACACGAGTCAATGGTGGAATACACAGATTTGACTCCTCTGAAATGGCTATTCCACTAGGTGGCGAAAAAACTGAGATGGCCAAAAACCACTGTGGCAATAGCCAAATGCCACTACACATGCTCTTAGGCGACATAGCAACAACACTTTCTTTTTCTGAGTTTTTTTATTTTTGAAAAGGAAGATAACCCTGGCCTCTGCATCGATTGATTCACACAGCCATATACTATTAATTTTTCAACAATGCTGAGCAAAGCCAAGCATTGATGCTGAATAAATCGGCTTAAAAAACACGAGGCCATCCAAAACGGACCTACCTCGCAGCAGTATCTCCACAAACCTACCACAAACCCTTATGACCATAGACCATAATCCACCGGTCGACACGTGACCGAACAACGAAAAGTACGCTACTCCTAGACAAATTCTTCAAGAAGGGATTGCCGCACGTGCGCTGATGTTGACGGGTCCAACCAAAGTCGAACTTGGGATTTTCATCCCCAAAGCCAATCTTCGAGCCAACACCTTCAACAAGGCACGACGCATGCAGAAAAAGTTAGTGCGGCCCCCTAAGGACCTTTCTTTTTCTGAGCTAGGAGTGGAACAGTTTGAGCATTTCCAATGGAAAAACTTTTTCAGAAGGAAAAGAGAGTAAAGGAGAAAACTTTTCCCAAAAAAAGGGAAAAAAATAGAGATTATCCTTTTGAGGGCACCTCGGCATGTAGTGCCGACACACGAAATTACGCAACCATCCGTGGCTTGTGTAGAGTTGTAAATTTGGTGCAAGTGATTGAGATCGCTTGTGGGACTAGCCATTCATTAGAAATATCAAAAGAAGCACGTCTCTTCTTCTCTGTCCCGTTCTACTATCTATCACCACTTACTCCCGCTTTGCCAAATCGTGAACAGAAAGAGCCATTTTTTTATTGGTTGGAATCAAAGCCGGTTTAACGAGCTCTCTCACCTCCTTTTTTTTTAACACGGGTGGGATCCCGAAGGATCCCGAAAGCTTTATTTATCCAGGTGGTAGACTGCAAATATTACAAACAGGACCCTGAGAGAACAAGAAAATACAACCAAGTCCCTGGACTTTGCAAGAAGGACCCCAAACTAAAGAGCTAAAAAGCTCTCTCGCCTCCTTGTATTCTGGGTTTGCTGCAACCCAGGACCAGGAGAAGGCATCAGTTAATCTCACCAGCGGAAGTGATCATTTGGAGGTCGATCTCCACGCTCCACCCAGATAGACACAATTCACATGGTTTGCCGCCGGACCGGCGTCGGCTCTGAGAGAGAGAGAGAGAGAGAGAGAGAGAGAGAGCAGGCCGGGAAGGAGCCGGTGCTAGGCTGTTCTTCGGTGGACGGAGGCGGAGGCGCTCCAGTCCAGTGCATGCGACCTGCACGGCCTAGCTGAGCCATGGAGGGAGCTCCCGTAACCGCAGCCACGGGGGCCTTGGGGCCCGTTGTAGCCAAGCTGGGTGCTTTGCTGGGCGGCGAGTACAAGCTTCGGCGCCAGACTCGCAAGGACGTCAAGTTCATCAAATCCAAGCTCAAGTCTGTGCACTCCATCCTTTGGGCGGTATGGGAGAGGGAGGGTCTCGATGCGGAATCCAAGGACTTGAAGAAGGAAGCGCTGGATCTCGCCGACGATATGCACGACGCTGTCGACGACTTCATCCTCACCATGGAGCGCAGCCGCAGAAAAAAACACTTGATGATCCAGAGCAAGATCGAAGCCAGCTGCCCTTTCCAAGTTCTGAAGAAGAGAGTAGATGACGTGTCGGTCCGGTGCCGCAACAAGTGGAAGTGGGACAAGAACAAGTGTGCTGAACCCATCTCCAGCTTATTTGCAAGGAAAAACAACAAACCCAGCACCCCTAGCAAACCGGCTCCTCTTCGAGCTCCATTTGCCCGCAAGGATGCGTCGGAACTCATCGGTATGCGTAGATGGAAGAATGACCTCATCGAGTACCTGGTAGGAGGAGAAGGAGATCCAAGGACCTCATCAGATACAATGGTGCAGCGGCAGCTCAGAATGGCATCCATTCTTGGAATGGCTGGTGTGGGGAAAACAACCCTTGCCAGTCTTGTGTACGAGGAGATTGGAAATAAGTTCCAGTCCCGGGCTTTTGTGTCCGTCACTCCAACTCCCAACATGAAGGAGGTTCTCACAAGCATTCTCCAACAAGTAGGAGCTGAACCACCTGCTGGCACCCAAGTAAGAACAGAGGAACATATCATCCACACCATATCCAGTTTCCTGGAGAACAAAAGGTGCGCAAGTTTATATATAAAAAAAGAGCCTCGATTTAATTAATGTCTTCTGAAATGTGCACTATGAGGGTCAGGAGATTCCAGTTGTAGATATCAGAGAAAGTGATCTTGAGAATTAATTTAGTCAAACTTTTTGAAATTTGGTCAAGCTGTCTACTAATTATCTTAATTGTACGTGCAACCAACTTGCCTAGGTACCTAGTAATAATTGATGACATATGGCATCGTGGAGAATGGGACATCATCAGGAGGTCTTTTCCAGAAAATAATCTTGGCAGTAGAATTGTCATCACAACTCGTATTGCTTCTGTACCAGGAGATGATTTTCATAATAGTAAGCTCTACATCAGAATGAATCCTAGATGGATTTCCTATAGGAGAAGATGGGTCTACAGATCTTATGAGGAACATGTCGCTGTTCGGATGAAGCCTGACATGGTTGGACAAGGTTTTGACCGTGACCATCCTATTGTGCGCATGTGTGATGGTGTGCCGTTAGCACTACTTTGCATGTTTTCAGCAATGGCAATGGTCCTCCGAGAGCAACAAGAACAACTAGGGGTCCTCCGAGAGGCATGTGATGTGCAAGATATGATTGAGAAGCAAGTTAAGCAAAATGGAATTCAGAACACTCCAGGGTTTGAACCGTTGGTAGAGAGTTTGCAGCTTGACTACACCGATATTCCTCACCATATGTTGAAGACATGCTTGTTGTACTGCAGTGTATACCCTGAGAATTACCCTTTTCACATGAATGATTTGGTCATGAGATGGGTCGCTGAAGGATTTATTTATAAAGAGGATACAGGAAAAGGTTATTTCGAAGAGCTTTGCAACAGGGGATTCATGCTGCGTCTGGGGGATTCATCGGACATGCCCTACTACCAAATGAATCCGATGATGCGAATGTTCCTTAGATGGAAATTGCGTGAAGATAATTTCATTACTTGCAGTTCCGACATCACATCGGCATATGCCTGTCCAATCCATCGGCTATGTATCGACAATTATCCAGTTGATGATGGTGCAGGGGAGGTGGTGGATCCCTTATTTGGATTGGACTGGTCTCAGATTAGATCTCTTGTTGATTTTGAAGGTGCTGAGAGATATGTCCCTTTTGAGAAGTTGGAACGTGTGCGGGTGTTGGATCTTCAATTCAAAAGCATAATTGCTCTTGGGAATCATCATGTGAAGGATATATGTGGACTGCTCCGTGTGAGGCACCTATTCAGCCTAAAGGGAATAGTAATTAGTGAGATACCACCAGAAATAGTGAGGCTGCAGTATTTGGAGACTTTGCAAGTAATATTCACATCGATCACCGAGTTACCCAGTGAGATTGGGGACCTACAGCAATTGAAGACTCCGGCCGTGAGTCACAACAAAAAGCTGGTAGAGCTGCCCAGGGAAATCAGGAATCTGCGGCATTTAGAGACTTTGGACCTGAGCTATAGCAGGCTCACAGAGCTGCCACGTGAGATTGGGAACCTCCAGAATTTGGAGAATCTGAACCTGGATGTGACCATGCTCAAAGAGCTGCCTCCGGAGATTGGGAAGTTGCAGCATTTGAAAGCACTGGAGGTGTATAGGGCAAGCATCACAAGGCTAGGCAGTGAAATTGGGGACCTGCAGGATTTAGAGACCTTGGCCCTGAGTTACAACAGAGGGCTCACACAGCTGCCTCGTGAGATGGGGAAACTGCAGAATTTGAAGCGGCTGCTCTTGAATGGTACAGGGGTGGTGAAGATACCAAGGGAAATCGGAGGGCTGAAGAAGCTGGAGATTTTGAAATTAGACACTACCATCGCTGCACTACCCTGGGAAGCTGGTCAGCTCTCGAAATTGGAGGGGGTGCCCGAGTGCGTCCGCCAAGCCTGGAAGAAGAGTGATATTGTGTCTGAGTTAGCCGGGGAGATCTTGTCCGTTCGACTGGTTGATACTAGGTACAATTATAACGGGGGGCTAATCGTTGGGACAAAACACATGCAGATTCCACGGTGGATCAAGGATCACTTCAACGACCTTGGGTCCTTGGATATCAGGACCTGCAAACTAGAGGAGCAGGATCTCAAGATTTTGCGGGAGATGCCCAGCCTGCGAGACCTCACGCTAAGGCTGGAAGTCATCCCAAGAAAGCCCATAGCCATCAGCGGTGAAGGGTTCCCAAGCCTCCTGCAACTCGTTGTTGACAGCCGCATGCCACGGGTTATCACCTTCCAGGAAGGAGCAATGCCGAGGCTGGATGGGCTTGTGTTCGAGTTCCAGTTCTACGGTGGCCCACCACCAGCTGCAAATAAAGGAGACCCTCAGCTGGGTATCAAGCACCTCCGGCGCCTCTGGTGGCTCAAATTTAGATGCAACCAGCAATGGTATGGAGGAGCAGCAGAGAGCAGCCCGTGCATGAGCGCCATGATTGACGTGGTGAGGAAAGAAGCCCAGGAGCATCCCAACAAGATCCGCTTTCTTGTCACTGGCCGCGAGGATGAGGAATTTCCAGCGAACGAGGAGAGCGCACAGGCTTGCAGCAGTCGGACAAGCAGGATCGACAGCACTCCAAATAGTGGGACGGGCGAGATCCAGGAGGAGGAGGAAGAGACTTTTCCAGCGAACGAGAGCGGAAAGGTTTCGGGCAGTGGGACGACCCTCGAGATCGAGGGGCAGGAGGAGGAGATCCAGGAAGAAGCGTGATTGGGTTTCTTGACGAGTATTGCCGAGGTAATACATACTCTTGTTGGCTCTTTCCTTGTTTTATTTATTACCGCCACTAGTAGCTAACTAATGCACTTACTTGTACAGTCGTCCTAATTTGCAGGTTGGTTGGTTGGTTGGTTATTTCATCGTCGTAATTAATGGCTGCCTCAAATCTATCTGCAACCATCTTCAACTATATATCTATGGCTCTTCTTCTTCAGGCTTTCTCCATCTCATGCTAGCTGTTGCTTAATTTCCATTGTCATATGCAACAAAGGCTTCCAAGTTGAGTTGGCCCTTCAAAGGCAGCTGTATCTTATCTGTATGCCACTTCAAAGGAGCGTCTGCCTTGCACCGTGGAACACTTTGAATTAGGGCCCGGTATTGTCATGTAACTTATTTAATAGTAATCGCTTTGAAGGGAGCCAACAATTTGCTCCTCTTATCTACTAGAGTAGGTTTTATCATGCACTTAATTGTTATCAAAACTCTCTTCTTATTATGTAATAATAATAAATGTGACGAGTTTTGTTGTTTGTTTGTGATCGAGCTAACGCTCAAGCAGAGATTACATTATATAGTATTTCACAGGTACACAGTAATATAAGATCGTTTAGATCACCAAGTAGCTGGGGGTGTATGTACTGATTGATAAGCGTAAGCAGGTGGAATTAATTAGATTACGAGTATATCCGTCTACATATTATACATCTCTCTTTATTTTTCGACCACTGTAGGCAGGTCCAACAGAAATGTTAAGAATCTTACACTTTTTATACTACATGCAACCATATCATACACAGGTAAAAGCAAGTCACGTCACAGTTATTGTTGCCAGAGGAAGGAAGCTACATTTTATTTAATAAGTGATCTAAACAATCTTATATTTCTTTACAAGGGAGTACATACATAGCTGCCCTTAGGATTTCTCTTCTTCCACTGTAATGGGAAGGCCCTTACTAAAACAATTACGTATGCTACTAACCCGGATTATTACACTACTACAACAACCCGGCAAAAGCTAACTGATACTGTCTTTTACCAAAAGATTGACCAAAATGATCAGGGAGGAACCAACAGACAGAAGGAAGGCTAGCTCCAACTGTTTCAATCTTCTTGAAAGAAAATTTATACACCAACAAACAAATATCAACATCAGGGAGCACCCGCCCGATCTGCTTGAAATTGGTAAGATCTAAATGAATGCCAAATAGGTTTTTCCTGGGTCCCCATCCTCCAATCAAAGAGGATCCCAAATAATATCAGCAACACAACACAGAAGAAGAACAAAAAATGGCTCCAACTTGAGGACACCAGCTCAAAAATGGGACGTACCCTCTAACTCGACTGCCTGCTCGCTCCAAGGCTAACTAAAACCCTGGTAAAACCGAGAGAT
Organism: Thinopyrum elongatum; assembly: GCA_011799875.1. NCBI lineage: Eukaryota > Viridiplantae > Streptophyta > Magnoliopsida > Poales > Poaceae > Thinopyrum > Thinopyrum elongatum. Next base: position 11,036,231 of record CM022303.1, on the reverse strand, counting down.
CGGCGATCCCCTTGGTCAAACTCGCAACCTTTTGCAGCAGCGCCAGCCGATTGTTGCGGATCCTCTCGTCTTCCTGTCCCATGGGCCATCACCATACAAGTTTAATTAGCAAAGGTATAGATATGTGCATATATACACTAACACATAGATTTGTGCTCACCGCCATGACGAAAACATTGTTGAAGAAATCCTCCAGGGGTTGTATCAGAAGCAGGGAGGCGTCGGCGAAGGCTTTGACGTCGACTCCTGCAATGGCAGTGAACAGGATAGAGTACAGGTGAGCAGCATGAACTGCAGATCTGAAACATGTCATTTTGAGAAATGAGAATAGTAGACTTGTGTACCAGGATGGATCTTATCGGCAGCCTCCGAGTAGGCGCTCCACAAGGCCTTTTCTTCTTCTTTCTCGAATGCGCTTGCGTCGACCTGCATATTGCATCAGCAAGCTTAGTTCATGACTCAAGCTGCACTTTGAGTATGTTAAAGAATTGCGTTGGTACGTGTCTACGTAAAAGCAGCTCGTACCTCCCAAGCAGACTCAATTTTCTTCCCACGTATAATTCGAACTGGCCTCGAATACGCCTCGAGAATTTTTGGAAAATCTTCAGTTCTCGAAAAACCTTCCATCTGCAAGTGTCCACATAACAAAACCATCACCCAAAAACTCAGGATGCTTCAATAAATTCCAGCAAGCTAGTAAGCACAATAAAACGTAAATGCAGATATTTTACACCGCATAATATGGAGTTCCAGGCTACAAATACAGTCTTTGAAATTAAATGTAGTTTCTAATCCACGGAGCATTAAAAAAATGATCTTAAAGTTTTAGCACTATATGATTTCTTACTTCAGCTGCCGTTTGTGATGCTAGATAAGGGCAGTTTGCACGCTCCATAAGCACTGACCGGACTATTTCATAGTTAATTCCTTCATCCACCTGATACAAAATGAGGAAACGAGTCAGTTGAAAAAGACATGGAATTTTACTCACATACAGGTTCTATAACAATGTTTATATGTCTATCCTCAGTACATCCTAAGAGGGTAAAGTACAAGAATCTTGGAGAAGAACAGCCCTATGTGCAACTCTGTTGTTATGACAGGTCAAGAAGATACTTACCAAAAGTTGTTCCAGTCTCCGTGTTACAAATTGTACTACCTAAGAACGATTTGATCAGAGTTCTCATAAACCATTTATTCATGAACATACTACATAGTGATGAATCTGAAATATATACCGACCTCATTTATGACATCACTGTCTATTCTGATAGGCTGCACCTCGGCCACCAAGGTCAAGGCCTTTGTGAGATCAAAGTTCTTCTTGTTCTCAACCAATATTTGAACCTACATAAAATATATTATGAGAATAGTTTACATGTAATGATATTTTCATTTTCAACTTCCCTTACCAGTCCATAAGAGATCCTTCTCAGTCCAAATGGATCGTTCGAAGAACTTGGCTGGCATCCAGCTCCAAACAGACCCACTAAGCTGTCCAATCTGTGTAAGTAAAAAGGTCATTATCAGAATCAAGGTGCTCCAGACTTTGTCAACATTTTGTGTATTTAATTTAGCTTCCGATTAACAATGGCAATATATGTGAGGGAAGTACCTATCAGCAACCGCAAGGACTATGCCAACATCTGTTTTTGGTAAAACATCGCCAGAGAACCTTGGAAGTGTTATCTCGAATAGTGATTCTGCAATCTTTGACATGAAAATTTGCTCAGCCAAAGTTGAGGACCAGCTTAACTTTCCCTATCAAGAGTTGGCAACAAATGTACCTCTTCTGGAAGACCATCCCTTAAAGCATAATGGCGTGCCATAATTCCAGCGAGTGAAGTAAATTCCGTAACAATGGAAGTGGCAAGATCTGACATAGCCAATACAGCTGCATCTTTGACAACTGGGATCATCCCCTCGTTTATCCCGAGAACAAGGGTCAACTCTGCGACAACATTTTCAACACGCGCCATTTTGTCGAGCATTGTACCAAGTTTTTCCTATTCAATGTGGTGCAGATAAAATAAGAATAAGCAGAACACAAGAATTCAAGGAAAATTCAGCACAACTCACATGAAAAAGAATGCTCTTCAGCTGGCCTCGGAATTCAGACAAATTCTTTTGTGTATCCATCTTATAAAAGAACTTAGCATCCTCATACCTTGCCCTGTATTTGTATGCCAATTCAGAATGTATATTTGTCTAAAGTTCTCTTTGCAAACAAAAAAGGCAGAGGCCAAGATGAAGAACAAATAAAAAATAGTGCTAGCAACTTGACTGCTACTATTTGTTCATGCCAAAACTTTGGCTCTAAAATGAAAATTTGCACAGTAAAATAATGATTCAGAAAATCTCCATTGGGCCTTTGCATAACCTGAGTACAGCTTCATTGCCTTTACGGACCACTTCTTCACTAATAGAACCATTAGCAACCTAACAACAAATGTCGAATCAGAACAAAGACTAATCACTAACCAATTGTAAAGTATATAGAAGTGCAGAAATCATCTCACAGTAATAAAATATGGTAGCAGATCGCCTGTAGACTTGGAGGTTACAGGAAAATACCTCTGGTGTTTCTGCATAACCTGCAGTTGTAATTTTCATTAGAAAACATGCATATTATGACATAATTCCTTTCAGCTGAGTAATTCTTAAAGCACAAAACATGTCATTGGACTTATGATTTGGTGACTGCATCATCAGAACTAACAAAATGTAATGTAGTTTATAGGCATCGCCGTCCAAATCTGAGCATACCGTTGTTAACACATCTTTCGGAAGTTCTAGGAAGGAATCATCATATTGTCCAAGAATGGGCACAGGCGCCTCCACAAGATTGACAATCTGCATTGTGGTTTCAAATGTTTCAGGATAACTTCCAGTTTCAACCAAAAAAATTATGCAAAAAATAAATAAATTATATCTACCTCCTGCAGCAAGCTATCAGGTGCAATGAAATCCCCATCAACTCCTTTAGCCAATGTACTAGACTCATCCAAGATTTTTGCTCTGCGCTCCTGCAATAAAGTGAGTGTTATATAAAAATTGAGGCACAATGAAGCCTGGAATACTAATTAACTAAAAGTATTAATGGGCCAATTGCATGTTTTCCCTGTTTTCTGTAGGCTAAACAAGTTAAGCCCCAGACAGCAATATTCTCAAGTGAAACAGATTGCGCAAAAAATTATAACATTCTGCTATGAAACCTACCAGAAGGGCATGTGTTCAATGATCTACAAAAGAACATGAGATCTCGGACTGCGTATGAAAGCCTTATATTTGCTTATCTAACCTGCATATCAATCACGATCCCAGCTTTTTCCACAGCGTGCAAATATGATTCTGCAGTTTCCACCTGAACATTGGAGATAGCAAGCACAGCTGTTAGCCTGTCACACAACAAAGAGTGAAATCCCTCTACAGAAAATACTCCAAAGAGGACACAACTGTTAGTTCATTGGAGTAGCACTTTTTTTTTCTCAGCAAAGAGGGAGATTCTGTCAAGAACATTAACTGATTAGATTTTACTTTAATTAACATGGTTTTTGCCCGTAACAAGAGCCAGGATAGATATTATTACCCTGAAAAGGGAAATGGAACGACAGCCTTTCAATATCGATCTTGGCAATACAATGTGGGTAACTTGATATGGTACTTGACAGTTTACACAGCAATATTTATATCAAAATAGAAGTCAGAACTGGAGTACAAAATAAACTTTTACACATGATAGCCCAATCTGTACCTTAAAATTCGCCAAAGAGGAGTTACGAAGGCCACATGACTGGCTCCCACTGTCCCAATAGTAAATCATGGTAGTTTTAGGATTTTGCATGGAAGAACACACAACAAAAGGCATATTTTCGAGACTTTTATTCCATTTATTTTTTTATGCATATCATCACACTACAAAAATATAAATTAAGTGTATCACACACTAAAATATTACCTTGAGATGCCAGCAAAAGAAAATGGCACAACAAGATCTCCATGAATTGCCATGATCCAGCGTACAGGGCGACTAAATACAATCTGCAAGTGAAATAACCCCCAAAATTTTACTGAATAGAAGAAACTTAAATAGCATGTGAATGTGAATTAGACCTGTTATGTGATCTACACGTACATTTGAGTTCCAGCGCATTGACTTGGGGAATGAAATGCCAGATATAATAGTAGGTAAATCTTCAGATAGGACCTGCAATTCACATGCTACAATTGTTGAACAGGGCCAGAGAAAATAGAAGCCAAGAACTACGATATGCATTCTAGTGTGCTAGATGATGAATGGCGCAGCGTGCAGGGTGCTGAGCACGAGATTTAAATTATTTCTCTCCGCCATAAAATAAGTGTCGTTGATTTAGTACAACCTAAAATAAGTGTCGTTGATTTAGTACAACTTTGTACTAAATCAGCGACACTTATTTTGGGATGGAGGGAGTACCAAACATCAATAGCCGATTATAGTTTCTCGTTCTACTAAATACTAACGCGGCAGCACAAGACATAGCATCAAGTTTATGGTGAGTTGTGAAGTTTGGCTCCTTAACCTACCATAAATAATGCAGAGTGATTTGCCAAGAGTTGCTAAACAACTAACATAATCAGGCCAAATTGATTTCTTGAGCAGAAATACAGACAAGTTATCATTCTCATTCCCATCACCCAAAAGCTCATTCCTCTAACGCCCCAGAACCAAGGAACAAATTTTAAATTCTCTTGCAATTGATGAATGAAATGTCAAGGAACCATATGCTTTTATCAACAACCAAAGGTCCTACTTATTGCATTTTCCTCATATAATTATCTGTCAAAAATATACAGGATAAAAAACTAACCTCGTCAGCGTAGTGTGCAGCCTCTTTGACACAGGCATAAATATACTCTGTTTTACCTGAAAAGCAAATAAGCTCAACAAACTTCAGACCTCTTCATGGAACAGGAACCCGATACAAACATATAGTCCAGTGGAGAGTCTCAACGTAGACATACAGTAAATCGGAGGTAACATGCTTTTTATTAGAGAACGTGCAAACAAGCGTGCTTGCACATCTTTTCATTAAGTGGAGTGAAGTTACAAGGCCTACAATTTCTGTTGGTAATCTGGAATAATCTAATCAAATAGTACCCCAGTTGTTTGGTACAAAATAGTTTATGCAGAATAAGAATTGAGAGTTGAACCTAACATTGTGCTAGAAATCCCTCATGGAGACGAGGGACCTTTGGATCATCGGTTCTAAGGTAAATTTGTTGTGGTTTAAACAGCAAGCAGAAATAAGAAAGGGAGACGAGTTCTAGAAATCCCTTCCCAATAAACTACACACAAATGCTAATATGCCACAGACGAAAATTTCAGAAAAACAAAACATAGAGCTCAAAGTTAGCAACCAACTTTCTGAAGGCAAAAGCATGAGTTGCATACCGTCAATTTTCCTATATAAGGAATCTAAGGGAACATTATTTTTTCGACAAAACCCCTCAGCGGCCTGAAAAGGAACAGAGACAAATATTCCTGAATTAGAAAAGAGAAAAGGAGTTCCAAAACATTGTTCCTAATCAGCCTGAATAGGAAGGAGAAATATTAAAAACAGCGCAGATAACCAGAGAAACCCAAGGAATAAGCAACAGAAGGATACCAGAGATAAGTCCGGCTTCTCGTTGGATATAGCTAACCTTAGTGGGTTTTCCATCTTGGCCAAATGCCTTTGTAACTGGTGGACCGCGTAACTCAATCTCTTCCTCCATTTGCTTTATACTAAGATTTTCAACAACAACCTGCAAATCAAAGCTGAGCCTCTTATAGCTTCACAAACAATCATAGTAAGTAAAATATGACTATCAAGATATCTCTTCTTTGGAAGATGCCTTCTTCTTAATGCATATCAATTTTCTATAAATTTCCATACAACAACAAGATATATTCCTAACTCTGCCTACACTTCTGTTGCTACCATGGAAAGGACAGATAACCCTACTGACTGATTTCATGTTTCTCCATCATGCACTGTGCACTAGATATCAGATTTTATCAAAACTTATTTTTGTCTCAGAGCATCAAGAGTTCAAAACTGTGCCCTGGGTCTAACATGATGATATAAAAATAGATATAAAATAATCCACTGAAAGCTGATTGAGAAACTAGATGTAAGATGAAAAAGACTCGAGATGGTAGTGATACCGCTAATCTCCGTGGTGTCCCATAGGAGTGCACCTTCCCATGGCTCAGTCTACGCTTCCCTAGTATTTGAACTAGAGATTTCTCAAGCTGGGGAAGAATCATAACTTAAATGTTCAGCAAGTATCACTGTGTTGTTTATACTAGGATGCAAAACCATGTTGAAATAGAAACTTACTTGTTCAGTTGCTTCTACCAAATCATCGGGCGGCAACTCTTCTGTTCCTATTTCAAGAACAAACGTCTGTGCCTGCCCCAGCACTTCCTAAATGACAGAAACCAAAGCCCAAGGTCAGAAGGTGTGTCTGTTTGAACTCGGGACATGTACATTCACAACATTATATGTTAAAAAATAACACATTCAGCAATACATAGCAAATACAAACTAAATACCTTTCTGCTGAGCTTTTCAGAGACATGGGGGTATACAAGATTAGCCTCTTGGTAAGTGCCCAGTGGATAACCAATTTCCTCTCGTGTTTTCAACCAAAGCTGAGAACATTGACGAGCAAGACTGCGCAAAAAGAGTCGGCATTAGAATTATATTTTGATTTAAATGCAAAAGCTAAAAAGGGAAATTTACTGGATAAACACCAGCCAAGAATAAAGAATGGTAAAACACTAGAACAAGAAAAATATAATATGGATGCAGCTAACTCGAGACAAGCGCATATCAATGAGGTTGGTTAGGTAATAAGTACATTTTATTGTAGTGATAAAAAAATTCCAGGATCGATGATGAGAAAACACAGAGAAAGAAAACAAGGAAATACCTCCGCATGCGTCCAAAATATCTTGCACGCTCAGTTACACCAACAAAGCCTCTAGAATCTAGAATATTAAAAGCATGAGAGGCCTTCAGAACCTGGTCATACCTAATCCATTGCAAATCAAAGACAACCTTATTAATTATTAACGGTTCACAGAAAGTGCAGAAGAAGAGGAAGAATATATCAGTCAAACATACGCAGGAATTGGCAGCCCAAGTGATAACAAAGACCGAGCCTCTTCTTCAAAATCGTCAAAGTGCTTTTGAATGTGATCAACATTTGCATGCTCTAAATAATATGCACTCATCTCTTTCCTGCACAAGAACACCAGAAAAATGAGGTCCTGAGATATAAGCACAGTCGTAATAGACTGGAACAATGATACTTGTCAACTCATCTAATTCAACAGGAACAACAAGAGCGATAGATAAGGAAAAAAAGTGAGAACAGGAATAATGAAGCAGAGCATGTATAGTTCCAAAACTGTGGAGAGGAAACATACTCGTTCTCAAGGAATAGTTCCCCATATGTAATTCCTTTGGTGTATTGTATCTTTTTGAAATGATCTACTCCCTGTCAGAATATCTAAAGCAAAGTAAGGTCAGCTCTTTCAATGACCTAGCAGAGTAAGGTGGAAAATATCTTAAAAGAGACATTTGATTGGTCTACTAGATTTTCTATGATGTCAAAAGGAATAGAATTTTCACGTGAGCATACACATAAAGGAGGTGACAGCCATACTAAACGCTCTAGACGTATAACTCATATGGAGTAAAATATACAACCACACTACTGGACTTACCTGAAGTGACATGAGGATACGTTCAAGTCCATATGTTATTTCGACAGAAACTGGCAGCAAGGGGAGGCTTCCAGACTACAGTGATGAAATTTTATGAAGATAAATAAAAATCCAATATTAGAAGGGATTTTGGTAATTGAAGCAGGATATATGCAGCAACCTTAAAGAGAATCACATAATTTGTGCAGATTTGATTTGCTTTACCTGCTGAAAATATGTGAACTGTGTGATCTCCATGCCGTCCATCCAAACCTCCCAGCCCAGCCCCCAAGCTCCAAGAACCTGTCAACAATGGTAAGAAACGCCAATCAATAAAACAACACACTGGAGAACACTTGATAGCGACAAATGGTTAGTATGGCAAAGTGGGTATGCTGCATATATAATGTTCTATTGGAATTTGATTGAAGCAGGGCATGCGTAAACAGTAATGAAGAGAACCGGGAAAGGGGGAGGAGGAGAAGTTTACAGGGCTCTCCCAGTTGTCCTCGACGAAACGGATGTCGTGTTCGCGAACATTGATGCCTGAGATAAAAAAAAAACACCACTTATAAGCAACCACTGGCTTCCTTTGTTGAGAAAATTAAAAAGGATAATGCTGCTCTGGATAGAGCTGAAGCCATGCGAGATTCAGAAGAAGTAATGATACCCAATGCTGAAAGGCTGTGCAGGAAGAGATCCTGCGAGTTCCCCGGATCGGGTTTCAGAATCACCTGTTGTTGGTCAAAAGGCATGGTCAGCAGTCAGTAAATGGTGGTGGAACCGGGCAATGTTGTGAACTAACCTGGAACTGGGTGTGGCGCTGGAGCCTGTTGGGGTTGTCGCCGTAGCGGCTGTCGTCGGGCCGCACGCTCGGCTCCACATAGCTTTAATTCAACAGAGTGCGTCATGTTAGCAAAATCAGAAATGGAGGCAAATACACTGTCTGAAGAGTTGCAAGCATCTACAGGAGTATTCAGTAACTCGTTGTTCTGAATTGCACTGCATTTGCAGATGTGCATCGATCTTGGATGGATAAGATGGGGAGGGTGGATGCAGGGTACTCACGCGACGTTCCATGGCTCCGGGCCCAGCACCCTGAGGAACGTGAGGGGGTTCATCGTCCCGGCGCCGACCTGGTCGATCGATTGGGCAAATCAAGAAGCATCATCATATCTATCAGCCATTGATGCTGCTGGTGAAGCTATCAAGGTAGATAGCGGGGGCAGAGAGGAGAAAGTGGTACCTCGGTGTTGCTGCACTGCATGACGGCGCATCCGACGGAGGCCCAGTACTCCTGGAGCCGCTGGATGGCCTGCTGGAAGGTCAGCGCGCCGGCCCCCTTGTTGCCGGAACCGGAGGGGGAGGCGGAGGAGGAGAGCGCGGACGGCGCCCCGTCGGAGCCGGAGTGGGCCGCCGGAGCAGATACGAGGAGACGGCGTGGGCGTGTGCGGGAGCGGCGGGTGTGAGGAGGAGCGGGAGTGGTGAGGGCGGAGGGGATGTGCGAGTGAGTGGCGGCGGCGGCGGGGGAGAGGAAGGGAGCCATGGCGACGCCGGTGCCGGTGCCGATGCCCGTGGCCGCGGCCATGGCGACAAGGAAGGAGAGCAAGAGAGGATAAGGGGGGTGGGACTGGAGCGGGAAGTGCTGCTATCTTAATTAACCGCCAAATCCATCCAACCTGTTTTTTTTTTTTGTCATAAACCACCTCCAACTAGTGATGAAATTATATTTATTTATTTTAGAAACCGGTAGGAGCATTGCCTCCTTTTTCTTTGACATTCAACACCTCCTTTATTAATTAGCTATAATCATGGCATCGGAAACAATCAAAGGGATAACAGACCCCGGGGCTACATGCATCCAACCAAACACGAGGAGGATTGGATTTAAGGCTAGTTCGTGGGCTACTCTATTATTCTCCCTAAAGCAAAGCGGTGTTCATAGATGATGTGAGTGAGGTCCAAAGACATAAAGTAACAATCATCATCAACAATGGCGCTGGCAACGGAGGACGGACTCCCTTCCCGAAGTGCCGAGATGATCTCATGAGTTTACTTCAATCTTGTTGTGCGAGCGAGCGAGGTTCAGTCCAAAGCGTACTGCAACTACGTCGACCGTAAAACGCATCGTAGCATGTATATGTCAAGTTTTTCATTTGCTGCAGCAACGAAGTTACCATTGTGATCTCTGATAACAGCTCCGACGGATCCTTCAAGCGAGTCCGGATCGAATCCCGCATCTACATTCAACTTGACATATCCATTCGGCCTAGTCCAACCACCTCCTCGTATCTTTGGTTTCAGAGAACATGCAGTAATGAAGTTCGCAGCTAATGCTCTTACCGCTATGTTAATCTGAGCTGCAGTCTATAGTTCTCCTCCATGAGTTAACTTCCTTCTCTCTCCCCACAAGAACCAGCAGCAGATCGCAATGGTTTCTTTGAACTTTGGGAGTCCAACCACATACGATTGTCACGTAGGCTAAGAAGAAACTCTATAATTACTTCCCCATGCCTATTAATCAACAACGCTTTTGCTATTTCAACATACATCCCAAGTAGATTCCAGACCTCTACAGCGATTAGGCATTCGAATAACAGATGACGGATATTATCCGGCCTGAGATTACAAGCTGGACAATGGGCCTTGATCTTGATGTGTCTATCCGCTAGTATCGCCCGGCAAGGGATGGCACTATGGATCGCTCTCCAAATAAATTTCTTTACTTTTGCCAGATAACTCAGCTTCCGTAGGGAGTCCCAAGTCAGTTTTGATGATGATGAGCTGCTCTCGGGTTGTAAGTGACCGAATTGAGTCTCCCAGACTGTGTGGTATGCGGATCTCACCGTGAACCCTCCTGTATTTGTAAAACTCCAAGCTAGAAAATCTGACATTTCATGTACCGGCAGTGGTATTGCTAGTATCCTTTGAATATCAACACGGCTAAAAGTTTGTTTGAGAAGAGGTATATCCCACTCCCCAGACACCGGATCAATAAGTTCAGGCACACACGGCAAGAGATGGTTACCTCTTTGGGAGATCAATTTTCTGGATGGTGATTGTGGGATCCAACAGTCCTCCCATATCTTAATTTTTTTGTCCACCCCCACCCTCCATATGTGTCAATGCCGTCGGTGCTAAAACCGGTGGACCTCAGGTATTGGGTCCCAACCTGATGATATGAGCTCGATGGTAACAGGAAGAAGAAGGACACGATGTTTACCTAGGTTCGGGCCCTCTCGAAGAGGTAAAACCCCATGTCCTACTCTTATTATATTGATTGTGATGGGGTACAAAGTACAATATGATCTACCTCGAGATCGTATGAATGAGTTCTAAGCTCTAAGATCTTGACATCGTGCCTCTATGGACTAAACCCCACGACTTATATAGGCACCGGGGGTATCTAGGGTTTACACATGGTCGGTTACAATCTAAGAATAAACATGCCATCTATTCAAATACGCCTTGCAGTGTATAACAAGTCTTCGGAGGTTTCCATCTTCATTACGCCGAGGGCCAAGGCATACGGGGCCCATTCTTCGGTTACTGGTGGATCCTCGGGCCAGCCCATGAATGGCGGGCCGACGTGTGGCGCACCCCTTGATCCAGGACACCAATAGTAGCCCCTGAACTAGTCTTCAAGTGAGATGGGGAGTGGGTATGACAGGTGAGATGGGGAGGGTGGGTATGTATGTACTCACGCAACGTTCCATGCCTCGGGGCCTAGCACCTGGAGGAAGGTGAGGGGGTTCATCGTCCCGACACCGACCTGTTCGATTGATTGGGCAAATTCAGAATCATCATATCGATCAGATATTGATGTTGCTGGTGCTGGTGAAGCTATCTAGCTAGCCAAGAGAGAAGATAAGGGGGAAGTTGGTACATTGGTACCTCGGTGTTGTTGCACTACATGACGGTGCATCCGACGGAGGCCCAATACTCCTCGAGCTGCTGGATGGCCTACTGGAAGGTCAGCGCGCCACCCTTGTTGCTGGAGGCGGCGGAGGAGAGCGTGGACGGCGCCCCGTCGGAGCCGGAGTGGGTCGCCGGAGCAGACACGAGGAGACGGCATGGGCGTGGGCGCGGGCTGATGCGGCGGGTGGGCGGAGGAGAAGGAGTGGTGAGGACGAAGGGGTGAGTCGCAGCGCGGGGGGGGGGGGGAGAGGAGGGTAGCCATGGAGACGCCCGTGCGCACGGCCATGGCAATTAGGAGAGGATGGGATTGGAGCGGGAAGAGTGTTACTCCCTCCATCGATGTAAGATGTATTTTGACATTACTCTGCAAATAACGTCTTACATTATGGGACGAAGGGAGTGTGTTGTTATATTTTTCATGATAATATGTGTCTCATTTATATCATAAGGATCATAGTACACGCCACGTACAAACCGACCTAACAAACTGAAAAGACAACAGCACGTTAGCCTTCGCACAAAGGAACAACAGCCAAGAAGTAAAATTACAATCAAGACCGAAGAATTATCTAAACTTGACACCAACGCCCGTCACCTACCTCTTAAACCACCACAACAGCCACCAAAGGAAAAAATGACATATCACCTTCATACCCGAGCTCGAAGCGGCTCCATCGCTGATATGCAGCTTTGCGGACCTCCAAGGTGGCTCACCAAAGGCGAAATCATTCCCGTTGAATGAATCAAACCAGGGAAACATCCCGGACACATCATCGAACTCCAGATCTGGCAACCCCACACGACTAAGATGCCGGAGGAGAAAGCAACACTTGCAATCCACGAACCACAAACCCAGCACACGATCCACCATCTTGGAAGACCCAAGGCACCCCAAGGTAATATTCAAGGAAGATCCAAGCGTCTAAGCTTTGGGATGCCCCAGGTGGATCCCCTCTTTCTTCTCCAATCTATCTGAAAGAGCATGGTGCCCCGATGTTTGGTACACTAGTGCAGAATTGGGCTTTAGTCCCGGTTCGTAAGGCCCTTTAGTGCCGGTTCTGGAACCGGCACTAAAGGGTGGGGACTAAAGCCCCCCCCCCTTTAGTCCCGGTTCAACACGAACCGGGACCAAAGGCCCACCACGTGGCACGAGCACGTGCCGGGAGGCTGGGGGCCTTTATTCCCGGTTGGTTACACCAACCGGGACTAAAAGGTTTAGGGGTTTTGGGTTTATGGTTTATTTTTCCTTTTAGTTTTGTGTTTTCCATTTAATTCTTTTTCATTACAAACATAATTTACGCTACATATATTCCTACATATTCAACTTGGTCACTTGGATACATCCACTTTAATCTAATATGTGTTTCTTCCACCCTAATGATATACAACTCATATCATCATCATAATGATATATATAACAACTCATCATCATCGTAGTCATATATACAACTCATCTTGATCGTAGTGATATAACAATCTCACCATTATGATCATCATAAGTTAACCACTACTAGGTAAGGTGCTAGTGATATAACAATCTCACCATTATGATCATCATAAGTTAACCAGCTACACTAGGTAAGGTAGCAGGACCTACTACTCTCTCTCTCGGGTAGCATAGCATAAAACAGAAAAACCCCTCCTTCGTTATGCAGCATAGAGATCCAACTGTCTCCAATTTGTGGCCTTCGCTCAGCCACTATTTTTCTCCAAGCCTTGATTTTGAGGCCTCCATCTGTTTTAGAGGTCGAGTATGCATATTTGAGACCTTCCGACCATGGTCGTACGCAAACAACTGTCATCTCACCTTCGACAAACATAAATGGAGGCACAACCACATCCGGGAGCTTCTGTTGAAGAGCATAATAGTAACATATATAGTTAGCAATGAAGTTTACTTCAGAAGAATGTATGAAAAAGATGGACTAACTAGTGACACAATAGTAAAAATCTTACCATGATACTAGCACGAATGTTAGCATCGCACAACTCGTGGACTAGTGGCACGTATTTACCATAATTTTTCCCAACTCCATAGATGATCTTAAATTGCAGAACGTCTTTAACAAAGGAGATAAGATAATTCTTCTCCTCCCAAGTTAGCTCTGCGCCATGACTGTAGTAGGTGTCGTCTATTATCTTTTGTATTTCTTGGGAAGAGAGAAAATAAGCTGTCAATTATAAAAAACAAGTTCAGCAGGTATGAATAACAAGTATTTTTAGATAAGGAATATAGATCATTTAACAAATGTGTTTAACAAACTCACACGGAGGCAGAATCGGAATCATGTTAGGATCCAGCCAAATGTTTCCATCTTCCGGATTGCCAAGATCGAATGTTATTTTCATATCCTCCTCGAATCCATAGGCCTTGCATAATCCTTCCCAATTTGAACATCCAAAATGAGTGTGACCTACTTCATTTATTATCTTAACCTCAAAATCGAAACCATGTTTCGTTTTAAGGTGAGCTATCTTCGTGTCCACCTTGGACATCTCTTCGAAAGATAGCTTCTCAAGGACATATGGTCTTGCATAGCAGGGTATGCACTAGTCAAATTATAAAAAATGGAAATTACACGTTAAAGCAAAAATCTTAAGCCATGCTTAATTCAGAAGAAACACGTGCCACTGAAGTTACATACCGTAAAACCTTCGAAGCCCTCCTTAAGCGTGAGGGAGAAGCATGTACCGTTATCTAGGTGTGGTCTGTCGCACATACCCCCGTCGTCGGTACAGTCATCGCACTCGGGGATCTTATCGTCGTCAGACATTTCCTATATATGTTCATAATTCAAAGATTAAAAATTATGGCATGACCTTTGTTAAAATAGGACATATCAAGCGCCTAAAATTTGTCGGAATGGAAATGAATCAACAATCCTCCTAAAAGGTATAGCATTCTTTGATGAGTCCATGGATTTCTTCAATACTTTGACAGACAACATGACATATAGAAGAATATATATATAGATGAGATCAGGAAAAAAATGGATCAACTTGTGCACATCCATAATGGGGGCATTCTTGATTAATCCCTTATTAAAGGACTAAGAGAATCTATTGTACTATACATACATATACTAATTAATTGCAAATACATAACAAACTTTTGCAAATACAACATTAAAATATGCAACTTTTGCAAATACTAATTGCTATACATTGGATCAAATGTCAAAATTCTAGTTACATTGGATGTCAAAATTCAAACTTCCTCTCAAATGTACATCTATGTCATTCTTGCATTTATGTCAAAATTCAAACTTTGACATATGATCAAATGTTGCATATTTGATCATATTTCACTAGATCAAACTTTGACATATGATCAAATGTTGCATATGTCAAAATTCAAACTTTGACATATGATCAAACTTTGACATATGTCAAAATTCTTGCATCTAGTTACATTGGATCAAATGTTGCATCGTGAAATATGGCAACATTCAAACTTTTTTACAACATCTAATCATCTAGTGAAAAAAATTGTCAAAATTCATTAATTAACATTTATATCTAAATCATTAACATTTCTATAACTAAAAAATAAAAAACAAAAAAAACATTCATCTAACATTATATATCTAATTCATCTAATATTTAATAACTAAGTATCAAATTCCTTAACTTTTTTCTATATACATCTAATCATCTAGTTGCAAAAAAAATATCAAAATTCATCTAACTAACATTTTTATATCTAAAATTCATCTAACATTTTTATAACTAAAAGTATAAAAACTAAAAAAACATTCATCTAACATTTATATATCTAATTCATCTAACATTTCTATAACTAAAAGTATAAAAAACTAAAAAACAGAAAATAAGAAAATGTGTGTGTGTGTGTGTGTGTGTTCATATGCATGTGTGTGTGTGCGTGCGGGCTTGATCTATGGGAGGGCGGCCATGGCGGCAGGGGCTCACAGCGGGGCGTCGGGGGCGGCGGCGGCGACGGCGACGACGCGCGACGGGGGCGGCGGGCGGCGCGTCGGGGGACGACGACGAGGGACGGCGTGGGCGGCGCGTCGGGGGCGGCGACGGCATCGATCGGGGCAGGCGGTGCGTCATCAACGGAGAGGAAGAAACAGAGGGAAACTGAAATTTTTTCAAGTGTTGTATATATAGGAGGGACCTTTAGTCCCGGTTGGTGGCTCCAACCGGGACTAAAGGTCAATTGGGGCCAGGCGAAGCGGCGGGAAGCGACCACCTTTAGTCGCGGTTGGTGGCTCCAACCGGGACTAAAGACCCCCCCCCCTTTAGTCGCGGTTGGAGCCACCAACCGCGACTAAAGGTGGTGCGCTGCCACCCGCGGTGCACAAGTTTAGTCCCACCTCGCCGAGCAAAGGGCAGCCGCACTGGTTTATAAACCCAGCCGCGGCTGCTCCTTCGAGCTCCTCTCTAAAGCAGGCCTTCTGGGCATACCTCTGCAGCGCTGCCCTGTGGGCCTACTGGGCCTTGCGGGCCTGCATCCTGGCCCAACTACAGGTTGGGTTTCTAGTCGTATGCAGACCGTTATGGCCCAGTAGGCGGGCTTTTTTTCATTTTTTGTTTGTTTTCTGCTTTATTTATTTTCTTTTATTTCTGAGTTGTTTTTTGCTTTATTTAGAGTTTTTTTGTGAATCTTTTTGCTTTAGGTAAAAAATAATATAAATTTTCTGTTAGTGCGAGTAGTTTTGAAATTTGAATTATTTGAAATTTGTGTGAATCACTAGTTTGTGAATAACTTTACTTTAAAAATAGATTATTCTGTGATTCTTTTTTCTTCTGTTTATTATTAGTGTGTTTTATCATTATATTCAATTTAGTAAAACTTAGATAAGTTTAAAAAAATGAAATGCCTTTGTAACAGATGAGTTTTCGTCCGAAACCTTGATACTTCAAAAGAGATTATCCATTTTGTACACGAAGTGGATCCAGTTTTTGCCGTAACCCTCTCAACTTTTTAGCACATGCTATGTGGGTGAAATGATGATACCATGCCAACTTTCAACCTTTTCAGAGTTCATTTGTAGTGCTTTTCAATTTCAGGGTCGTTTAGCTCAAAAAAATCAGTAAATGCATGAAAAATAGCAAATGAAGTCAGAAAGGGTTGATAATTGATGACGTGGCTTTGAATGGTGCATACTGAACGCACAAAAAGTCCGGAGTTGAAATAAGTTTAAAAAAATGAAATGCCTTTGTAACAGATGAGTTTTCGTTTGAAACCCTGATACTTCGAAAGAGATTGTCCATTTTGTACACGAAGTGCATCCTATTTTTGCCGTAACCCTCTCAACTTTTTAGCACATGCTATATGGGTGAAATGATGATACCATGCCAACTTTCAACCTTTTCAGAGTTCATTTGTAGTGTTTTTCAATTTCAGGGTAGTTTAGCTCAAAAAAAATCTGTAAATGCATGAAAAATAGCAAATGAAGTCAGAAAGGCTTGAAAATTGATGACGTTTGTCCGAAGCACAAAAGTACACGTTTCAAATGCCAAAACACATAAGCACCCTAACTATTATAAAGATTCCCTATAGTTTGTCCAAAGTGGAACTTTTCAGATATATAAGTCCGGAAACTCACTAGAGAAGAAAGTGATGACAGTGAAGCCGATCACATCCCAGAGGGGGATCTTTGGGTGTGAAACTTTTTCTTCGCGTGTGTCCCTTTGCGCCGTAACCATGGACAATCTTCACCATTTAACTGGATGCTCGGGTCAATATTCACTGTGAAGGGAACAATTTCATGAAACTTTTCATAATCTTCTGACATGTCTGTCTTGTCATCCACTCCCACGATGTTTCTTTTCCCTGAAAGAACTATGTGGCGCTTTGGCTCATCGTATGATGTATTCGCTTCCTTATCTTTTCTTTTTCTCGACTTGGTAGACATGTCCTTCACATAGAAAACTTGCGCCACATCATTGGCTAGGACGAATGGTTCGTCTGCGTACACAAGATTGTTGAGATCCACTGTTGTCATTCCGTACTGCGGGTCTTCCATTACCCCGCCTCGTGTCAGATTTACCCATTTGCACCGAAACAAAGGGACATTCAAACCACGTCCATAGTCAAATTCCCATATCTCCTTTATGTAACCATAATATGTGCCATTTCCCCTCTTGGTTGCTGCATCAAAGCGGACACCACTGTTTTGGTTGGTGCTCTTCTTATCTTGGGCGATCGTGTAAAATGTATTCCCATTTATCTCATACCCTTTGAAAGTCATTATATTCGAAGATGGTAACTAGGACAGCAAGTACAGGTCATCTTCAATAGCATCGTCATGCATGGCACGTGTCTGCAACCAACCGGCGAAAGTCTCCGTTTGTTCACGTGTAATCCAGTCGTCAGACTACTCCGGGTGTTTGGAGCGTAGAATATTCTTGTGTTCCTCGATATACGGAGCCACCAAGGCGGAATTTTGTAAAACTGTGTAGTGTGCTTGAGTGAGAGAATGCCCGTCCATACATATTATTTGTTTCGGTCCTAGCGTGCCATTTCCACCCAGTCTGCCTTGATGCCGCGATTCAGGAACACCAATCGGCTTAAGGTCAGGAATAAAGTCAACACAAAACTCAATGACCTCCTCATTTTTATGGCCCTTGGAGATGCTTCCTTCTGGCCTAGCACGATTATGAACATATTTCTTTAAGACTCCCATGAATCTCTCAAAGGGGAACATATTGTGTAGAAATACAGGACCCAGAACGGCAATCTCTTCGCATAGTTGAACTAGGACGTGTGTCATGATGTTGAAGAAGGATGGTGGGAACACCAAATCGAAACTGACAAGACATTGCACCAAATCATTCTCTAACCTTGGTATGATTTCTGGATCGATTACCTTCTGAGAGATTGCATTGAGGAATGCACATAGCTTCACAATGACTAATCAAACATTTTCCGGTAGAAGCACCCTCAATGCAACCGGAAGCAGTTGTGTCATAATCACGTGGCAGTCATGAGACTTTAGGTTCTGGAACTTTTTCTCTGCCATATTTATTATTCTCTTTATATTCGACGAGAAGCCAGACGGGACCTTCATACTAAGCAGGCATTCAAAGAAGATTTCCTTCTCTTCTTTGGTAAGAGCGTAGCTGGCATGACCCTGATGTATGCCGTCTTTTCCGTGCATATGTTGCTGTTCCTCCCGTGCCTCCGGTGTATCTTTTGTCTTCCCATACACGCCCAAGAAACCAAGCAGGGTCACGCAAAGATTCTTCGTCACGTACATTACGTCGATTGCAGAGCGGACCTCTAGGTCTTTCCAATAGGGTAGGTCCCAAAATATAGATTTTTTCATCCATATGGGTGCGCGTCCGTCAGCGTCATTCGGAACAGATTGTCCGCCAAGACCCTTTCCAAAGATTATCTTTAAATTCTTGACCATATCATGTACATCATCACCAGTACGGTGGCGAGGCTTCGTCCGGTGATCTGCCTCACCTTTGAAATGCTTGCCTTTCTTTCTTACGGGATGCCTGCTTGAAAGAAATCGACGATGTCACAGGTACACATTCTTCTTACAGTTATCTAAATATATACTGTCGGCATCATCCAAACAGCGTGCATGCGCGGTATCCCTTGTTTGTCTGTCCTGAAAGGTTACTGAGAGCAGGCCAATCATTGATGGTCACAAACAGCAACGCATGTAAGTCAAATTCTTCCTGATCGAGCTCATCCCACGCACGTACACCTTTTCCATTCCACAGCTGTAAGAGTTCTTCAACTAATGGCCTTAGGTACACATCAATGTCGTTGCCGGGTTACTTAGGGCCTTGGATGAGCACCGGCATCATAATGTACTTCCGCTTCATGCACAACCAAGGAGGAAGGTTATACATACATAGAGTCACAAGCCAGGTGCTATGATTGCTGCTCTGCTCCCCAAAAGGATTGATGCCATCTACGCTTAGACCAAACCATACGTTCCTTGCGTCATCTGCAAAGTCCCTCCACTTCCTCTCGATTCTTCTCCACTGCGACCTGTCAGCGGGTATTCTCAACTTCCCGTCTTTCTTACGGTCTTCTTTGTGCCATCGCATCAACTTGGCACGCTCTTTGTTTTGGAACAAATGTTTCAACCGTGGTATTATAGGATCATACCACATCACCTTGGCAGGAATCTTTTTCCTGGGGCGCTCGCCCTCGACATCACCAGGGTCATCGCGGCTGATCTTATAGCGCAATACACCGCATACCGGGCATGCGTTCAAATCCTCGTAGTCATCGCGGTAGAGGATGCAGTCATTAGCGCATGCATGTATCTTCTGCACCTCTAATCCTAGAGGCCAGACAGTCTTCTTTGCTTCGTACGTACTCTCGAGCAATTCATTGTCCTTTGGAAGCATCTTCTTTAACATTGTCAGCAACTTTCCAAATCCCTTGTCAGATACACCATTCTCTGCCTTCAATTGCAGCAATTCTAGTGTGGTGCCTAGCTTTTTTTTGTCAGCTTCGCAATTTGGGTACAACGATTTTTTGTGATCCTATAACATGCGCTGCAACTTTAGCCTCTTCTTTTCACTTGCACAGCTTCTCTTTGCATCGGCAATGGCCCGACCTAGATTATCAGCGGACTCATCTGATGCCTCTTCTTCAGCTTCTTCCCGCATTGCCGGCTCAGCTTCTTCCCCCATTGTTGTACCATCGTATTCAGGGAACCCATGGCCAGGATAGCTGTCGTCGTCCTCTTCTTCTTCATTGTCTTCCATCATAACCCCTCTTTCTCCGTGCTTGGTCCAAACATTATAGTGGGGCATGAAACCGGACTCAAACAGGTGCCAGTGAATGGTTCTTGAGTTAGAGCAATTGTGATCATTCTTATAGCCAGCACATAGACAACACATAAAACCATCCGCCCGCTTGTTTGCCTCAGCCGCAAGCAGAAAAGTATGCACGCCATTAACGAACTAGGGAGAGCATCGGTCATCGTACATCCATTGCCGGCTCATCTTTATTACACAACACCGAAAAGACCAAATTAATACAAGTCCATACACACTTATTCTCATAAAACAACATACAAACTCTCTAGCTAAAGCATTTAAATGCAACAACAAATGCGATAAAGATCGCAACTAAGGTAACAATTGATCCAACAGCATAATGATACCAAGCCTCACTATCAATGGCATATTTTCTAATCTTTCTAATCTTCAAGCGCATTTTCTCCATCTTGATCTTGTGATCATCGATGACATCGGCAACATGCAACTCCAATTCCATCTTCTCCTCCTCAATTCTTTTCAATTTTTCTTTCAAATACTCGTTTTCTTTTTCAACTAAATTTAACCTCTCGACAATAGGGTCGGTTGGAATTTCCGGTTCACATACCTCCTAGATAAAAATATCTATGTCAACTTGATGGGCATAATTTGTCATAAACACGAAATGCAATAAATAGTTATAAAAGAGAATATAACACATCCGAATCATAAACCGGACGAGGGCCGACGGGGACGGATATCAAAACCATGGCACTATGTATAACAAACAACGTACGGGTAAGAAAATTATACAAGTAACTATATATCTAAATCACACAAACATGATTTTTTTATATAAAAAAGATAAGAACAAGAGGCTCACCACAAGGTGGTGCCGGCGACTGGACGGTGCGGGCGATCGACGGTGGTTAGGACGGAGACGGGAAGGCACTAAGTAAACCACACCTACATATGCAAGCTAAGAGTTATTTTGAGCTCAAATTGCATATAAATCAAATAAACTACCACATATAATTCCTCCCAAACTAAAACTCACAAATCACTATACTTATAGAGCATTGCAAGAGTTAATCTAGCAATGAGAGATGAAAGGACAAAGTTGCTAACCTTTGTGATCACTTGGATGGATGGGGTGCCTTCAAATCTTGACAAATTTTGGCAAAAATGGAGAATGAGCTCGAGAGGAGAGGAAGAAAACAGAGAGGAGAGGAAAGGGGAAGAACAGAGAGCTCGGGCTCGACGAAGGGTTTATATAGGATAATCTTTAGTCCCAGTTGGTTATATGAACCAGGACTAAAGATGCATCTCTAGTCCCGGTTCTTGCCACAAACCGGGACTAAAGGAGTTGGCGGGGCCCCAGCCTAACACCAGCCTGCCACCACCTCTTTAGTCCCGGTTCGTGGCACGAACCGGTACTAAAGGTTCGAAACGAACCGGGAGTAATGAGCGCTGCCCGCCTAGCCGTTGGAACCGGCACTAATGGTCACATTAGTGCCGGTTCATTTACAAACCGGGACTAATGAGCTGAACATTAGGCCCTTTTTCTACTAGTGGGTTTTGGTAATTGATGAAAATCCCCCTATGGACTAATGGTTGCCTCGAGTTATATTTGAAGGTTTTTTTTTCATAGGCATTTCTTGAAAACCATTTATTGGTTTCAAGGTCTTTAGAAGAAGATTATGTGTTGACCAAGGTGCTATTCAAGGAGTTATCCAAAGATTGGTCATAGAGAAGATATGTTACAAGATTGATCAAGACTAAGTCAAATAGTGAATTAAGTTGATCAACACACAAAGCGTAGAAGTTGTACCGAGTGGGATCAAGTGATCCCATGGTATGGTAAGTATTGTCCATTACGCTTTGTATACTAACCCATGGTCTATGTGAGAGTTCTTTGTGGGGTTAGGTATGTTTCCATGGGCGTGCATCAAAAGAAAGATATCATATAACCCATGGAGGATGACATCAAATGGTGATCGTCATCAAGGTTGCGGTGTGCAAATTCAAGTGGAGCATCACGAAAAGATCACATGCTTGAAGCTTGCCGTCCATTATGGTGACAATGAATTTGTGAAGATGTGTCGAAGAGTGGCTCACCCATAGTGGAGTATAGGGGAGCAATCTACTAGTCTTTATCGAGCCAGCGCAACCAAGAAAGGTGGTCCAATTTGAGGAGGACAAGATCGTCATCATCTAGTTCAAGTAGACTATGTGCATGGCAAATGTTTGACCTTGATAGGTTTTTTATTTTACCGGCTTCATGGTGTTAGTTGGGAGACCGAGTTATAAGATTGATTGTCGTACTATCAAGGAGGGCTCTCGAGTGAGTAGCTTGATTGTATCGTTCGTAGAGAGCTCAAACCATTGCATCCTTGGCATCATCTTTCTTGGTTCTTATTTTGTCTTTTTCTCTATGTGAGTTTTAGAGCTTATGGTCATCTTCATGACAAGTTCGAATTCATAGAAAACAGATTTCGTATGCATCATCTATTGTGTTTTCGATGTTGCACTTTTTTGAGTTCGTCACTCATGAAGGTTTCACACCTCTATACCTTTGGCATATCTCTGTTGCCACTTCTGAAGATTTCCAGTCGTGATTTGACAACTCTTGTCATGAAATACTTATATAGGTGCAAGGTAAATCAGATTACTGCCTTTGCTATTCTGGTACTATCACACTGTCACTGACGGGCCGTATCATGCATGCTCGTATAAATACATAGCCAAGGAGCCTACGCCTTTTAGCATCCAACAGTTTATTTTCATGTGGATTTTATTTCCAATGTCTGCCTGCTACGTTCTGTTGGCTGTCACACATATAGTGCCAGATGTTCCGATTTCAGGAACTCCTGTATCAGTCAGTAGGTAGCCTCTTAGAATTCCCTGACATCTATATTCCAGCAACTCCTGCCAGTGTCAATTATATATTCCCTCCATTTCATAATGTAATGCATATAGATTTTGTGCAAAGTCAAACTTTACAAACTTTGATCAAGTTTAAGTAAGTATTTACATCTACAACACCAAATATAAACAATATGAAAGTACGTCTTATGATGTATCTAATGATATATATTTGGTATTCTAGATGTACATTTTTTTTCTCTACAAATTTGGTCAAAGTTAATAAAGTTTGACTTTTTAAAATATCTATACACATTACATTGTGGAATGGAGGGAGTAGCATGTTTCGATTTACAGTGTCAAACTGGCAGCTGAGTTCTGATAAACACACCGCACGCCTGTTTGCTTTTCAGGGAATCAACCATGCTGTTGCACCGTTAAACCGGACCCTTGTCGCGCCCGCGCAATCACCCGAGTCCACCTCCCCATGGACATGCTCGACCGAGCTCA
Organism: Thinopyrum elongatum; assembly: GCA_011799875.1. Taxonomy (NCBI): domain Eukaryota; kingdom Viridiplantae; phylum Streptophyta; class Magnoliopsida; order Poales; family Poaceae; genus Thinopyrum; species Thinopyrum elongatum. Next base: position 11,012,503 of record CM022303.1, on the reverse strand, counting down.
AGATTACCTGCCTATCGATATGTATCTTTTTTTTTTCTTGTGAAGTTCTATCGATATGTATCCTGAAACTAATGTGTGCCATGGAGACATCGATGTGACGGGAAAATCAACGCGGCAGTGCACTGCTGGCTCTGTAATTAAACCCCAAACTCCCTTGCATATGTAAATATATGTGAGTTTTCTTTTCTGTGGTTGATTCCCCTGTTTCTGAAAAACTGCCCGTGGTTTGGTTGATTCCCCTGTGTTGGAACAAGTGCATCCCCCTGGCTGGCCAGTTCCATGTGTGCTACGTTCAGTGTTTTTTTTTTTGAAGGAACCGTGAGCTGTATTGATTAGGCACAAATATTCTTACAATCTTCTGTATTTTTATCCATCTTGTTTCAGGTTATGTGTTACGTGTGATGATATTTCGGATGTGGAAATTTTGTGTTGACAGAAATTTCCGTCCAGATTTATCTTTTCACATTTAGTGTAGAACGCAAAAGCCCACGCGACGGATGGCGCGGCCATTTCCAACTCCGACAAGGCTTGCCAGACCAGGATGATGGTATCCTTCAAAGCTTTATCCGGCGTTGCCTGCACCAGGCCGACCACATGCAACTTACTAATTCAATTTTAATTTTGAATATTGGTATGAATCTTCTAGTCCAACATTTTGTTTGCGTGAAATCTATTTCGGAAGCCACTGATATTTTACGATCTCTGTTCATTTATTCATGTTTTGCCTTCAGTTACTGTAGTTCCTTTTTTTGCGGGTGGTTACTGTAGATCCACAGCTATTTTCCTGTTATAATCTTGAGTAGCCTGACATTGGTTCCATGGTACTATGAATTAAGAGTACGTTTGGATTGCGCCCCAATCAGCCCCGCCAAAATCGGCCACGCCAAAAAGTTTTCCAGCAATTTCGCCGCCAAGATCTCGCCAACGCGTGGGCGTAGGAACTGAACAGAACTACCAAAAATTTGGCGTGGCTACGAAACATAGGCGTCAATCCAAATGAGCGCCCCTGGTAGCAGTCAACGCCAAAAATTGGCAGGGCATCCCGCGGCTGCGATCCAAACAGGCCGTAAAACCATATATTTTGAGGCTAGGGTTTCTCCGGCCCGTGTTCGTCTATACGAAGACCTTTTTTTTAGGGAAGCCCTGTTTTTTAGGGGTACCCATTTATATTTGGTGAATCAGGACCGTTGTAATGATTAGTTCTATATCTACGGGCAGGCCCATATGCTACGGTGCAAGAGAACACACCACAACCGTCCATCACTAGTACTACTAGCAAAAGAGCCCATGCGTTGCAACGGAAGAAGAAAATACCACACGGCCCTATCCTAATAACCATGACTATGACCCCAATACCCCAATAAGTCTTGCCAAGGCGTCTCTCTCGGCATAAGATGAGAAATTTGCTTTATTTTCATGCAAGATTTTGCCGAGGCGTACATGCACGGTTATCGACAGTTTCTTTCATCTTTAATTTGGGTTTAATGAGGTGTTCATTGCAATCCGGGTCGGTGTCGGTACGAAAGAAAGATGGATCATGCGCTATTGATTTAGGTTGGACCTTAAATAGCATTTAAAAAATATTTAATAGGTAAACTAACATCATATTCATATTCTACACATTTTTCTAATCAAATTTCATATATAGCTTACTAAAAGTGGAGTTATGGTTTGAAGATATGAATATTTTGAAAAAGTTCTATTTGTTGTAGATGGACTGCGGGTTAATTATAGAAAAGACAGGGGTTTTCCGCTAAAACACAAAAATGATTCATTTTCTGTTACTTAATAGTGGAGTGCGGGTTATTTACCAGATAGGGGTTTTTTTAAACAGTAAAAGCCGTTTTGTTTTCTCACTTAAATGTGAATGGCAGGTTAATTACCTGAAAATAGAGAGAGTTTTCTGTAAAAATGCTGACGATGAACGGTATAGATAACTCAGATCAGATTAGATCAAGACGAGCAACTCCTCAAGAAAAAATATTACGGCTAGACCTAACTAGCAATTGCTAGATCCCGTTCCCATGCATGGCTTCTGGCCTGGATCTGGATACGTCCATCTTTAATTTCTGGAGATTGTGTGAAGGAAGAAGATGAAGGCTCGGCGGTTCGTGAACGTGGTGACGGCGGATAGCTATTTATTGAGTCGCATCAAGCTCAAGAACAATCTCTTCTACCCATCAGCCGCGGAAGCACAGCACCATGCCGCCGCCAGCAACAAGAAGAAGGAGAACAAGACGACGGCGGCGGCGGCCATGGAGGACGTCTTGCGATTACCCCCGTCGAAACTCAGACTCAAACCATCTTCGCGCCCGTCCTTCACGAGGCTCAACTTCATGCCCTTCTACGGTGGCGGCGGCGAGGGAAACGTCCTCTGCGTCGACGACTCCGGCCACACCGCGCTCTACGACGCCGACGCCGACACCGTCGAGATGATGCCCGGCCTCATTGGTCCCAAGGGCTGCCACAGCCCCATCTCTTTCTCCGTCGCCCGTGGCGCGGGCGACTCCCACGACCCCGCCCGCGCCGGCACGCTCTACGTCCTGGATGGTGTCTTCCACAGCCGCAGTCCCAGCAGGTTCGAGGCCCTCGTCTACGACAACCCCAACCCAAACCCAAGCCCCTACTCCGGCAAGGAAGACCACGCCTGGCACTGGCGGCCGCTCCCTCTGCCGCCCGTCCACCTCGACTCCTTCGTCGGGTGCCACGCGCTGCTCCACGGCAAGGACGGTGGCGGCGGCACCATCTACGCCTCCTATTGTACCGTTCATGACACCGTCGGCACCTACCGCTTCGACACGGGCACTGGCGAGTGGAGCAAGGCCGGCGACTGGAGTCTGCCCTTCTTCTCCCAGGGTGTGCACGTCCGCGAGCTCGGCGATGACCTCCTGTTCGGCATCGAGCTCCACCATCCCTACCGCTTCTGCGCCATGGATGCCTCCGGCCTCAAGATGGACAGAGCTCTGGAGTTGCGGCACGCGTGGCTTGACATAGTTGAACCGCTGCCAGAGTGGCTCTCAGGGATCAACAGCGTGGCGTACCTCGGGGACGGCAGGTTCTGCATCCATAGGAGCTTCGACGTCATGGCCCAGTTCGGGATGGAGTCGGTGTCGGTCGGCACGGCGGTCCTACTCACCGGCGTTGAGGTGGTGCGGGCAGGATCCAGGCTCCGGATGATCAAGCACAAGTCCAAACGTCTCGACTGCGACATCGAATCAGTGCTCTGAAAAAATATATATCTAATTATTCTTGCAAGCAACATCTGCATCCAGCTTTAGAGAAGAGATTTGGATTCAATTAATCGCATGCTTTGTGGCGGTCTAAAACAGTGCAAATTTGCAAAGAATAATAAAAACTAGAGTATAATCCGAGAAAGTCAATCAAACAAAACAATGTTGAGCGTAGACTAGTGATCCAGCTTCTCACTGCCCAGCTGGCTGAGAATTTGTCGCCATAACCAGTTCATATGTGTATTTCTTGGTCTTGAACCCAACCTTGCTCCTGTCAGCTTCTCACTTTCCTCGTGCGGTTGTTGAACTTGTGATGGCATTTGATACTCGTCAGACCTGATGAATTTACGTGAAAAAAGGAACCATAAGATGCGTTTAGAGAAACCACGGTGTCTGTATTCTGAACCCAATTGATACCCTTCAAATTGATGAATCCATACAGCCGGGCTGCAGCAGGGCCTCCTTAACTCTGTGGTGAACTGGTGATTAGCAATGCGCGTTGAGACGGACGCCAAAAATGGGAGCCAACTCAGAGATGGACTGGATGTCGATCCGACGTTCAGTTCAGAAGAGATGTGCATCAAAGCTATGATCATCCGATTAAAGGAATGGAGCCTATGGCTTGCTGGAGACAGCAAGCAGCAGCCGAGGCCATCTTGCCCTCAATGCCCAACCTAGATTTTCCAGATCCTTAACACTGAGACGTACCATCCAGCTCAATCAGCTTGCAAACAAGAACGAGGGTCGTCAAGTGCTTTCCAAGAAACTTAGTCGAAGGTTTCCTTAAAATAATCAAACTTAAGAGGGATGGAAAGGTGTCTTTCTTGTATGACGAGATCTCTTTCCATACTCTTTACTAGTGCTACCAGTGCAATAAGCCTGGTTAATCATTTCAGTCAGTACTAGTTATTTTCACATTACAGAATTGCCAATGTGCAAGGCACAACCTGCCTTGGAATTGTTGCCATTTGAGCTGGCATTTCTTTACTTTGACCAGGCAAACCACCATGCCTGCCGAGGATGTGCACGTCTTCAAGCTGCCAATGATAACGAGAATTGACACCCATGACTCTGAGATTCTCATCACCTACAATTTTAACGTTTCACATTCCGTTGCCTCATCTCACGAGCATATTCAGAGGCAATATATATATATTCTCATATGATGTACGGAGTACTAGAGTTTAGAACTGGAATATCAAGCGCCACCAATAAATTTACCCATTCCTGAGTAGTACGAGTTGTCATTTCAATCATGATACTAGGCAGCTTCATATGTAAGAATCATCACGGAAGTTGTCATGTTTTTTTTTTCGAAAAGGGGGACTCCCGGCCTCTGCATCAGAACGATGCATACGGCCAACTTTATTAAAAGGCAAATAGGTTCAACAAAGGTCTTAAAGTCATAAAGAAAGTAAAGGAAAGCTCACAAAGAGCCTAAAAAAAGTAACCATAACGCCACAACCGGCCGGCATAAACAAGATAAGGAAACTAATTGCCTATCCTATTACATGACCGCCATCCAAACCGATTGAAAATATCCCGTGCTACCATCTCCCACCGGATAGATCCAGTAACCAAACACTCCCTGGCCTCCGTCGGAGTGAGTAGCGACCACATACGGATCAATGCAGTGGCTCGGAAGATAACCTGCAAAAAATGAAAATTTGTTGTTCTGATGAAAACCAAGTCATTTCTGCAGTTCCAAACTGCCCACAATAAAGCACATACTCCTGCATGAATGTGTCTCGCTATTTCGGCCTCTATCCCGTTAAGCCACGTTCCAAATAACGTATTGACAGAATTCGAAGGAGTAATATTAAAAGCTATGTGCACCGACGGAAGTTGCCATGTGAGGTGACATTTCTTGGCTTTGATCTGGCAAATTCCACCGTGTGATTTAAGCGAGTTAATAGCATAAAAAAAAACCATTTTGATGGCGCAATTTACCATCTCATACCACTTTACAATTTTCAGACACAAATCTACCGCTTTGGACTGAGATTCTTTCAAATACGCTAAACTGCACCTGAGCGAATTGACATTGGTACTGACTGCGGGACCCACAAGGATGATGTGGCACCAATTTTTCACACCGTTTGACAGAGCAGTCAAAGTGTAACTAGGGCCCACCAGTCAGCACACCCTAGTGAACAGTTGACTTCGTGGAAACCACCTGTCATCCCTATCTTTTTCCCAACTCTCTTCTGAGGTTGGCCTCCCACTACAACTCGATCCAATACCGCATCGGAGTTGGTCCAAGCAGAGGGCAGGCACGCAACAACCCACCCCGTCCCTGCGAGTAGGGCGGCGCTGCTCGGGCGAGGGGCTGCAAGGCGTTGACGGCCGTGCTCAAACACACTCACATTTGTAAAACAAGATCCTTGAGAATCTCTTGAGGCATCAGTTAGTTTTAATAACTTGAGACCCTAGCCTGGACACACGAGGTTGAAGCAGAGGCTCCGGTCTAGTAAACATGTGTTGAGTCTAATGCCTCATGTGGTGATAAGATAATGCCTGGGAGTTAGAGCTTCATGGCCATGATTGTAGCTCCACTACAGAATAAACCCCTATGCCTACGGCCCAGCCCTGATTCCCGTCGGGACAGGCCTATGCCGACGGCCCTCGTAGGCATAGGGCCGTCGGCAACATATGCGTCGGCGTATTCTGGGATGTCGTCGGCATAGAAAAGCCGTCGGCATAGATGATATGCCGACGGCGTCCATACATCTATGCCGATCGTCAGGGTCGTCGGCAAAGTTCCACGCTAACGGTGGCTGCCGCCGCCGCCGTCAAGTGCTGCCCATAGAGGAGATGCCACGTGACAGGGGCGATGCCGACGGCTTAGCCGTAGGCATAGTTTCAGATCTATGCCGACGGCTAGGCCGTAGGCATAGCCCTGCCACATGGCGCCCTCTACTAGCTCCTGGGGCAGGGCTATGCCTACGGCTAGGCTATGCCGACGGCTTAGCCGTAGGCATAGTTTCAGATATATGCCGACGGCCTAGCCGTAGGCATAGGCTCCACGTGGCGCCCTCTGGTAGCTCGCGGTAGCCCTATGCCGACGGCTTAGCCGTAGCCATAGTTTCTGTCTGATTTTTTTTTCTGTTTGATTTCAATTCAAATTCACAGCAGATATATATGATGAAATAGACATACACAATATATATAAGTATCATCCTCACAACCAACACCATCACAACAATATAAGTATCATGACAAACATAAGCATCATCACAAACATAAGCATCCAAAGAAGCACACAAGTCATCTAAAAGACCCTAAAAGACCACAAGTCATCTAAAGAACACAAGTTTATCATCACCACCACCGTCACCCAAAGGCTTAAGCGCCAGGACATCCACCACCACCGCCAAGGTCGTCACCGCCAAGTCCGCCGAAGCCCAGGTCGTCACTGCTAGCGGCAGCGCTACCGCCAAGACCGCCACCGCCACCGCCTCCGTGGATCGGAGTGACCGGGCTCCGTGACTCGGGAGTGATGCCAAGACCAGCACCACCACCAACGGTAGATCCACCGGTTCCCTGGATGTTGAAAAGACATGTTAAGGGGATATATGATTGTGTTGAATAAACGGTATGCTTTGGGTGAATAGTTTGGGAAGTGCTAACCGGCGAGGGGCCAGGGTTCTGTGCCAGAAACTCCTCAAAAGTAAGCAGCAATGGTTGTGGTGGAGGAGATGGTGCTGGTTGCAATTGAGGAACCCTGCCGGCCGCCATGCACTCAACAACGTGCTGCATGTTAATTGACCAAGCAAACAAGAATGTTAGAAGAAATGCAAGTGCAAAATAGAAGTGAAATGAAAAGGGCCAAACTAACCGCCATCATGCGAGAGTTGTGCTCATGAAATGCTAAAAGGCTCGCGTGCCACGCCATGGTCTCCTGGCGTGTGTACTCCATGTAGGCCTACGGTATGACATGATGGAACTCATAAAACATCTCAATGCGGAAAATAAAGTGAGCAATGAAGATAAGAGGGAAAATACTTACAGAGTTCCGCTCAGCAAAGAGGGACTGTGACTGCGCGCTGGTCATGGGCGTGCTCGTGCGCTGGCTCAGGCTCGGGTTGGTAGCTCAGAGCTGTGTGTAGGAGATAGAAGGAGTGATCACAGCATCCAGAATCGGCTGCCGACCGTGCTTCTTGGGCCCCATGCCCACCACCACCCTCTCGTCCAGATCCGCCGCAATGGGGTCAGGTGTGCCAGGATGTAAACTCAGATACCCCTCGGAGTAGGCCTTCTTATACATCGCGGTCTTGCCGTAGTACTTGGCCTCGCCAGGCTTGGGCTTCCTCCGTGTATGGGCGATCTCCCACGCCTCCATGTGTGAGAGCGGCCGCTTCAGTTTCTCCTCCTGCACCACCAAACAACCAAACAGAGGTTAGTCATACATAAGAAAGTGATGGTAAAAAGAAGAAGAAGAATGTTTAATGTACATAGATATACCTCAAGTGTCTTGTGGAGAAAGTGGTTTCGGTTTCCCTGAGCATGTACTCCCTCCTTCCCTCGGTTAGCCTTATTTTTGATGCTCGTAGCCACCCAGGCTCCATCCTTATCACACCACAGATCCACCAATGCTGGCCAGGACTCGTCTTTTCCATAACACCAATTTGGACACACCTACATAATGAAAGCATACTGGCATGTCAACACGAAATGATACCGCCAAGTACTCGTGCCTCTCCAAGGTAATGCCCATCCTCCGCGCTTCATCCTTGGTCATCTTCACACCAAGAGCGTCGTGATAGTATGTTGAGATGGCCACCCAGCGCACCTCGTACTGCATCTGGCGGGCCTTATTCTTGGCTTGGCAAAGCACGATCTGGTCGACAGTGGCCTTGTGCTCCGGAAGAACTCGATAGTATTTCTACAATCATTCATGAAACCAGAATGGAAGAAGCCATGAGTTAAATCATTCATGAAACCAGAATGGACTTGTGCTTCTGAAGAGAACTCACCCAAAAATTAGGGATCACGGCCTTAGCATGGGTCTCATAGTCCGCGTGGGGGGCCGCTACCCAGTGGTCCCAGCTCGTGGCCAAAACTACTGTGACTAATAGGAGGTCTAAATCGATCTGCAATGCAAATGCATAAGCTTTTCATCGTGTCGCTCATCCCCGCCTAGAGAAAGAACGAGTAAAATTTGGGTCTTGCCAATGCTCTCTAGTTCCTTCTCCTGTGCACACACCACACCATATTTCCCTATGAAACTTTCATTACTTTTTCGTGATGAAAAACTAAAGCTGTTGTAGTGTTATTCCTTGCATTCGACATTCAGGAAGAACAGGGTAAAATATCCAAGCACTAACAGTATATATATCCAAGCACCAAATTGACTTATTATATATCCAAGCACTAATAGTAGGTAAAAAACTAAAAAAAACTAACAGTATGTATATATCCAAGCACTAACAGTACGTATATATCAAATTGATTCATTATCCAAGCACTAACAGCAGGTAAAAAGCTAAAAAAAGGAAAAAAAATCAGCAGCAGAGGACGCCGGACCGCCGGAGCCGATGCTCACCAGTAGCAGAGGGCCGGCAAGGGGGCGCCGGACCACCGGAGCCGCGGCCACGGCCACCTCACCAGCAGCTGCGGGGCGGGAAGGGGGCGGGGACGACGGGGCCGGGAAGGGGGCGGGGACGACCGGGCCGGTGCGGGGATGGGGCCGGGCGGGGACGGCCGGCAGCGATGCGGGGCGGGCGGGAGACGGCCGGCGGCAGTGCAGGGCGGGGACGGACGGCGGCGGTGCGGAGCGGGGACGGGGGCGCGCGCGCGGTGAAGGGCGGGGACGGAGGCGCGTGGTGCAGGGCGGGGACGGGGGCGCGCGGTGTAGGGCGGGGACGCCGCGATGCGGCCCGGGCGGGGGCGACGCCGCGATGTGGCCCGGGCGGGGGCGGCGCCGGCGCAGAAGGGGGCGGCGGCGGCGGCGCAGATCGAGGGCGGCGGCGGGGGTGGATCGAGCGGCGTGGAGGCACGAGTGGTCGGGGCGAGGTGGATAAGGCACGAGTGGCCGGTCGGTACGTTGAGTGGATAAGGCACGAGGTATGCCGACGGTGTAACGGTCGGCATAGGTTCTGTTAACATATACCGTCGGCATACCTTTTTTTTTGCGAGGACCTTTTTTTATACATTATTACTTACTCTAGTTATGTCATTAGTGATTTCGTCAGATCTGAATAATTCTTTTTTTATTTGAACAAATAGTATCGTTGGTGCCAAATTCTCACATCCAAACGTCTCTATTCATCCAGATTTATTTGACAAATACTATCATGCTTAGCTTCATGAGCTGCCGGAAGAAGAAGAAAGAACATAAAGATTTTGTGAGTTAGTTCTCAGGTGTTGGATTTTGACTTCTTGAAAAATATTAACGCAAGAGAGCGGGTACATGTATATACCTTTTTTGGGGGGTGAAATACCGCAACTAGAAGAACCCGTGCGATGTTTCAGTGGCTGAGCTACACCCGGAAGCCCCACCGACCGGACTAACTCTAGCACCGTTGACCCGATGATCTACGCCTTTGACTTTCGCCGGACGGGCTTTAAACAGTTGACTCTTCCACCTGGTTGCAATAGGTCAGCACATAGGAACATCCCCGAATCGGGTCTGGACCCAACCCACCAATAGATTCCCTCCCGTTCGATCCGACCCACACGGTTCCCCTAATCCAAGTGTCGGCGGCGCTGCCCGAGCCCCAAGACGGGCGTCTACGCATGCCAACACTAAACCCGAGCCCGTTTGACCCGATGATCTAGCCCCCTTGACTTTCGCCGGACGGGCTTTGACCAGTGGACTCTTCCACCTGGTTGCGATAGGTCAGCACATAGGAACATCCCCGAACAGGGTCTGGACCCAACCACCAATAGATTCCCTCCGGTTCGACCACGACCCACACGGTTCCCCTCATCCAAGTGACGGCGGTGCTGACGTCCGTGAACAGGGTCTGGACCCAACCCACCACTAGATTCCCTCCGGTTCTACCGCACCCGCACGATTCCCCCCTCCAAGTGACGGTGGCACTGCCGTCCGTGGAGGGGGGCCACACCACGGAGCCCCAAGACGGGCGTCTACGCATGCCACAACACTTTCACACATGCATCAGGAGCCGTGCAATGTTTCGGTGGCATAGCTACACCCCGATCCCCCCCTCTAACCAGATTCCCTCCGTGTCGACCGTTTCCCCCCTCCGTGACACGACGACAGCGACGTCCGTGAGGGGGGCAATCGATATACCATTGGGGTATGATTTTTGTTTAGATAAGGCACATTTATATTGTAAAAAAAGAAATAAATAAATAATACTAAAAAAATAAAAAATATAGGTATGCCTACGGTAAGGCCGTAGGCATAGCTGCGCACACGGAGCTCCAATGCCATGGATCGATGACGTGGCGATGCACGCGGATTGATGACGTGGCAGAGGGCATGGGCCAGGCCTACGCCGACGGCTATGCCGTCGGCATATATCTGCCACACCACAGACCCCCTCCCCCTCGGATCGATGACGTGGAGACGGCGCGGGTCGGTGATGTCAACATATCTATGCCAGGCTATGCCGACGGCTTAGCCGTAGGCATAGTTTCAGATATATGCCGACGGCCTAGCCGTAGGCATAGGCTCCACGTGGCGCCCTCTGGTAGCTCGTGGTAGCCCTATGCCGACGGCTTAGCCGTAGGCATAGTTTCTGTCTAATTTTTTTCTTTCCTTTTTTCTGTTTGATTTCAATGCCGACAGCCGCCGTTAGCCCCCGTCGGCGTAGTTCCGACGCCGTCAAACGGTCACCGCTGACCAGGTAGGCGGGACTCATCTATGCCGACGGCCCCCGTAGGCGTATCGCCAGAGGTCCCGACGGCCCCCGTCGGCATAGATCGACATATGCCGACGACTTTTCTACACCTACGGCCTGCCCTAGGCCGTCGGGATATGTCCACCTATGCCGACGGGGGCCGTCGGCATAGATGAGGCCGTCGGTAAGTACGTTAATTCTGGTAGTGCTCTAGATGTATGTTGTCTCCTCACAATAGCATCAAGCTTGTGAAACAGAATGAGCTCTCTTTGATAGCTTGAGACACAGAAGTGAACACGTGGTTGAATAAGAGGTCGCAGCCTAATAAATATATGTTGATTTCAGCACCTCAGGTAACGAAAAGCTGAATCTATTAGAAACCAAAATCAGTCTGCTTGAATAGCTTGAGGCACTAGATTGAACACGAGAGGCTGTGGCCTAGTAGATCTGGGTTGATTTTAGTGCCTCGTCTGATGAAAAGTTATTATGTTGAGTCAAGAGCTTCATGGCCATTATTGAAGACTCCTTGGTACTCCCCCATACATAAAACCTCTACCGAGGACATTCTTGTTCGAGGTCATCCATAGTCGAAGACTAGCCGTTACGCCTATCCGTACACAACCACCTTTACCCAGCGGCTAGATCTCCGGCCCCAGGCGCCTATAAATAGCACCCGAGCCCCAATGGGTAGGGTTGGCAACTTGGAGGACATATATAGAATTCCAAATTCACTTGCTCCAACTTCCTTAGCTCTTTCGTGCTTTTATGCTTATCCTTTGAGAGAATTAGTGAGTACGATCGTGCACCTACCAAAAGCACAATTATCCTTCCTTGTTAATCTTGAAGATTTGGGATCTTCTAAACGATTAGGTGTTGACTGTTGAGTGTCCTAGGTGTGGACTGGCCAGGTTGTTGCCCTCGAGGGTCCAAGGTGTGGATTGGCCGATGCAAAGGTTGGATATAACATATCGAAGATTTGCCACTGGTGTAGACATCAGAGGTGCTCCACGTAGTAGAGTATGATGCAACAATATATTGATGATTAACCTGCCATCGCCCGTCGATGTCAAGACCTTGTATGTTCTGGTTGAAATATGTCATACTGGATATGTCTTGCTCAATACTACTCCATATGACATGGTTTTAATTTACGAAGACAGGTTAAACATGGCATACGGTCATGTTCACACAATTTTAGATCCATGCTTGACCTAACCTGCGAGTCGCGCATATATACTATCTAAATACATATGGAGTTTCTAGCCGCTGTCGCCGTACAATGGCAGGTTCCCGTGTCGGATTCTCTATACCATAAAAATAATACGAGCGGTTGGGTAAAATGACACCAAATTGACCCTTGCAGCTTGATTAGTGGTAGGCCGGCCGGTTGTCTCAGTGCACACGCCCCTGGAATATAATTGACGTGCGAACGCCTAGCCACTCTGCGCTTGTCCTTGTTTAAGAACACACAAGAAATAAGCAACCAACAGATTGCTTATCAGTACGTATTAGTATATGTGAGATGGGCTTGACCCCCTCGTACCCCCCCCCCTCGTCGCTCGCCCCTCCAGCCGCCTCGATCCCATCCCTCCTTCCCCTCCGCCGCCGTCGGAGGACAGCGCCAGGCAGAGCCCATGCATTCGACGGCAGCGGCGGAGGGCTGCTCCTCCTTCCCGGGCTGTAAGGCGGCGAGGGTGCCAGATCCGCGGACGTGCGGCCAATTCCTCGATCCATGGCGGCGCGGTGGCTCCGGCTGGAGGCGTTTGTGGTGGTGCGGGGTGAGATGGCCAGAGGATGGAGGTGGGGCTGGGCGTGGCCGGTGGCGGCGGCGACGTTCGACCCAGATCCAATCTTGGTGGAGGCGGCGGCGACTCCGGCCCGGATCCGAACATGGCGGTGGCGGTGTCCCTCCGCCGGGGATGATGGGCCAGATCGTAGGTCCTTGTGGCGGCGGATCTTGGGATCTCGCACCCGAGGACGTCGCAGGACGCGCGTGGCGGCCGAAGCTTCCTCCAGCGTCGACGGCGCTTGATGCGGGATCGCGGCGGCAATTGCTATTGTATGGGTGACGACAACGACTGGCGCGACGGTGGGTGCTCCCTATAGCGCCCAGAATCGGGGCGGTAGCCCCTCTTCATCAGCGGCGGCGGACTCCGGGATCGTGTGGCCGGTTCGGAGTCTGGATCTCGAGGTGGTGACGGCCTTTTGAGGCTGGTGGCGGTATGACGTCCCTTCCATCAACAGATCGGGTTCGATGCGGCTCGGCGGGTGACACATGTGCCTCTTTCGGAGTTGTCGGGCGGTGCCTGTCGCCGGCAGGTGAATCCACCGGTGGATGCGCTACCAATAGATGCTAATTACAACGTATTATATGAAGACGTCAAGTCATGCCTGCTACCGGCAGGTGATGCACGGTGGCTCTGGCGAAGGTGGTGCGACAGTAGCGAGAGGCAGGCGGTATGGGACGTCTTTGTCTTCCGTTGTCTCCTTCAGAGGGATCTGGCTATCGAGGTATCGGTAGACGGATAAGGGCGGATAGTACAGACGGCTTCAGCGACGAGTTTATGCACTTCGGTGGAAACACAAAAACTTTGATTAGACTATGTCGGTGCGCGCCTGTATCGTGTCCTTGCTGAAGGTGGTGGATTGAAGTTTGGCTTTGGGGATGAGAATCCGGAGTTCAACCTTGTGATGGACTCGCCATCATCGGCACACGTGCGATGATTCCTTCTTGAAGGCGTAGCCTAGGAGTTGTGTATTTTTTGTTTATGTTGTGTCTTGTATCATAGGGATTAGTGGCTATCTGGAGGAGGTACTGTCGCGAGGTATTCGGCCTCTGGGTTTGTTTTTCGTTTTATTTCCGGGTCGATGGTGTTCGGCTGCTGGATTTTACACTATTAACAATAAATGGCTGCATGCATCGTCCTGGTGCAAAGGCCAGGAGTTATCCTCATTTTCAAAAAAAATAAGTATATGTGAGAAATCGTATTTGAAGGTCTGGCAGAATTGACGGCCGGGTCTTTAGGTATTGGTCATCATGTGAAAAGGAGGGAAGGGGACGACCGGGTTTGTGAACTGGTGTGAATCGTGAACCAACCTATGGTTGGATGGTTAGAGGGACTGTGGTATCCCCAGCCCACCAGGGTTTAAATCCTGGTGCTCGCATTTATTTCTGGATTTATTTAAGAATTTCCGGCGATGCGCATTCAGTGGGAGGAGACGTTCCCGTCGACGACGAGGTGTCTACGGTGACTTCGTAAATTTCAAGATGATATGTCGGCTCAGTTTTTCGGAGGTGCTCATAGGGATAGGGTGTGCATGTGTGTGTTCATAGGGGTAAGTGTATGCGCGTGTATATAAGCTCTTGCGTCTATACTATGTTCCAAAAAAATACCGGTGTGAATCGTGCAGAAAAATGATGGAACTAGGGCGCATAGTCTTAAAACCCGGACAAGTGAGGCTGCCGGTTTGGATTTTCAGTTACTAATCGCTGTCTTTTTTTTTTTTGTTCAATCTCGTCTCAAGAACATACAATTAGATTGTAAGTTTTGTGGAATCGACCAAGCGAGCTAGCCCAGCTGGTTTCACATTTGATATGGGAGGGTGTGGGTTCGATCCCCTTGTCTCGCCTTTCTTTTGCCTATATTAAAAGGCGCATGCTAGACGTCATCCGGCTGTAGCAGGCCAAGCTGCAGCCGGCTTGATGGCCGTTAGATTGGGATGCGTGTAACCGTTGATTGATTTGCCTAGTTCGCCTCACACGTCCGCTCCTTTACCAGACACAGCAGCCTCGCGGAATGCTGCAATCGCAGTGCTGTCGCACGTCGTCGTAGCACCTTCGCCCACACGCGTAGCACCCGGTCGGCCATAGTGGCAACATCGCCCAGCCCGGCTGTTCTAGCTTTACCGGCGGACTCTCAGTACTGTTCATGAGCTCGCAGCAGGCCCGACAACATCGTCGGTCGGTCGTCTCGCGACACTATTTGAAGCATCATTGTCTGCGTCGCAGCACTACTTGCAGCATCGCGGGGCGTCACGATAGCATCATCGGTTGTCATCGACGAGGTTGTTAATGTCGTGGCCGTCGAAGCATTGTCGTGGCCGCCTACGCTATTGCAGCACGCCTCATCATCGTGGTCGTCGAAGCACCACCGTGACCGCCAACACAGTTGCAGCACATACACCTCGTCGTCGTGGCGGTCCAAGCATCACCGCGGCCATTGAAGCACGCATCGCAGCGTCGAGGGTTGTCGACGTCATGGCCGTCAAAAACATTGTCGTCATGGCCGTTGAAGCATGCGTCGCAGGACGGTTGTCGACGTCGTGGCCGTTGAAGCAATGTTGTCATGGCCGTCGAAGCATCGCCGCGGCCGTCGACTCCATCGCAGCACGTACACCTCGCCGTCGTGACCGTCGAAGCAATGTTGCCATGGCCGTCAAAGCATCGCCGCGGCCGTAGACTCCGTTGCAGCACATATGCCTCGCCGTCGTGGTCGTTGATGCGTCGCCGCACCCGTCAACGCCGTCATGGCACGTACGCTGTTGAGGCACGCATCACATCATCGCCATCGAATCACGCGTCGCAACGCCAACCGCCAAAGCATCACTGCATCCGTCGATGCCGTCGCAGCATGTACGCCTCGTCGTCATGGCCGTCGATGCACATACGCCGTGAAGCATGCGCCACAGCATCTGTCGAAGCACGCGAAGCAACCGGGCCACCATCACAACACCTTCATTGTTGTCGAAGCACGTCGTCACAACATCGCCGGAGCAGCCGAGATGTCGTCGCAGCACCCGTTGGAAGCACGCTGTTTGCAGCAACACATGTTTACATAATGCTCCGGCGATGCTGCATGCAGTTTGCTGGATCGATCGCTTGGTTTCATATGATGTGGTACTAGTAGCATGCATCAGTTTCCTGGATAGTTCGAGCAATTGGTCACAATTAATTAATAATAATACTAGTGGCCAAGCTACGAATCCAACCACACACACGGGTTTCTAGTTTGACTCGCTAGATGAGTAGGAGGCACGTGTCATGAGTAGAAGGCGGCTCGCGTGAGAATGTTTACATCCGGCTGAAAACAAGCAATTCCCATATTAAAACTGCTGACAGTGCATGTGCAGCAGCCCATAAAATCAGGGAGAGGCCGCAACCTCATGTGCGGGGCAAAAATAAATCGGGAGAAAGTCGGATCGAAGGAGGGGGTTCGTTTCAGGTACTTTTTGCAATCTACCACACGGTTGACAGTTATCACAATCTAAATATGTTTTACATTTATAATAAATGTTCTTTGTTCTTTTTTCATCTTTGAAGACATGTTGTTGCAATATAATTGGTGCAGAAATATTGTCATTGGAAAAGATCTATAACCGGATGTTGGATACACAGTTCCCAAGTTTTGTGAAAAAACGATATTTTTTCTCCTTGTTGGTATATGCTATGAGCAAATGAAAATGATAGAGGTGACCATGAATGTGGACATAATGTGCATAACCAATTGTTTTACATACTTTACATCAAAAGTTTACCAACAAAAGTGGAACATGTTTTTTTCTAGCCCAAATTTCCTTCTGATGGCCCAAACATTTTAGCGTGAGCGTGTACAAAATTGTTCACATGGCTCCTTGTATGTACCATGTCATGCATGTCTATATCAGCAGTTCAGCAGACGCAATGGTAGGTTTGTAAGTCATGTATGTCTTCATCAATATCCCAATTTGAAAATAAGAGGAGAGGAAGAAAGCTTACCTGCTAATCGTGTGGAAACTAGCTACTGTTAGTTTTTCATTACCTTGGTTCTCTTCTCACACACACCATCTCTTGTGCGAGCTCTCAGAAAATAATAAGATTGACCACCTTTCATAAGACTAAGCATCCTTGTCAAGCTCTGTCGAGCTATATAGATGGCATGCACGCTTCTTCAGAGCTCAGCCAGATCCAAGAGTCCAAGACACCTAGAGCTAAGAGCAGCTAGCTAGCTAGAGAAAATGTACTCGGTCGGGGAGGTGCTATGGTACTTATACTTCAGTCTGTACATCAACATGTTTCCCGTAGGAGATGTAGGAGATCTGTCGCTAGGTCCGTGGGACGGCGCGCCGGTGGCCGCCGATACCCCGGCGCCAGAAATGAGCCCTGGCGACATGTTGATGCTGATCCACGCAGACAAAGGGTTGCAGATCAACCTCCTGGCCATGCTTAGTGCTGTGTTGATCAGCATCCAGGTGGTGCTGGGATCTCGGCGTCGGCGCTCCGGCAACAAAATCATTGTGAACCTGGTGCGGGTCGCTTACACCGTCTCCTTCCCGGTGTTCGTCTACACCATCGGCCTCGTCCAGTCCGTGGAGGCGCCCAAACGGCTTGACAGCCAGCTGTTGTGGGCCGTGGGGCTCCTGCTCCTCCTCGGTAGCGTGGACGGCATGTCGGCCTTGAGCCGGAAGGACGTTGAGGATAGCAAAGGAATTCAGGCGCAGCACATCATGAGGACGGTTCTCGTGCTCTGGCTCCTCGTCAGCCGGAGCGACGTCTCCGAGGGCGGGTGGATCTTGCTGCTCTACTTCCTCCTCTGCTGGGTGTATAGCATCTTGAGGGTCGCCCAGAGGATGAAGGCGCTGCGCAAGGCCAGCTCGGTGCACGGTCTTGTGCGCAGCGCCAAGGTGGTGGCTGACTACATGCAACAAGTATATGCCTCTGATGATAGGATTCATAGCCCCATGGACATGGCTAACTGCAAGTATCTGGTCCTCGGCGAGGAAAAGGACTCCAGCCCACCGTCCAAGGCGCCATGCTACCTCTCAGAGGTGGGCGGCAAGGGCAAGCTCGTCACGTTCGACATGATCTGGAACAGCAAGGACAAGCTGCTGCTGAGTCCTGACGATGACCAGAAGCGTGCTCTGAAAGACACTTGTCTTTCCTTCGCCTTGTTCAAGTTGCTCAAGCGGCGCTTCTGCCCGGGGCTCCACATCTCCGAGAAGGAGAAGGGTGACCCGGCGGCGCTGGAATTCATCGTCGCCGAGGGCGAGCATGCCTTCCGTCTCGTGGAGGTCGAGTTGTCGTTCCTGTACGACTTCTTCTACACCAAGTACCCGGCGCTCTTCCCCGCCGCCCCAGCTGTGCTCCGCGTCCTCCGTTTCGTCGTCCTTGTTGGCTTGTTCAAGGTGCTCCTCTTGGATTTTGCTTTGGAGGCCATCATATCGTACCCCCACGATGTCCCCGCGGACTTGCTTGAGAATGCCACGGGGTACTCCTCCAGTCATGCGGTTGTCTTCATCCTCTTCAACAACATTCTCGTCGTCTTCATGATCCTTAGCATCGACATCCTGCAAGACGTTGCCACGGGTTACTCAAACTGGGCCATTGTACACTACGTGTGCGACCACGTGACAGACGGTGACGGCAGCAAGGGGTGGTGGATGACGGTGAAGCGGTGGTGGAATCGGGGCTTCGGCATTCGCCGAGCGGTGATTAAATGGGTGGCGGCACGCCGGGCAAAGAAGCCGGCGCACTGGTGGGATAACAAGCTCGGCCAGTACTCGCTGCTCAACTCCTTCGGCTACACCGCGCACAAGACGAATGCCTTCTCCCTGTTGACCCTACGCCTGCTGGAGAAGACAGGGGAAGGCCGGAAGCGCGGCAAGGATGTCACCCTGACGGATGAAATCAAGAAGGAGGTTCTCAGCTCCCTCGGCAAAATTAGCGGTGGCCGGCTGTCGGTCGACCGTTCAGGCGATCTGAGGAACAAGGTGCTGCAGCTGCACTGGGCGCCGTTGGACCTCTCGAGGAGCACGCACACGGTCCTCGTGTGGCACATTGCCACCACCATATGCGCCCACCAGGAACAACAGGACCAGGGCACCGACCAGCTCCCCAGTAGCCGCCGCGTTGCAACCACACTGTCCAGCTACTGCGCCTACCTGCTTGCTTTCGTTCCGGACATGCTGCCAGACCACAGCTACACGGCCACACAGATCCTGGACGCCGTCATTCTAGATGCCCGAGAGCGTCTCGGCACAACCAAAACATTGTCGGACATATGCGAAAAGATGTTACAATTGGGAAAGACGCACAACAGCAACATGGAGCAAGACATGTCCATCTTGATCCTTGGAGCCTGCCTGGCAGACAAGCTATTGTCGGAGAACAAGCGGCCGCCGTGGAAGCTGCTCGCCGGCTTCTGGGCCGACCTGGTGCTCTTCCTGGCGCCGTCTGACAAGACCGACGTCCATGCCGACCACCTAGCCACCGGCGGCGAGTTCATGACCCACCTTTGGGCGCTGCTCACGCACGCGGGCATTGTTGACCGTCCAGACATCGATGCTGCATCACATGCTTGAGCTGCCGAAGTGTCAAGCGTATGACACTTCACCTACTGCCTTTGTTGTTTTGTCGACAACACTGTACTACCTTTTCGATTATACAAGTGATACTAGTGTGTAACTTCGTTGTAATGTAATGTATTGTGCTTAAATTGTGTTATATATGTTGGACTAGCTTGTTTTGTAAAGCCGATTTTGCCGGTATTACTAATGGTATAACTTATGTATTATAATTAATGTTGGACTAGTTTCGTAAGCCGATATTATGGGTACTACTAA
This sequence comes from Thinopyrum elongatum, assembly GCA_011799875.1. NCBI lineage: Eukaryota > Viridiplantae > Streptophyta > Magnoliopsida > Poales > Poaceae > Thinopyrum > Thinopyrum elongatum. The sequence goes on along the minus strand of CM022303.1, from coordinate 10,992,864 downwards.
CGGTATAACCTATGTATTATACAGCTTTTATCCATATGAACATCCTGGTGCGAAATTCCAGAAAGATTCACAAATATGCGGAACTAGACAAAATCTAATTGGAAAGCAGATATGTCCCATCTTGTTTTTGAGTTTCCCTATCTTTTGTTTGTTGGAAATGCGTTGGAAAATCAATGGGCATGCACAAATATGCAAGACGTGCATCAATAGTCACCCCTCAAACCAACTATATTCCATCCAACATCTATTTTCAGGCAGAAAAGGAAAAGGAATGCGACCTCTAGATGTGAAACAGAAAGGGTTCTTCTTCATGCCAAAGTTCATAATTTTTCACCCCTAAACCACAATATAAATGAAATATCGAAATTCAGGAAGTTCTTATTCAGAACCCATCTTGCTCCTTAGACCCTCATATCTGCCTCCTTAGACCCTCTTCTGTGCCTCTGCACGTTGGCCCTCCTTCTTCCCTTCAATTCTTGTAGCCGATCGAGTGGGTCCATCGACCAAAACGTATCCGCGTGACCAACCTTGTCCTACCCCCAGCCTTTATAGCTGAAATGTCCACCGATGGCTACTAACCTTGCTGCCTACCTCCCCCGCAAACCAGATGAGCAAGAGTAACCAATCTGTTTTAAGATGAGATTGCCGGTGTTTTTTTTATTTATGTTGCGTGTGGAATGATCTTGGACCTACTTTTGTTTTCCGGATAATTAGAACAAAGCTCTCTACGAGTGAAACGGAGGTGAAGACACTATACCACGATGATAACTGGAACACGAAAAACAAATAGAAATCTGGTGGTTAGACTTGCTTATTGCTTATTTTGCAACTACAGATGTACATAGCGTGCAGAGTAAAGAAAGCTTAGAAGGCCGCGTTTAGATAATAAAGCTTGATAGAGCACTTACAATATATTTTTATGCATGTGGGCAAGCCTGATTCAGGCAGCACAGCAGCCTCGGCTCACTGTTGAAGTAAGCTCCAAGCTAAGAGTTAGTCTCCAAGATGTAGTTGCAATTGAAGTAGCATGATTCTGCTTGGTTGGACGTTGCAGCTTTGTCTGGATGGGTGAGTGTATAGCGCGTGGGAGTAAAGTTGATTATGGAATCTCGTTCGCGTCCTCATCGGCATGCCCCAATGATTCGCGAGTCTCCTCAAGGCAATGACACCTATTTTGTTTGTTTGTTATGCTTTCAGCTCTAGGATCTAGAATAGCATCACGTCCTTTTTTACCATATATTTCCCGGGTTTGTTCTAAACTGACCTGCTACTGACTGATTAAATAAAATAGGTTGGTATTTGAATTCTCTTGGTCCTCTGTGACTCAACATGCACTAATTGCTGCAATTTTCTTTGAATACTGTGAGCTTGTCTCTTCCTAGTTAACAAGTGAAAGGACAACGCCGCCATACCAATCAGACCGGCTGGCATCTCCTACATATCCGGGCAAGGAGGCCACGAGATTCACCTCCAGCCGCTTCTCTACAAGCCTTAGGAAGGGGGCGGGGCTAGGATTTGAAAACAAGGTGGTCCTCCTCAAATATACTTTTTACAACAAACATGACATGTGAACGTTCTAAGCAATTATCAATACCACGTATAAATCATAGTTTTAAATAGCCCGCTATAGCCTTTTCAGCAGGGTGCCGCTAAATGGTCGCCTTCACAAATAGCCCGCTATAGCTGATTTGGAGGCTCGCCGTTATTTTCCATAGCCCGCTATTTAAAACACTGGTATAAATAGATCAATATGGTTTTACAAACATACTAAAATTCTTAATTAAGTCTTAGTTTTGCATTAAAAAAAGCCTACATAGTGCATACCTTGAGAAGTTAAAGAAGACTATGAAAGTATCACTTATATCAGCTTCATTCACCTTGGTGAAACCATGCCCGCTCAATGTATGTGACTAGACATTTGTTTGCCGATTAGAATGACAAGAGCACGTTAATAGTACTAAAGAAACACAAGATGCACCAACTAATAAATCAGACAAAGACCAAACTAACAAGTCGCGTACTCGCGTCAGTAACATTTGTAGCAAGTCTGCAAGGATTACTCTACACCAAATAGCGCACTGGTGACAATGACAGGAAGTTAGCAGGTTAAGTGGCTAACCCAAACAAATACGGGGGGATCTGAATCTGATGGTGCAGAGCTTAGCACGAAATAAAAGATATTTCGGCTGTACGAATCAACCTTGCCGGCCGCCGGTGAGCTTCACGTGGACGCCCTTGTCCACGAACTTGGCCAGGTCAAGAGCGGTGGTGCGACACTGGCGCACTGCCGGCGGAGTTGCAGCTGGCAGGGACGGCGGCCGCGGTGCTACAGATGGACAGGGCGGGTCGAAACGCGTAGAACAGAGGGGATCAGGGGAATCAGCTGGCATCGAGAGGCACGTCACGCGCAGTGTAGGCAGTAGGCTGTTGCTGGGCTTTTGTTTTTCCTTGGCCCATCTTCCTAGTAAACCTATGGTATATAGGCTGGCCCAAAATCCCAGGGTGCGCTGCGGCCCGCCCTGTCCATCTGTAGCACCGCGGCCGCCGTCAGGTGTCGCGCTTTGGATTTTCCCTTCGATTTTTTTCCTCACGCGTTTTTGCTTTTTAGATGGGTTTTTTCGGCTTTTTGGTTCTCCACCGGCCTTTCCTAGCTCTTGCACAAAAGAAAATTCGAAAAAAAATTGCACGAGAAAACGTGTTTTTTCTCTTCTGCAAAAGGGCGTGCCTCTAGGAAACGGGAACGCTTTTTTTTTTTTTTTTACATCCGCAAGAGGCACGGATTTGCTTCCGCGAGCCCGGAGGCGAACCAACCGGGTGGACAAACTTGCTGCCCCCGCAGCACCAGATCACTCCCAAAACCTGGCTAGGCCAAGACCCTGCCCCATAGGACCGTCGCTCATGAGGAGACCGAGGCCGCCGCCTCGACATACCACCACCGTCCCGGGTCGCCACCCCGGCATCTGCCTCCCCCGACCATAGAGCCATTATGTCCAACAGCCATGAAACCAACGCACCGCAAGGGCCAAAAGCTCCAAGGTGACGCCTCCAACAAGGTAGCGACGCGTCCGTCACCAACGCCCGCTCCGAGGAAGCTCAAGTTTTCACCCGGAGATCTTGGAACCACTCGCGTTGGTCAGCCACCTAACCAAAGTAGGTTATGCTTTCAGTTCTAGGATCTAGAATAGCATCATGTCCTTTTTAACCATTTCCCGTGTTTGTTCTAAACTGACTGATTAAAATGTTGAGTGTCATCTTAGGATTACTAAAAAAATCAAAAAGAAAAGAGCAAGGTATTGACATGAATGAATGCACCTAGATAGAAAAAACAAGGAAATGTAAGATAAACCATTCCATCCATTATTCTCCCCATTTTCCTCCTTGTACATTCTGTAGAAAAGAATCCATCCACACACTTGCTACTGATAAGTATCTCAATAATACTGGCACTGGCAAAACATGCATTAACCACAGCAACCGTACTAATACTGCCCAATATAATGCTAATTACCCAGGAGGGAGGGAGTACAATCCTTTTTATTCCTCTAACAACAGTGTCTGTCCCTCTTGCCTTGCCAAAGTCAACAACAACCAATCACCTCTCCTTGATCATTAGTAATTACCGCTTCACATCCACAGCCCAACATGGATAGATAGCCAGATTCAGGGTCACCATATCATAGCCTGGAGAGCTTGAGCTGCTGCTTGAGCAGCGGCCGGAGGTGCTCCTGGTACCCGTCGGGAACCACCGTCTCGTTCAGGGGATCCTTCCACGCCTCCTCGTACAGCGCCGGGTACACGTCCCCGTCGTACCGCCCCAGCACCGACCCCAGGTAGTGGTCCGTGTAGTCGAACGCGTCCACCAGCGCCACCGCGTTAGGACGCACCTGCGCAGCATTCAGTTCAGTTCAGTTCGGTCCATGGAAAAGCTTCGTCGACTGTGTCTGTCTGTCGGACGATTGATGGATTGGCCTTGATCCTTACCTGCGCGTAGAGCTTCCCGAGCAGCTCGTTGGCCAGAGCGCCCTGCCTGGCCGTGACGCACCCTGTCGATAGGAAGTCGCCCAGGTGCTTGTGAAGCAGGTGGAGCGCGTAGATGCTGCACAGGTTCTGCAGCTGCTCCTTCACCCCGGGGCCAGGGATGTCCTCCTGCAGCTTCTCGATGAACCTACAGACACGTAGGGGAGAGCAAAGACGAATGAAATGAATGATTGGGTTGTCCCGGAAAATGGATGTACAGCAGGACCAGCGTAAGACTGACTACTCACTTGGTCACGATGATCAGCTGGACGTGAGCCACAGCAGCCTCGAGCAAATCAGGTGAGAGCTCAGAGAAACCTGCAAGGCACCAGATCATCTCTGTCACTGACTGCAACCAAGTATTTCACCGAGAGATGCTACAACAGCACCCATGCTTTCATGTTTCTAATTACTGATGAGTACGTGCATTCACCAACCTTCTTCCTGGCTTGGTGCCTTGCTGATGTTCTGGGCACAGTTTACCGCCATCCTCAGGGCCCTGGCTTCAAACACCTCCTTTATGGCAGCAGGATTGAGCCAGTCTTCAGCTGCGGAGAATCATTGATACATGAATCAGTACGACGATCAATCACAAGGTCACTCGCTTCACCAAAAAGAAGCTCCAGACAAAACATCTCATACAGTTGCAGAAGTTATGTTATAATAACAAGTCTGCCTGAAGATCTAGCTGCATACCTGTATTTACAGCGCTTTTGCATTGCATCAAGTGCTGTATGTTGCCCATGTAAGCTATGGTGCCGACAGGTTGCTTCCCAGTGGCCACCTGAGAGACGGTCTTCATCAAAAACCTTGCAACCTGCAGAGAGCACCAGAGGTTGTGATTACACTACTGGCCAATACTGAACCAAGGTACAAAAAAACAGGTTAAAGCGGATCAGGTGCAAAACGACACTAACCTGCAAGAGCAAAACGACATTGTCTCCTTCATAGGTGCAGGCAGGAACATAGACCGCAAACAGTTCTGGAAGCCCACTGCTGTTCAGGTAACCATGCCCACCACACAGCTTTCGGCACTCTTCAATCGCGTCCTGCATAACAGAGAGACTAGCTTTATTATTACAGAACAATAAATTATGAAATGCATCCATTATATAAACTGGCTTGACTATGCATGTGAAATCCTAATTATAAATTGTTACTAGACAGTCAGTAAATTTCGTCCCCTTTGTATTTTGGGTCAAACTTTGACCTTTGATTTAACTATCAAAAAATAAGTTATATACCACAAAAAATAATATCACTGAAAACCTCTTTCAAACATGAATCCAACGACATAAGTTTTGTGACATACAACTTGTGTTTTGTTAGTCAAATGTACAGTCAAAATTGGACACAAACTACGAAAGGGACCAATAAACCCAAACGGAGGTAGTACTAGACAATCTGTAAATTTCTTATGTTCCAATGGAGCTTCATCAACAACAACATTGACAAGCTCTAATATCAAAATGGGCAAACAGGGAAATTTTGAGCTCAGGTTTTGGTTGACATGCTATAAACAATAAGTGATAAAAAGGTGAAATGATGAAACTGGAAGGTTCAATTTTGCAAAATTCAGTATAAACCAGTAAACAAGTATAATTGTTAAAGGCATTAATGAATTAACTGATTATACGTACAGCTGTTGCAGATGTTGTCACAGACTTGAGCCCAGCAGTACAGGCATGAGCCTCTGGCAGTGTTGAGTAATCCTTAGCCTCCAGCTTCTGTGTGACATCCGTGTATAGCCACTTCAGCCACTGACCCACAAATCTATATGCATAAGCTGAAGCCAGCAAAGGGAAGAGCCTGCTCTGTTGAGTCTTGTAATTGAGGACCTGTAAACAGTGTAAATACATTAGCCACTTGTTGGTTGTGAGAAGTTGTCTTGCCATTTTATCAAATTTCTTTACTTCTAGTTCCGAGTGTTGGCCAGCGTAACAGATTACTTGAGAATGACAATCAGAAAGGCTGACTGTAGTACCTGTGTCTCAGGGCCACCAGCTTGGGAACCGAACTGCTTCCGGATAGCACTATACCTTACAGCAATGCAAACAGCACGGGACAAAGCCTTGGAAGCATCTGCGACAATTGTCTGACGGACATAAACCATTGTCCCATATAGCAGCTGCTTTGGTACATCTGAGTGCACATACTTTCCCTCCCTTGTAACTTGGGAAAGCCTAGAAGAAACAACCATGGATATTTTAGGAGGATTACAGCAAACTAACAGGATATATTGGTAAACACAGAAAGTGGCAGAACAAAAAGCATGCCAACGGACCAACCTCATCAACATTTGATCCCTTGGGATGCGCACATGGTCGAAGCGCAGAACACCATTATCCATGCTGTTATACGCCCCACTGCCAAACTTTCCACCAATATCACCGAGAGTAACGCCAGGAAGCGGAGAGTGGTCATCTAAGCTTCGCAACTGCACGATGAAACCTGAAATATGGATGTGCATGAGTTACAGTTTGCAAAGGAAAAGCCCACTTAAGTGTCAACCATAAAAGTGCAGAAGGCTTTACCATGTATGCCATAGTCTTTTCCTTCCGTTATGAGACGAGCATAGACGACTGCATGAGTGGAAGCTTTTCCCAGGCCACCAGGCCACCACTGCACATTGGAGAGGGGAAATCATGAACCATGCTAAAGGAGACCCTTGAGAAATTTCGGATTGCTGAGAAAATATAACTAAGGAAGTGAAGTCCTAAAATAAATAAGTAAATTATATAAGCAGGTTTACAAAATGTCTACCTTGCTAGAGGTCAGAGTTGGGCTGTGCATAACAAACTCATCGGTACTTGGATCAAATGTGGCAGTTGTCTCGAGACCCTGAACATTTGAACCGTGACCAAGTTCAGTCTGAGCATAGCAACCAATTATTTGGAACTTGTATGCCATCGGCAACCACTTCTTCTGTTGCTCTTCAGTCCCTTGCCCTTTTATGGCAGGAACAAACATGCCCTGCAAAAGGAGCATTCCATTTAAGTGTTGTTGCCAATTTGAGAAAATAATTTATATTCTTACTTGCAGTCATCAAGAAATCAAAAATAATTGACGTGCGCTGAGCATAAACATATCAAAGTTCAATAATGTGGATGAAGCCTGCACAAAGAGAATCTATCTGTCGACCAATGTGGTATGTTTTTCTAAAATAAACTACTGCTAAAAGGAAGACCCGGAGTGGCAGAGGATTCTACACATATATGGGAAGCAGCCTGGTTAGACTAGCTCAAGCACGTCCTCAGCACATAAGACATAACACAAGTGAAGAATAGCCAAATGTGTGAACATTGTACATACTGAGGAATGAGTATATAAAGAATGGATAAACATACCCAATGGAGATCAACATAACCAGGCTGGTCAACGTATAGCCTCAGCAAGTTTGCTTCCTCCTCTGTTAATCCACAAAAAAGAACACGGGCATATGTCAGCTGACAGTCCAAATATAGAACAAATAAATGCTGGAGAAAGCTTGGGGGTTGGTGTTGAGCATCCGCAGGACCTGTGAGCCGCAGCTCAACGATGCGCTTCCAGGCGTGCGCAGCCTTCTTGAGCGTGTCCTTGAACAGGTCCTTCCTAGAGAGCATTGTCCTGGTATCCTTGCGGAACACCTGGAAAGGAATCCAATATAAGCAAACCAATCCTGACAGCCGCCATGATCATCACATGAATAAAACATACTTCATTCAACCTGATAGAAACATACATCCCGTGTGCAGTGCATAATCCAAAACTAGGCGACAGTTTGGTTCGGTGTTAACAACGTTTGCTAAGAAGAGTCTTTGGGGAAACTGAAATTAATAGGTAGTTGTGGCAGTATGTGAGCATTGGCTGGCCATACAATGAGTGGACTGTCAAGCTTCCAACAGGAAAAGCACAGCATACGTATCCTGGTAAACGAATAAGCATGCTCATGGAAGCTACTTGGTGTAGGTCATGAAGCGCCAAGCAGAAGGGGCTATTGAAAAAGTTGAGAATGAGTGGAATCCTTGGCATATTCCTGGTGCGAAGCAGAGCAGGGAGGTGGAGCATCCAAAGCTGCGGGCGATCATGGGTGAAGTTGACAGCCAGTTTCGCGGGTACAGACAGTTCTTATGCGCTGAACAGCTTGTCCCCTCTTCAATGGAATATACTAGTTGTACCAAGCAACCGAATCAGGTAGGCGAAAAAAGGAAAGGGATCGCGCATGACTGAATGAATCCTGCATCCGGTGGAGCGGTGGACTGGACTGGATCAACCCGTCCAATGTTATATTGCAAAATCTCTAGTCAAATCGAAGGGAATTAAGAAAGCAGGGTGACGAATTGCTGAATAAAAATTGCACTCCCTCCGTCCCAAAATTCTTGTCTTAGATTTGTCTAAATACGGATGTATCGAGTCACATTTTAGTATTCACTGGTAGTCGCTGCTCGGAATCATCGGAAGCATCCGCCCCAGCTCCCATCCCATCCCATCCCATGCTTGGGTGGGAGGTGGTGGTAGGTGGGGGAACAATTACGCACATTTAACTGAATCGAATCTAATCTAATCTGGAGAGCTGAGATCTATGGCGCTCGTCCGTCCATGGAGGGGAACCGAGGGAGGGAAATCGGCGGAATCGGGGAGGGGGTGTTGCTTACGGGGTCGGATGCGACGAGTCGGGCCATGCGGTCGGCGACCTCGACGGCGTGGCGGGAGCCGGCCCAGGCGACCTTCATGCCGTCGACGTCGAACTGCGCCGTGGCCCTCTCCCCCGCCAGGTGGTCCGCCTCCCCTCCGTCCGCCGCCGCCGCCATCGCCTAGTGCTAGCTGTTTCGCTGCCGGCGAGTGGGTGGTTGGGGGCGAGAAGCACGAGGGTGTTGTGTGGTGTCTGGGCGGAGCACGGGGGAGGTGGTATTAATGGCGTGGGCGGGTGCGTGCCGCGACAGGTCTCTTCCTCCCGGTAGAGGAGGTGAGGTAGGGTGGATGGGTAGGTAGATGGCCGGCAGGCGGCAGTGACACTATTGCGATTGGAATTGATTTCCCTTGCTTTGCTTATTGTGTCATTGCGTTGTGCATCACATGTACTCCTAGTTTTTCTTTATTTCTTCCTTCATTCGTTCACACCCATTGGATGTCGCGTTGGCTCAACCAGTCACCGCTCATACTCCCCTCGTTTCCAGGCCAAGAGTCCTCCTTTCCAACTCCAGGTTCAAGTTTAGTTTGCGGTTTGCAACTGTGTTCCATTTTACAAAGATTATGTTTGTTGTGTACAGGCAAACTGCCGTGCCGGTTAAATAAATGATGGAACAGGCAAAGACTAGTTGGAAACTCAGATTAGCATGGCCCATTGTGATGTCATATATATATATATATATATATATATATATATATATATATATATATATATATATATGTGGGCCACGCATCATAGAGGTGTTGTTGTGTTTTTTTCCCGGTCGATGGGACCAACCCTTGGCAACCCATTCCACAACGCCACAACTTATCCATCATCCTTCTCGTCGCTTGGCTCGTCACGATGGGCGCGTATGTGTTCTACGGATAACAAACGGCCACCCCACGACAGGTTGCCCAGCTTGTGCGGAAGAGGCACTCGCTTTTGGGCTCCGCTTCCATGCATCTTGGTCCTTAACTGAGGGAAATATTATCTTCTACTATACTACATCATCTTTTCTCTTCAGGGAATACCAACAATATCACAAGTAGCAATGCCCTAACCGTAATAACTAGCTATTTGGTTACGGTTCGGTTAATTGCGGTTCAATTCGTCGGTTCAGTAACCAAACACCCAAAGCTAGTTGTTATATGAATCCAACACAACTCAAGTTTTTAATAGTAGTGGAGATATTCTAGAAAATAGTATGGCAGAGGTAGAGGAGGAGGGGGGGGGGGGGGGGGGGGGGGGGGCTAGTGCCCCCTCCCCACCAATCCTGACTTGATTATCTCCTAGTTATACGCTTATGTATTCATAACAATTCATACTTCCAAGACTTCCCGTAGTGGGGGGTATCATAGCAAGTATCACGTAGCCCCATGCAATGTCAACTAGACATATTGCTGACATGTCATACTTCACGACCTCTCCAGGGACGAGGCGGACTGAACGTGGTAATGCTTTGTCGTATTGTACTGAGTACAACATATCCAAGTTCAACCCTTTATAGGAATTATTGTTTCTCTTTCAGCTCTGCATCTCCATCATATTGATTTGCGCTACTACTCCTGAGGACAAGGGCTCTCCAACATCCGACATACATGTAGCCATTATAGGAGGCACTTCCCAGAGACCCTGACTAAGCAATCCCTATTTGAACTTACAAGTAGTAACAAATAGTGGTTTCCTTTTATGACTATGTTGCTACTTCTAACTAATATATTTCTAATTATCAGTGACATGCAGGTTATTTCCAAATAGAAATTCATACGTGTTCGTTAGTTAATGATTTGCATTTTACTCGTCGCACCAAATAGTGATTTGCATTTTACTCGCCGCACCAGATTTGGACGTAATTTCCTTTTTCTTATAAGGGTTTTTTTTGTAAGGTCAAGGGGATTCTGCTACTTATTAATGCAGCAAATCAGCCAACGCCAGTTTTACAATGTCATTCAAGCCGAACCCAGCCATACCGCAGTAATAAAAGTTTGTGTTTGTAAGGACTTGTGATACTTAATATATGGTCTTAGGCCTTTTTGTAAATAAAAAAATTGCCATGCACAGCATATATAAATTTCTTATGAAATGTAGAGAGTTTATTCCCATGAAAATTAAGCGTGAGCAGAATAGGGTATCAGATCGGTTGGCGGCGTATAGTCGTTCAGAGAGTTGCAATGCTGTATGGCTGCATAGAGGACCATCATATATGGAGGAACTTCTGCCTCTGGATTGTAATCTTATTATAATAGAATAAAACTCTTTTCCACTCAACCCGCAAAAAAAAAAACTCTTTTCCACTCACAGAAAAAAACACCATTTTGCACATGCAGAGTCAAATCAAAATGGAGGTGCATGCTACTAGTCAATCCTTGCATGTGACGTGCAGTCGATGTTTAGAACGACTTGGTCTCTTTTTTTTTTCTTTTTTTCTTTTTTGAGAAGTTTAGAACGACTTGGTCCGTCCATAGTTTTTGCGGCAGCCGGCCGTGGATCCGTGGGCCGGTTGGCGGTTAGCTTGGCTGTTTGGGTGTTCCGTCCTACTCTTCAACAACAAAAAACAAAATAGTCACCATCGCGTCCAAAAAGGATACAATACGAGTCAAAGTAGGACGAGGAAGCCGACCATTCTCCTTTTGACTCTGGCCGGAAAAGCAATCCAAGTCAAACGCAGGCAGGTAAAGTGTACTAACGGAAATTTCCTCCCATTTCCTTTTGATGTACTATAGTCAAGTCACAGTCAAGAACTCAGGTAATAAAATTTCCTTTTTTAGACAAGGTAATAAAATTTCTTGCCATGCAAGTTTTGAACCTACGTAATATTGTTTGATGAAAAGGATGCCATGTCTTCCTTTCCACTCAATATCTCCCTCAATTCCAAAATAGATGACTCAATTTTGTACTAACTTTAGGGAGTAGCTTTCAAACGCTGCTCGCTCGCGAGGACAAATCTCCTCCTCTGCATGTTTTGACTACTATATACACAACTTCGTACTACTGACTAGAACGGGTCGACTTCCCTGCGCTAGCTCTTAAACCCTTGTTTATTTCTACTCGATTCGATTACACCGTGTCGACCCAGTCTAGTCTAGACATAAAACTTAAATCGGCAACCAAGGAGAAGATTATGCTTCACTTGGTAGGATGTTCTACCTAGTACTTAGATATGAAGTTTCACCAAGAAATGACATTCATGGTGCTGAGTGGCGAATGACATTCATGGTACTTAGATATGATTCATGGTACTGCTTGATATATATGGGTATCATGAGACTGATGACTTCAAAGAACCTTTGGTGGTATAGCTTTCACTTAACCGTGGATCTTTGGTAGTCATGCTTATTTCAGTTTGTTCATTTTGATGTACTGTGTTTAATTGATTAATAAAGTTCGGCCGGCCCAAAAAGGAGCTGACGCTGTTGGAGGTCTCAGACGTTTTTCTTTTTCTTTTTTTGAGAATGTCTCCCATCGAGTGGAATGCCCGCAGAATGCCTGAATGCGATTGCCTGGGCCACGGTCCACGAACCAATCACTCGCTGGGCTTAGGTGGTTGCTGCTTCCTCCTTTTTTTTTAGAATCCTGCGTCCTCCTCTGTTGCATGTGTGCGTAGCTTCCTCCATGGTGGTTGTCTAAAAAAACAAATGTGTGCGTACCTTTTTTTTTTCTCTGATTGCTCCTGCTGGTTTAGGGGAAAATACGGCCACCTCTTTTTTTTGGTTTAATTTTTTTTGGTGAAGTAAAGAATTTCATGGTTTTTTCAAAAAATTGTTCAAGGGTTTAAAGAAAGATCATAAATTTGGAAAAATAGTTCATGGATTTTTAAAAATGTTCACAAATTTTAAGAATGTTCAAGAATTTGGAAAAAAACAAATCATGATTTTTTAAAAATGTTCACGGACTAGAAGAAAAGTTGACAAATTTGAAACATATTTATGAATTTTAAAAATGTTCGTGAATCTTACCTTCTAACCCAAACCCAGGTAACTGCTCTAATGTCATGAAGTTAAGTGTTTATTTTCTTCCATCTTAGCCGCAACTAGTTAGCTAAAATTCTCCAGATTGAAGGTGTTCAGAGTTTGTCAAAGAGGTGCCGAGTTTCTGGTTTTTTCTAGGCATTCAAAGCCTGGACAGAGAGCAACGATTTGTTAATTCTTCACCTCCTACCCTGACTGGGTTAGCTTATACACTCCCTGGCACTCCTTTTAATTTCACAAAAGTAGAAACTCTACAACTGTTTACAAGGAGTATATTATCTATAGAATAGATATTCAAGTCAAGCAGAGAACTGAGAAGAAACAGACTTGGCAGGAGAATCTAATCAGCGATACTTGATATTTTTTTCCTTCCAGAGAATCTGGCCTTGAAGTACATACTAGCTACCAAATGCTTTGTTTGTGTGTCATCTTCCACTTGAGAGGCTGGAGGTAATCGTTCCATTGCTGCATGTGTACTGGCTGAAACCTTCATTCTGCATTACGGCCGTCATGCTATAACTGAAGTTGTCGGCATCAACTCCAGGAGCGGCGCCTCACCATTGAGGTATTGGATGACACATACTGGGCCTAGGGACGAAGTCAGGATTCAAACATAGGGGCTGGGCAAAAATTTACCTCTAATGTAGAGACTCGTAAAAAACATACATAGACAGTCTAGGGTTATTTGTTTTTTGCGACGGAGACAACCTAGGTTACTGGACTAAATCTTCATCAAAACATGTGTTTGTTTTGAGCCATTTCAATTTTTCTATCAAAAGTTATCATAAAGAAAATGTCAAAAGCAATTCACATGTTAATTAACTTAATCTTTCTACTATAGGATGCGATAAACAATGCAAAAACTTGTCCCATGGGTAAAGGGATATATTCTCTAATTGATCTTTTATTCTTAGTTACCATAGTCCAAATTGTTCAAAAGGCATAGATTAATCTAATTTAGAAAGATAATAAAGGACTAACTACGGAGAATGAGAAACGGGACTAACCTTAAATCCTTTTTCCTTGCTCGCTACTTCTCAATCTGGTTGCGGGCCAGCTGGTTGCGCGTCGGGCAAGAAAGGCCCTCGTCCCCCACCAGCATACATGACCTCGTGCCCGCTCGATTTGACCACTTGTTGACCAGTCCGAGGAGTCCACGTCAGATGAAGTTAAGTGGGTCGGTTAGTTCAGGTTCCTTTCCGTAAAAAAAGCCATGCCATCTACTTTTCCTTCCGCCCCCTCAAATCCCTAAGCCGCGGAACCTCTCGCCCTCACTCAAATCCCTAATTCCCCATCGCCGCCGCCCTCTCCGTCGTGTTGGAGCTTGCTTCCCGCCACCTCCGCCGTTGTGTTTGAGGTTGCTTGCCGCCGCCCTTTCCGCAATGTCGACAAGCTCCGTCAACTCATCTCTCGGCGTCCGTTCTGTGGTCGTGCAGCTCATCAAGTGCCATCAGTGCCACACTCGCGTCAAGTTCTATTTGTCGAACACAAAGAGACATGAAGGGTGGGTGTTTTACAAATGCGTTAATCATGGTGTAAGTGCACTGCAACCTTTGTTGTTCATTTTGTTTGATTTCATTGCATTCTGTCTCGGTGATTTCATATTGTATCTGTTGGTCTTTTCTATGGTTAGGACACTTGTGAATTCTGGCATTGGGAGTTGGAATATGTTGCTTATCTTGTTGATAAGAACTTGCTCGTTGGCAATGATGCAGTAGAAGCAATATGTGCTGCTGAGGATAGGAGGGAAGAGCTTAATCAAGGTGGGAAAGAAAGAGCTGGAAGGATAGGAGGGAACCGGGGCTTTGTAGCTGCAATGGATGAAAGGCCTAATCTTTGACGCGTTGCAGCTCGAAGGGAAGGGGGGCAAGCATGGGTTGCAGGTAGCATGACCAAGCAGCAAGCAAAGGCTCTGTTAGGTTTAGGTACTGAGATGCTGATGGTGTTGAAGGCAATGATGGTAGCTGTCATTGTTGTGTGTGTGCTACTAGCTTTGTCTATTATGAAGAAATGACGAAAATTGGTGTAAGCATCGCTGAACTACATATCAGTGTCAATGCCTAGTTTGTGTAGTTGATTAACAAATGGCCCCAGTGTGGTTGATCTTGTAATAATGGTAGTTTCGTTTGGTTTGTATGACCTGATGTTGGAGCTGGTGAAGTTTGTACTGCGATTTGAAGTTAATGGATCATCTTTTGGTCTCTGAAGTGGTCATTCTGTACTGCTATTTTTACTCTTTGCTGCTATTTTACTCAATGTTCATTATGTATGTACCATGTGGGCAGAAATTCGATACTTCCTCCTTTCCACATTGTTAGGCGTGTTAGTCTTTAGCACGAAAATTAGCGTACGTGGATTGTTATTTGACCCATCGTACAGGTTGTAGACAGGGAGGCAACCACGATTCAAAAAAAAAAAAAAGTGGGAGGCATCCACGATCTTCTTTCCAATTAAATAGGGATCGTTAGCTGTAATTGATTGACAGAGGAAGGCATGTGCGCCTTATATTATGGGATTTTTTTTTGCGGGATAATACTTGTATTACTCAACACTCAAAGATTACAATCACGACTGGCAATGCCGAGGAGTTCATCCGGACCCGATCCAAGCCACACAACAGTTCAGTATTGTGATCGTCCAAAACTTGCCAGGAAGTGACTAGCATTGTTTTTGCTACGGGCAATATGAGTAATACAAGAATTACGCTCAATCAAACTATCTTTAATCTCCTTTATTAGGAGAGAAGGCATGTGCGCCTTAGATTATGGGATTGCATGCAGAAACTTAAACGCCCAAGATTTTGGGAAGGAGGGAGTATAAAATATGATACTATGCTGCACAAATTCTACAGGAAAAATATATTATGGCCAAGGTATATGCTGCCGAAATTTAACAGATTGCAGTACACTCATTTCTTTTTTTTCCTTGTTTTGAGAATGACGAGCCCCAGTGTTATACAGGAGTGATTACAATCGTACGACCAGACCTCCTGTACCCTACTTGGCACAGCTCCAATCATCTGGAAATCTCCATGTTATCTTTCCTCAAACGCCAGTGCAAGAGCAATCTTGTTTCTATCTCTGCTAATCCAGGATACTTTACACGATTCAAAGTGATTCGTGAGCCTTCTTATGTCGCTGATAATTGGAAACCACTTGGACTGATTGGTCGCCTGCGGAGAGAGTTCCTTGGCTAGTGTACTGTAGTCACTCTCAATGATTATATGCCCGTTAAACAGAGTGGATAGAGGGTGATGAGGGTGGGCGATGAGGGTGCAATCCAATGATCACCTGCATCCAATGACCAGAGAACGTATCTCATGCACCGAATGAACTTGTGCACCTGCTGCACCAAGGGTTCCTGGGCCGTTGGATGGAGAATGGAGACACAAGATCTACCAGCAAGGTGGGCTACTAGTACATTTAAAAAGCGATCCTTGTACTACCGCTGAACTGAGCGTACTCTGGGCATCTCGGTGATTCATTAAACAAATGGCATGGTAGTATATATTTAGGCGTTGAATTTTTTTTATGCCAAATATTTTGCATCAAGTTATGTATTCTGTTGTGAAAGCGCAAGTTCTGGCACCCCGCAAAAAAAAAAAAGCGCAAGTTCTGTTGCTGCTTCAATAGTTTCACGTCAATCCCAATTTTCTCATCAGGTACTGTATCACTAAAGGTTTAAGGCCCGATCCAGTGAAGCTACCTTGCTGTTGACACAAATGTCTTGTTGTTTCTTACTCCCTCGGTTCCAAATTAATTTAGTCAATTTTGTCTAAATACGCATTTATCTAGACACTAAAACATGTTTATGTAGATAAAGTTGAGTCAATTAATTTGAAATGAAGTAAGTATTAAGTATGTAAATTCCTCCATCTCCAGTAGTGCACCTAGAATGTTGTTGAACATTTCTGTGTACTAAAAATAGTAGTACGTATGCAATTTAAAGTGGATATAACTTGACTAGATAATTGTGTGGGATGAACTCGGCAGTTTTTCTGCTAGCATGTCATGCCAACAGTTGAAAAAAAAAATCCAAAATCCAAAAGAGATGGGATCTGCAAGGAAGAGAGCTAGCTCAGCAAGAAGTGACCCGCTTTGCTCCATGCATGCTGTAATAATACAAACTAGATCGGGATCGCGCCTTGGCGCGAGGGTACCGGTTCCAACGACTTTTCCAAGAGGATAAAGATCAAACACAAGTTGCATTAGTAGCAAGGAAAATTTTAGCACATCTATTCAACAGAACAATTGATTTTAGGTTCAAGAGAAAAAAGAAACATTCAGTCTTGTACCAGAAGCAAGGCATAATCGAGTTCAACAGTGACAAGATTACAATAGCTAATTGCATTTAGACCGTCCCATAAGGAAAGGCAGCATCGAGTTCGGTATGGTCATGACATTACAAAAGCTAATTAGATGACATTAGGTTCAACACTTAGCAGGAACATAAGAGAGCAAAAGCAAAACTAATGCATGAGATTATGTCAGATATAAGAGCCTCCGTTTACAACAGCAAAGGAGATAAATCAGTGGAGATCCCATCCAAACTACTGTAGAGACCTCATCGTGCCCCGTGATGGTGTTGACCTGGAATCCAAGACGATGAGAGAGAGAGAGAGTACCACAGAGTTACATCAGTGGTCATTAAAAAGAATGATAAACCAAAACAAAAAAATTGATCTAAGAGAATGGTCTACCAACATAATGAAACAAAAAATCTCCTAAGATAATGGCCAGTACATAAAATTATCTCGTAAAGGACACCATAACTGCATCAACACACAAGAAAAAATTATGTCCGCCTCACACCAATAGGAAGAGAGAAGCACTATGCTCATAAATCTGGGGGAAACCATGATACTCAAATAAGTGTGATCTTGAATATTATGAAGCGTCAAACTTCTTTTAACATATCATATTTGATTTAGCTTTAGTAGTAGAACAAGAGGAAACTGAAGCAAAACTTCCACATAGGCATTGCTGCAAAACAAAATTGAAGTTTGAAGATAAAACAGAAGACACATCCATTTTATTTCCTTTACACTTTGAACATAGAGAGAGAGAGAGAGAGCGAAATGATGAATATCCATAAGAAAGACTAACAAAAATGAACTTTAAAGAAAAGGATGGAAACTAAAATAGGGGACGAGATAACATGAGGCTCCAGACCACAATGGCACCCGTTGCCATACTAACAAACAAACTAAAATTCGGATGTCATCAAAGCATTCTTATCTTCAAAGGATTTCATGGATTAAAAAATTAGGCATGACAACGAACACAGGTCTTTGATTTGTCAGAAGAATTGTAATATACTATCTCCTCATTATCAGCTTCCTTAGATGCAAAACATTAATATGCTCAAGAACAAAGAAAAAAACACCTTTGTTTCCTAGTGAAATCGCTGATTGTGATATAGAAAAATTACAAGTACTCCTGCCAAATAGGCAAAACAAATCAAGTCTTTATTTTCCGGCATTGCCATCAGGGCATCAACTCAGTAAGTACGAGTACAACTTTACTTCTAGGATAAATTAGATGTTTATGAAGGGGACAACACCTAGAGCCGACATGGTCAACTCCACCAAGAACAGATCCATCGTCCACCACTTCACGAACATAAGAGTGAAATGGCACATGTTGGCAGTAGGCGAAAGCGTCCACGTAAGGCAAACAGGAAGAGTACGGTAGGAACATACTTGTACTATACACAAATTAATGGGAGACAACCAATCAACATGACACAAGCATAATTAACCAAGAATAATGAAAGCAATACAGATACAAGCAGTTGAGTAATGCCGTTTTATACATGATCAGTAAATATAGAATGTTTTATTTAATCCGTGGGGGGGGAGGTGGGGGGGTGGGGGGGGTGGTGGGGCGTGGGGTTGAGGTGGAGTGGGGGGGGGGGGCGTGAGGGTTTGTTGTCCTGATTTTTGTGTTTGTTCCTTGGGTGTGGTGGGCGTGTTGTTTTTTTTTTGTTTTTGGTTTTTGTCTTTTTTTCGTTTTGTATGCGTTTTTTTTTTTTTGTTTTTTTTTTTTTTGTTTTTTTTTTTATTTTTTTGTTTTTTTTTTTTTTTTTTTTTTTTTATTTTTTTTTTTTTTTTTTTTTTTTTGTTTTTTTTTTTTTTTTTTTTTTTTTTCTTTCTTTCTTTTTTTCGTTATATTCTTTTTTTTCTTTTTTTTTTTCTTTTGTTTTATGTTTTTTTTTTTTCTCTTTGTATTTTATCTTTTGTCTTCCTTTTTTTTTTATTTTTGTAACTTTTTTGTGTTCATACAATCTTTCCCTTTAAAAATGCTTGGCTAACATCAAATTTCAACCGCATGTATGTTTTACCTAAAGCAGGGGTACCAACTAAAAGGAAATATTTTAGTGTTGCACGTTGAAATGATAGTGTCACAGAAAATTGAAAGCCGGACATGGTAAAGTGACAGAGGTACCTCACGACATCGATGTGCCTTGCAAGGATCCTTCTATCTTTTATCAACGGAGTAGAAAGTAATGGGGCGGAAACCAAATGGGTCACCTGAAAAAGAAATTCGGTGATCAGAGATGAATGAACATAACAAACACAGATCTGGCTTTGTGTCTTGAGCGCGTGCAAAGAAAGTGTGTGCACCTAGAGAGGGTATTGGATTGGGCGGTTGGTGGTTGGTCAGTAGGTCAAGAGGATTACTTTTATATAGTACTCCCTCCGTCCCACAATGTAAGACATTTTGCAAGCTTGTTTAACTTGTAAAAACATCTTACATTATGGGACGGAGGGAGTAACTTCTTTGATTGTCCAATCTCTAGATAAGTTGTTTGTGGTGAGCACAGCTAACATTTTGTCTTACCATCGAGTAATAACAAGGAGCATCGACAACCCATCTAGTTGATTAGTACTGCTATATTCTAATTTAGCAAGAAGGGTCTATGGTTATTTTTCTTGAGTGCTTTACAGGTGTGCTGAATATACTTTCTCGATGAGTGATTACAATAGAAAAGTAAACAAAAGCACAAGTAATTGCAGGAGAATAGAGGTAGCAAAAATTCAGAAACCATGTAATATTCTAAGGGATCAAGAACATGATCTGGGATTTCCGCAGAAATGAAAAAAAAAATTCAATAACATCCGTACCAATCTGTAGACCACCTTCTCTCAACCAGACAAGGATATGAGCATATGGAAACCCTCGTCTCTGGAACTCAATAATGTTATCTGTATAATCCTTTTGTAGAAACGGGAAGAAAAATAATTTGTCGATTATTTGCAAACCTACACGGTAGGGCATGATCATCAACAAAGTAGTCAAACATGGTTGAAAACCAGAAGATCAGAGAAGTATGGCAACTGAAATTCTCACAAGAATAATGCATGAGTACATGATAGTGCAACCAAATTATCTAAATTGAAGAAAGTTTTGGCATAACCAGGAGGTAAATGCCAAGCTATTGGCATGCTAGTGTACATATCTAAGCATGGTATAACCAAAGAAACATAAAAATAAGATAACTGAACTTTCTTAAGACAGAAGAGTGATATATGAAGAGCACCATTTTCCAATAGGGGGGAGGAGTCAAGCAATGACATCACATCCAAAACCAAAGCTGAAAGGACTACTGAGAATGGATCTTACATTGCATTATTGGAATATATATCCATGGATAGATCGGAACTTTAAACTTCTTCATATACTGGTATAGAGTTGTAAGTACAAATGATAGTGCTCCATAATGAAGGGAAATCATACCAAACCTGCAAATGAACCAGATAGTGATCGGAATTAGTACCAAACCTGGAATTGCCAGTCAAAATCCTTTCAGTGATGAGTATATATTTGACATGACAATGTCACGTCTGTTTGCCATTCTTTTTTGTCTTCTAATCATATATGGTTTATAATCACAGGTTATGAGAACACCCAACAAAACAGTCCGCGCGCTTATTTAGACACTAAGAGGGTTAATTGGTTAAATAAATCATTCCATGCTCTCTTATTTGGACAAGAACGCACATTCAGATTGAACTCTTCCTGAAAATATCATATGGATTTATCAAAGTGTGAGGAAAGCAAAAGCATGTCTAAGCTAGCTGTGGGGAAGATGCCTGTAGGGAAGATTTATATACATAGAATGTCACAACAAATTTCATATGAAATCAAAAGCATGTCTGCACATCCACACACAATGTACCACACAAAAAATTCAGGAAAGCAGAAGCATGTCACAGAAATTCAAGATACAAAAAAAGTTACTTAGCCACATATCCATGGTGAGCTACAATGTGTTTGTTTGCACGTATATTTTGAAGTTGATAGGACCGAAGTGACTTAAGAGGCCTTCAAAAGCAGAGTGAGCATTAAATATATTATTAACAGTTAAGGAAATGATAAATATGCTAGTAATGCTAATTAGAGTCAGTTTTGTAGCAGTTAACTAAATTAAGATCCATCAAAATATCTATCGACCATTTGTGACTCGTCAGTAGTATAGCAGAACGACAACCTTTTACAAAATATCTAACTCTAAACAACCCCAAGTTCTCAGGTTTGAAATAATTTAAGACAAACAACCAACTGATTTATTTTGAAGTTCAGATAACATCTCGATGGAGAACACAGTTAACATCTCGGTGTCGTGAACCAATTAAACCAGCAGCCATTGCAAATTCTCAATCGTAGCATTCCCCAAACAAAAATATGAGAACCAGCCTCCATGATCTGCTTGAATCAAGCAATTGAGCTGAACCAAGATTAAGAAACCCTGTACAAAAATGAGATTGGAAATACATTATCATAGGGAATTGTTGGTGGAAGAGGGGCAGAAAAAATGAAGATGGTGGGCAATATAGCCGTGAACCATAACTGCTCAACTTTATGCTGCTAGAGTAAGAAGAAGGACGGGTCTGTACACGGCTCGCTCCTCAGCCTTTTCCCATCTCTATATATATTCTTTCGTAAAATCCAGCTTGCAGAACAGGTGCAAGGAACAGACTGTTTCTGCGTAATAATATTAGAAAACTTTAACTGTAGCGAACATGCATAAAAATGTGATGAGCATTGATTTCCAAGATAACCTCAGGTGAAGGACTCTGATTTCCAATGATGCAATGTATATCATATTCTAGAGATTCCATGAATTACGCTGTGAGGACGCTGGTATGTCTCCACTGAAGCAAAAGCTACTGAGAAGTTTGTGGAGACAGAGCAGACAACTTAAGTGAACTCACAGAACTAAAGTGTGGTACATTATTAACACTTGCAGCCCCTGCTTATAAGCACAGGATTCAGAGCATTGCACAGCTTCACTAATGGGGTCACTACAATAAAAGCTCAAATTGGCATCCGTGAGAAATGAGCGCTCACATAGTAAGGGGCAGTTTCATCCATTCATCCATCCATTGAGTGTGGTTCAGTTTTCAGCTAAGAGAGCCAACCAATTTTATTTATGACAGCAACTGTAAAGAGAGTAAAAGAGTAACAATGACAGTTAGATGGGGCAGCGAGGAGAGGAGGAGGAGCGGACCTTGGTGTCGGCGTGCTTGGCGGTGGAGTCCCAAAGCGGGCGGAGGAACATGTCAGAGCTGGTCTCAACGATCCTGCGCGGCAGGCCCTCGGCGCCGGTCCTCCATTTCCAGCAGGCTGCTGCCCCCTTGCTGCCATTCCCCTCTAGCCGCCGCCGCTGCTGGGCCCCATTACAGCTCGAGGAAGGCCATCTTCTTGGTCTTGGATTGGCAGTAGATCGCCTGCGCCCCAGCTCGAGGAAGGCCGGCAGGTGACGACGACGGCTGTGTTGGCCATGCCTCGACCTGGACATCACCGAACAATGGATTCGTCACAGTTGACATAAAAACAGTTAAGGAAACATCAGTTGGTTCATGCTACGTGGATCAAAAGACACAAAATCTGCTAATTGCATCAAACTGAAAGGCAAAACCCCACGGGGACATAACTAATAGAATTCTATACATAGTACATCAGTCCTTGATCAGAGATTAATTCAAGCAATACATAGTGGAGATTTTTGTAAGCCATATATTTTTAAATTCTTCTACATAAAAGGAAGAATCAGTTATCACATCCTAATATGTCAAAATCCTAATGTTTTTGCATATTATTGCTAAGTTGTTTCTTCTTAAATATTTGAGTTTATGGGCACAGTTTGCAGAGTAGAAATATAAGACAAAAATACTTGTCTACACATTTCTTTTTGAATTTATGGGCACAGTTTCAAGCCCCTATATCCTCTCAACAAATATTTGAGTGCTATACTGCTGGTATAGGTGCTTCTTACCATCAATCACTGTTCCAAATATCGGCCGAGATAACAGTTAATCGGCCAGTTAACTGGTACTCGGAGGGTGTCCGGTACGAAAAACCCCTGATTGGCGCATTACTCGGCCAGCCAGTTAATCGGGCTGTCAGACCGATTTATCGGGCTGTCAGACCGAAAAATCGGCCCACAACGATTAACTGGGCCGTCACTTTGGCCTATATAGAGCCCAAAATATCCACTCGTCCACATCTCACAGCCACACCCGCATCTAGGGTTGGGGAAATTGGCCTCCTGCGCGTCCTCCTTTCCTCTCCCGCTCGTCCTCCTCTCCTCTCCCCCTTACGGACGAGCAGCCGCCGGCGCCGCCAGCCAGTTCCTCAACCAAGCAGCAGAAGGACTTGCCGTAGATCAGATCCTCGCATCCCCAACGCTCACACGGACCTTCAGCCACCCGAGATCGCCGCCCCTACCGGAGGAGCCCCTTCTACTGCACTGTGTCCGCGGCCTCCCCTCACCTTCAAAAGCTGCTGTCTCCATGGCGTCCAGCTGCAAGGTACGTTGCTGTTCTCCCACCATTGTTTTGATGGCTGGTTCCTTTCTATTCATATTGATATTCCTGATGTTGCTATTCTAGATTTCAGATTTGTAGTATGGCTTGTTGCTGGTGTTGTTAGCTTTGTTCGATTGGTGATGTTGTTGCTCTAGATTTGTACTGTATGCACTAGGCAGGGACGCAGGGTAGATTGTTGTTGTAGATTTGTACTGTAAGCTGCTGTTGTTAGCTTCCTGCTGTTGCTATTTGCATTTTTATATAGATGAGCAGGTGTGTGTACTGATATGTATGGGATATTCATTTTTTTGCAGCACTCAACGGTTGATTCTACTGCAGCAAGTGCTCCAACATTGAAAAGAAATTCAGATGACATGGGCTAGGAGTTTGGAGTCTTATATGATCCTGATGATTTAAAAAGGGTGAAGTGCAAGCTGTGTGGAAAGGAGATGGGTGGAGGGATAAGCAGATTGAAGCAACATGTTGGTCAAGTGAAAGGTCAAGTAAGAAGTTGCATGGTGGCCAACAAAGATCAGCAGAAAAGATGTAAGGACGCTTGTGATGCAGCATCCCTTAAGAAGAAGGCCAAGATTCTACATGAAGAAGAAGTAAGAGCTCAAGTTAACCTAGAGATTGTTCATGTCGAAGACAATGACGATGAGGAGGGGCTTGATTTAGTTGGGAAAGGTGGATCGAACAAGACAGGCCCAATTGATAAATTTGTGAAGCCAGCTGATCCTTCCATTGCATTGTCCAAGAACAAGTACCAACAAAATATTGCTATCATTATTGACCAGGAGAAGGCTTATAGAGTAGGGCAGTACTTACCTAGATGGATGTATAAGAAAAACATCCCTTTCAACGCTATCAACGATGATGACTTCAAAGCATTCACGGAGTCTGTTGGTCAAATTGGTCCTAATTGGAAGCAACCTTCACAGCATATAATCCGAGAGAAGATGTTGGTGCAAGAGGTGGAAAGAACTAAGGATTTGTTGAAGCCACATGAAGAGGCAAGGGTGGATTTTGGGTGCTCGATCATGACCGACGCATGGACGGACAAGAAAAGGAGGAGCATAATGAATTTGTGTGTGCATTGCAAGTTGGGTACTGCCTTTCTTGAATCAAAAGAGGCATCGGCTGATGCACACACAAGCCTATACATCTTCAACTATGTGGATGACTGCATTGCCAAACTAGGTATGAATCTGAATCCTAACTAGTATCATTGCTTTTCATCAATTTTCTTTCACTCATTGCTTGAATCATTCATTGCTTTGTAGGTGCTGATAATGTTGTGCAACTAGTCACGGATAATGCTTCCAACAACATGAGAGCAAAGGCACTACTCAAAGACTCGAGGCCACAAATCTTTTGGACCTCATGTGCAACTCACACCATCAACTTAATGGTAGAAGCTATTGGGAGGTTGAAACAATTTGGCCCTACAATCACCAAGTCCAAGGACATGACTATTTTCCTTTATGCACATCTTAAAACATTGTCCTTGATGAGGTCTTATACTAAAAAGAGAGACATTGTGAGACCGGGAGTGACAAGATTTGCTTCGGCATTTCTTACTTTGCAAAGTTTGGCTGCTAAGAAGAAGGAATTAAGAGCAATGGTTTGTGGTGATGCTTGGGAAGAATGCAAGCACACAAGAACAAAGAAAGGAAAGTTGACTCATGCCACAATCATGAGTAGGGGCTATTGGAAAAATGTATCTCTTTGCATCAAGGTATGGGTTGTTTTCTCTTCTAGTTAGTGGTTGTTTTCTCTTCTAGCTTGTTGCTTGTTATCCTCTAGTACTTGGGTATGTACTAATACTTGGGCATGTACTATGCAAGGTTTTTGAGCCATTGGTGAAGGTGCTTCGGTTGGCTGATAGTGACGGTCAATCCATGGCCACAATCTATGGTGAGCTACTAGAGGCAAAAAAAGCAATCATGGATGCTGTTGAACATTCAGAGAGAGACTATAATGTGATCACTACGGCCATGGATTCCAAGATGGTTGGGAGGCTTGATTCTCCATTGCACATGGCAGCATACATGTTGAATCCATATTATAGTTATGCAAACCCATCCATCTTTGCTGATTTACAAGTCATGACTGGGCTTATAGAAGTTGTTGAGACGTACTATCATGATGATGGTCAAGCACAAAACTTAGTGATGAACATTGAAAAGAATAAATTTAAAAAGAAGGAAGGCTTGTTTGGCAAGGTTGCTGCCATAAGAGCAATTGACAATGCATATTTCAATGCCGGTAAGCTTGTGATCAAAGAAAATCTTTGCATATTACATTTATGAAATTATGGACTGATTGCATATTACTTTCCTTCTTGTAAATGCAGGGGAGTGGTGGGAGAACTATGGGCTACAATGTCCTACTTTGCAAAAGATGGCCCTAAGGATACTCAACTTGACATCAAGTTCATCCGGATGTGAAAGGAATTGGAGCACTTTCGAAATGGTAACTCTCAATCTCTCATTTGTCTTGTGTATGCTTTATTTGTTGAGTTGGTTCCCACAAAATATGTCAGTCTAACTAGGCTTTCATTTCGAATTGACTATTTGCAGGTTGATGCAAAGAGGAGAAATAGACTAGATGTGAGGCGTAGGGACAAGCTAGTTTACATCCAGTTCAATGGAAGAATGATGGACAAAAGGAAGAAATTATCCAGCTCTAGTGATGTTCTTCTTTCTTATGATGCAACACAAGCACAAGATTGGATATGTCCTGATGCATACACTAAAGATGATGAGTTTGATCCTGTCTCGGGTATAGCATATGCTGTCCTTGATGACGCAATGGGGGCTACCGAAGCTACGAACACTCGTAGGAGTGCAAGAGTGAGAGAACTTCATGAAGTAGATGAATTTCTTTCCGATTGAGAAGATGAGTCTGAACATGAGTATGATATGGATGAGGAGATAGAGTATGAGTCCGATGATGATGGGGTGATGTCAACCAAGGATAATGAGGAGGAGGAGGAGCCACCACAGCCTTGAGCCATTCAGCATTTCTGTTGTTTGTTGATTATCTTGCTGTTTGTTGTGAACTTGTGATGCGAGAACTATATTATTTTGCGTGTTCCAATTTGTGCTGCTTGGTAGCTACTTTGTTGTTAACTTGTGATGTGGGAACTCCGAACTCTATTTCTGAAACTTGTATGATGTGAGAACTATCTATTTCTATTTGTGCTGGTTGTTATGTGTTATGCCTTGTGAGTTTGTGACATTGATCATTGATTTGATATGAAAAATGATATGTGTAGTTGCCAAGTTTGATTTCTTATGTCCAATTTAGAGCACGCATTGATTTGTTTGTTTTTAATGTGCAGGTTCATGGCCTTCCAGATCGGCTGCAACAACATCAAAACGTCAAGGTAACACACTAACACACTAACACTTCTCCTTGTTACTTATGTAACCGCATATTGAGAAATTTAGTACATTGAATGGTGCTATGCGTCCTAGTATATATAGATATGCCTCTAGTTAACCTACCGATAAATGAGTTACCGATAAATTCAGTTACATGGCCGATTCACCGCTTAATCTCTACTCGGCACCCGACCGAGATGGTACCAGTTACCGATATCCCAAACAGTGCCATCAATACCGCAAGGGATGCAGCATACCAGCTTCAGATGTTTGGAAATACAAGGGTTAAAGCCTAGATTACCATAATTGGATTAATCCGGCGGCTGCAGCCCACCTGCTGACCCACCCTGCTTCGACCGTGGAACATCTGACACATTACACCACCAAATCTGAAGCAGTTAGCACGTAGCACAAGTACTGAAACACAAAACTGAAACATACATGATTTGTGTGCGAGATGGCATCTGGGGAGGCTAGCTCAGGAAGACACCGCTGGGAAGAAACCAAGAAGCTGCACGGCTCCTGCTCCAACACAAAAAGGACCTCCATGGCCGACCTCGAGGACGGTCCCAGCCGCCTGGAGAGGATGAGGGAGGAGGACGGGTGCCGCCGGCGGCATGGAGGAGGAGCGGCGACGCGATACGAGGACAGGCGCGGCCGCACCCGAGGAACGATGGCGGGGCGAAGCGAGGGCAATGAGTGAGAGAGGAGGGCCGCGCTCCTCCTGCCGTGTGCGCGCGAGGACGACGGCGACGATGCCGGGGAAGTAGACAACGGGGATCCGGCAGGCTGGGCGGAGGAGATGACGACGGCGGCGGCGGCGGTGTGGGGAGCAGCTAGGGTTAGGGTTTTGGTGGAGGGGCGTAGAGGAGGGGCAGGACGCGCGAGTGAGGGAAGAGGCGACGGCTAGGTCTCCACCAGGAGCGGATCCCTTTTATATCCCTATACGCGAAATGACTAAAATGCCCTCAGTGGGGCATGGAAATAACAGGCGGTGGCACGCTGAGAGGGAACTATTCATTGCTTCATTGCTATAGGACGATCCGACGGTCGATGCTCTCCAGCGGCTTGATCCGACGACCCAGATCTCATCAGGCAACAGATCCGACGGCCGAAATGCTCTGAGCTCTAAGAAGAGCTCTAGCTCCCTTCCTCTCATCTTTCTGGATACTAGATGACCAGTTGCGCCAAATGGCGCAAAGACCCGTTTAAAACCATGTACGTGTTGAAAATATTTGCATTTTTTCAATAACCGTATATTTGAGTACATTTGGTAAGAACTTATACCCCTATATATAAAGGAAATTAAATGCAAATATTTTCTTAAGGTAATAATGCCACAAATTAGATCATCGGTAGGTCAAGATAGTTGAGTCTACAATTAGGAATTCTGAGTAGCTGTAAACTTGCATTAAAAAAAGAGTAAACACAAGTGACACAATAAAATGTACTTAATACATGAACTCGTGAACATTGTGTACAGGAGAAGTTAATAGAAATAGTAGTTAATTACATCATATAATTTGGTTCTATACACTTTTGTGTATATATCCTGAATGCTACCCCTTTGTGATCAACTCTTTGTCCTTCGAATCAAATGGCACAGCTACTGCCCCTTGTGAAAAAAGAAAGGACTCTGTAATACTCATAAATGTAAAAGGAAAACATCATGTGATGCATCTCAACCTGCGCAAAACAATGTAAAAACCATACATGCTATCTACATACTCTCATTGTCTAGCAAAGCATAAGTAGCCGAGGGACCCTGTACAAAAGAATTGACAATTCGCAGAAAGAAGCATGCCATCAGCTGTCTAGACAACCATAAAACAATAAGTGGCAAAAGCCCTATCAGAATTAGCATTTGCCATCCAGTTTATGAGCTAAAGTTGAGCATTCACCAGTCGATGAAACATATTAAGCATCAGCTATAAAACAAACTCTATTTTCCTAATAAGACAACATAGATATGAAATGGGCAAACTCTATTTTGCCATCCAGTTTATGAGCTAAAGTGGAAAGCTATGGTCACTGAATTTTAGGCACTTTTTTTTTTGAGAAAACACAGTAGGGTAAAAACCCTACTGTAACTCTATTTTTTAGGCACTTCACCGGATAAACAATAGTCATAATACATGTTTATGGCTGACACCTCACGAGCAGCAAGCTTCAGTTTTACACTATTTAGGAATGCATACAAGCAAGTCCTGACAATTGAGATTTTCAATCTGGGACCAATCAGATATATGCCGGCAGCTAGAATTCTAATTGGAGTCATTCCCACCAGAACGCGCTTTGTATACTAAATAATAAGATGGATTGTTTTGGGTTTATAGCCGCCATAATCAAGGCTCTAAACCTGGTACTATTTGCATGATAATGGGGTGCTTTCACACATCAGCATAAAACTAAAGAGTCATTCTTATCCTGTAATAGAGATACTATTCTTTTCACAAGCTCTTATTTTTCTACCCATACTAAGTTGTGCCCCTGTTTACTGCTGACACTACAAACTTTAGTTTATGTGGGTGTATAGACAATATATAAAACATGAACCTGGCAAAAAAATACAAGGGATTACCTGAATACATGATTCTACAGTACACATATTTTTCTAACTGGAAAATAAGCCTATTACTTCCTGCTCTCAGATTTTAGTTCATTTCTAAACTCTGCATTATATTCAGACAAGCACACTACATCTATATTCTGCTATAACACAGATTATTGTTACCTTACTATGCTCTTAATCATTATCAGTTCGTAATGGAAACAAAATACCCTTTTTTCTCACGCAAGACACGCGCGAGGCTCACTCTAAAGCTGGGCCAGCCGGGAAACAAGGCCCATCTGTCGTCAACCTGACCAGGAAAGAGAAGTGCGAAGAGAAACAAGCGGTTGGATTTTGTACAGTGTGAAAAAATGCTAGCGAGACAGATCGAGCGAGGGAGATTGACTTCACGACTCAGGTAGCTCATATGGGCGGGTAGTCTAGCGAGATTTATATGTTCGATAATGTCACAAAGGTGAAGGCCAGTAAGATTATAATGATGACCTCAATCTTCACTATAAATAAAAGGTCATCCCAAGTGATAATATCCATGGCAT
Source organism: Thinopyrum elongatum (assembly GCA_011799875.1). Taxonomy (NCBI): domain Eukaryota; kingdom Viridiplantae; phylum Streptophyta; class Magnoliopsida; order Poales; family Poaceae; genus Thinopyrum; species Thinopyrum elongatum. The sequence continues at coordinate 10,962,918 of CM022303.1, read as the reverse complement.
TAGATTCATATATGCAAATACTTAACCTAAAAGAGAGCACTGCATATAGTAAGCTGGAATTTTTTTTTTTACAGTTGGTAAGCCATCTAATATTGTTCTGATGATACAAAATTACTAATGCCATCAGCCACATGTCAACAAATGCCATAAAGAGTGATAAGCTCTTTCTATAGATGTTTCATAGAGGTTTTTACTTTGTACAACTATACTACACTTTTTACATAAACCTTGGAGCAAAGCAATAAGTGAAATAAAGAGGGCATGACGTACCTTGAAGATTTTATCAGGAAACAATATGCATAGATGTCATCATCTCTTTGATAGGTGGAATAAATTCGTTGATGAATGAGTGAGGTTTAAGCCTTTCCAAAACAGCTTCCAAGCAAGGCAAATAACATAATTCAACAGGAGCTCGTTTTGCTTGTGAACGGGACATAACAGGCAGGCACACGATTTCGATTGACAAAATGCTAGAAGTACCAGCTTATGGTGAAAGGCTCAGGGACATGGGAGCCTGAACAGAAGACACAGAAGACATGGGTGAAAGGCTCAGAACTACTACTTGTGCTGAAAACTGAATCCTGTGGGAAAAACAGAAGACACAATGAGCACATAAAAGCCCGGGCTAATAGAATTGAACCAACATACAACTTGCTCTATTTATTCTAATGCTCAAAGGATGTGCTGAAACAATTTTGAAGCTATAACTTATCATTCGACTATTTCTCTGGACCTCAAAGCAAAAGAATATGATCATATGTCACTTATATATGACCATCATTATATCCATCTGATGAAGGTGTTGCAGGGACATCAGAAGAAAAAAAGTAAATAAATGTCTCTTGACAAGAATGAGATTATGGATAATTGTGGACCTTTGTTGGTATGTACTCTGCTTCAGCTAATCGGTCCAGACTTTCGATGAAGTAATGTGCATAGTCAGGAACTTGCAACACACTTCCACACAAGTAAGTTTTTGCAGATGCATTTCTTTATAATAAAGTTGGTTGTTTGACAGTATACACATTTACAGAAATATGAACTTCTTTTCACCTAGATGGATGGATCTTCCAATAGCTTTCTTACACCCTGTATGACTTCTTTGTTAAGGGGTGGGTAATCAAACCTGGTACTTATTTCTAATAGTTTTTTTCCAATCTCCTGAAGATAGGAGAGCAATACACTGTAAATAAACAAACTTCATAATCTCAGTAATACTTTATACTTGACAAAGTCAGGATTGTAGTAGCCTTGCCATGACATGAGCCACAATATATTTCCCAGTTATCAGAAGAACATTATATAAAGTTAGTATTCTTCTCTTCTCTGAAGGAATCAAGTGTAATAACAAGCAAAGAGTATATATTCCTAAGCTATGAGAAGAACAATGATTTGTGGGAAATCAAAGGAGTGGTACATAGGAAGGACGGGTTAGAGACCAAACATTGTATACTTCATTTGGTTGAATCATCTACAGTTGAATGCATATCCGAGAATGACGGTGGAAAAGCAGCAAAACACAATACTGCAGCAGAGCTTAAAGTAGGTGCAAGGTCTGAACAAGTTCGATTATAGTCTAGTTCTCAGTGTTAACTGTAATGCGGCCTCAGCTATAACAAGTTGTTCATGTTGCAATATATTGGTGTTTATGCCCAGCCCAAATGTAACTCTACGTACTGAACAAAATAGGATGTACGAACCTGATTATCAGGTAAAATAGCATATTTTGAGTACTTAGGTTCCACTTGGGCAAGCTCTTTAGCTCCGGCATTTATTAACTGTGCAAATTAAGCTCATTACTCAGGAAAAAAACTTGCAAAAACACTCCCAAAAGAACAACATAAAGCTGCCTACATGAGCCTCACTAAGCACTAAGAGGGAAAAACTATATTAAAATACACTCATTGCAGTATTGGCGTACTTTGATAGTCTGGTACACGCTGACATCGATGACTACCGTATACCCCTTGTGTTCCGCCTCGTCGAAGCCGGTTCGGAAAAGAAGCTTTATCTGGAGATAGATGTTCAGAAAAAAAATAAGGCATACTATTTGTCACTGGGATAGTGGATTTCCAGGGAAGAATACAAAGTAATTCTTGCCTGCATAGATATCATGAACTTTCCTGATTCCCCAGCCCCTTAAAAAGAAAACATCACATATTAGGAACCAGCCTTTCCTGATTTTGAAGCAGGTTAAAGAAGACGGCTATCGGGAATTGGTCCAACTAATATTTTGTTGCTTCATTGATCTATTATTGACAAACATGATAAAGCTTGCCTTAAAAAAACAAAGGAGATACACAAACGAACCTGAGTAGAAAGATTTAGTTCAGTGAATCAGTAAATAGTTTAGATAGAAATGATTTAGATCGGTGAACCAGTGAATTTGCAGCTGCCTATCTGGACCTGAATAAATCAAAAGCTACGTTGTGGGTGATTCTATTTTGCACATGAAAAATCATATAGTGCAGTGCAAGTTTTTATGTTACATTCATAGCTTCCAACCATGTCCATCCTCCTTCAGACCTCTGAACATGCTCCTGTTAAGAACATAAATCTTCTTCTTGTATCTGCGCACATAAACCATTAAATGTCCAGGTTTACTTGAAGTGCCACATCTAATCAAAAGAGAAAATCTGCAACATAAACTACAAATAGCATATGAAAGCTCGTAGGATCTACCTTTGCAAGCAACGAGAAGGGGGTGCACTGAGGAATTGTATCAGTGCCATGACCATGCCAACTCAATCGTTGACACAGGAAAATAACCGGCAAATAAGAGTGAGATCACCTCGTTCTTAACTCTTCCTCAAGATCCTTCCTCTTCTCTTCTTCCTCCGATCTGCACACATCTAGTTTAGAAAAAAAACATAAATGAAGAAATCAAAATCCAATAATCAAGAAACAAAAACCAGGGGAAGAAGATCGCAAGGGCAAAGATGTGGAACCTAGATTGGGGATGAAGGACGACTACCAGCAAGCAGTGATCGGTAGCGTTGGCCGGCTCCACTCCAGCCAGGCGAGCGCCCCTGGAGTTCTGGACTCTTTGTGCCTTCCCGCATGTCCGACGTCCTCGTCTTCTCCCACTCCTTCACTCCATCACAGAAACCACGCCACCCCTGCAGCGACCTGCGTCTCATCCAAAACCACCGCGCAGGCAACCCTGGATCAAGAACGTGGAGAGGCGCTATCTAGCGGGGAAAAGAGGAAGAGACAGGCAGAGAGATGGTGGGCGATGCGGCTAGAGGAGAGGCAGCGGCGACCACCGCTAGCAAAGGAGGAGAGAAGAAAAGGGGAGGAGGAGGGGCACGGCGGTGGCGGTGCGGCTGGGAGAAGAAGGGGAGGGGCGATGGCGAGATGCGGGGCTCGAGGAGGGAAGGGGATTGGGGCTAGGTTTACAGAAGCTGCCGGGATTTATACTCAAAGGTTAAATGACGAAAATACCCTCGGTGGGGCATAGAATTCACACGCGGTGGCACGCGATATTTCACCGCGCTGGATGCACTATTTATAGCCGATGCATGCCGACGTGGAGCCATCGGTTGTGCCTAGCACTCCTTCAGGCTTTATATGTTCAATGCTAGGCGCCTTCTGCGAATGTGCCCGTGGCCATCTTGTAGGTACATCTTGTACATTCCTTCTCCATCCAACGGTCCAAGAGCCATTGGTGCAGTAGGTGCACAAATTCATCTAGTGCATAGGATACACTTTCACTCATTTCAGTGAATATACAGAACCCCGAACACACCCAACCCAAACGACAATGAATTGAGTTGGGATTAGGGGGCGATAGCCCCCTCCCTTCTAGGCTTTTATAAAATATGAATAGATAAATTGTGTAATGTGTTATAGGACCCCAACAAACCCTATTACTACCATACCTTACCTCTCAAGATGCAAGTGGGATGCTCCGCGGATAGCCCGCTTCTGTTCACTGCTGCCACTTAGTTTATGTGGGAGGCCAACAGCCGCGAGACACTGTTCTACCAAACCATGCCGCAGAAGGCTTCGCGGGCCAAGGCAACCAAGTTCGACATGGTAGCTACCTCTGTCGAGTTCAAGGAGGCGGCGGCCTTCTCCTCCATGTGTGTGTCCGACGGAGTGGCCTTGTAGGACGACGACGCATGTTTCCCTTTCCCCGCCGTAGTAACAATAGGAACACATCAGCCTTGACCCTGTCTCTCGGCCTGACGATCGACTCCCCCCTGTATTTCCTTGCTGTCTCGCGATCCGGTTTGTGGTGTAATTAAGGTTGCTTATGAATCAATCTGCCTTCTCTGTTTTCTCCTGGAACGTGCGCGGCCTTGGCGACTATGACAAGTGCAAAGATGTTCCGTTAGAGCTAATCTCTGCGAACCCCTCTGTTGCGCTCATCCAAGAGTCAAAGCTTGACTCTCTCTCCGTCCCAAAGTTGCGATCCTTCCTTTCACGGTCCCTCGATACTTCAATCGACCTCCCGGCCATTGGATCGGCCGGGAGGGGGGAGGGGTTATCTCTGCTGTTAATTCGAACAAACTTACCCTCCTGAGTCACCCGCATCATCTTTTCTCTACGTCCCTTAAGCTCCCATGCCCTTCCTCCAATGCTAGCTTTACTATCACAAACATCTACGCCCCTCTCAACGCCACCAAAAACCAGTTTCCTTCAAGAGCTGACTGACATTGCCCCCTCAGACTCGACCCCCTAGATGCTCATCGGAGACTTCAACCTCATCTGTTTCACCTACGAGAAGAACAATGCTAATTTCCATACAAACGAAGCTGACCTTTTTAACACGACCATCTCCGACCTTCAGCTTATCGAGCTCCCCCTGCTTGACCAATCTTTCACGTAGTCCAACAGACGACAAACGCCCACTCTCGAATGCCTGGACAGGGCCTTCATCAACCTCGCTTGGGAGGACGCCTTTCCCAACTCCACGCTCTCTTCCCTAACCCAATTATCTTCTGACCATGTTCCCCTAATTGTCAGCATCTCCTCTCAAATGCCTATATCTAACCTTTTCCGGTTTGAATCTTTCTGGCCTCCCCACTCTGCCTGTCATTATATTATCAAGGAAGCTTGGGGTCCCACCTCTCGGTTGGGTGACTCTGATAATTAAGCTTCTGGCCTCGGCCATTAAGGAGACGAGGTTCCGCCTGAAATCTTAGGCAAAAACGCTTAGGCCGGCCCACACCCGTGAAACAGACTGCAAGCTAATTTATGACTGGCTAGACCACCTCGAGGAGACTCGCACGCTCCCACATCCCGAAAATACCCTCTGGTTAGTAGTTATCAACTCCCTTCAGCGGGCTATTCGCCAAAAAGTCCTCTTCTGGAAACAGCGTGGTAAAGTCAAGGCTTCGGCCAAGGGAGATGAAAATACCAAATTCTTTCACGTCTCGGCCTCCCAACGGTTTCGGAAAAACAAAATAGCTATCCTGGAAAACAATAGCATAGAGTTCACTGCACACGAACACAAAGCGTTGATTTTGCACTCGTTTTTCTTCGATCTCCTAGGCACAGTTAAAACCCCTGTATGGCATTTTAACCTGCTAGACATTTACACTGATCATGTCCCTTAACTCTCACACTTGGACGCCCCCTTCTCCTCACAAGAGGTCCAGGATGCTTTCTTCCGAATGCACCTACATGCTAGCCCAAGTGCAGATGGTCTGGGGCCAGGTTTCTATCGTCATTTCTGGTACTTCGTCAAACACCTTGTCCTGGCCTTCTTTAACGACTTCACCTCCCTTAGGGCCTCGGTCAACCACTTCAACAAAGCCCACATGATCCTGCTTCCCAAGAACACATCCGTGCGATCTCCGGATATTAGACTACTTGACCAAATAAAAACCTAGCCTTTTCCCAATTTTAGTTGTAGGCAGATTTTAGCATATCTAGCAAGTCAAGCAGCACCCTACACATGCAATTCTAAGAGTATAGCAGCGGAAAGTAAGACATTGCATATGTAAGTAAAGGAGGGGTTTGAAGAAAGCAAACGCCACGGTGATTTTTGGCGTGGTTCCGATAGGTGGTGCTACCGTACGTTCACGTTCATGGAGACTTCAACCCACGAAGGGTAACGGCTGCGCGAGTCCATGGAGGGCTCCACCCACGAAGGGTCCACGAAGAAGCAACCTTTGTCTATCCCACCATGGCCATCGTCCACGAAGGACTTGCCTCACTCGGGTAGATCTTCACGAAGTAGGCGATCTCCTTGCCCTTACAAACTTCTTGGTTCAACTCCACATCATGTGGGAGGCTCCCAAGCCACACCTAACCAATCTAGGAGACACCACTCTCCAAAAGGTAATAGATGGTGTGTAGATGATGAACTCCTTGCTCTGGTGCTTCAAATGATAGTCTCTTCAACACTCAACTCTCTCTCATAGATTTGGCTATGATGGAAGAAGGATTTGAGTGGAAAGCAACTTGGAGAAGGCTAGAAATCAAGATTCAAATGGTAGGAATGGAATCTCTTGATCTCAACACATGAGTAGGTGATTCTCTCTCAGAAAATGAGTAGTGGAAGTGTAGGCACGTTTTTATGGCTCTCTTACTAAGTAAGAGGGGGTGGAGGGGTATATATAGCCTCCACACGAAATCCAACTATTACACACTTTTGACTCCACTCGGTGGCACCGATCGGAATTCTCGGTGGCACCGACCTATGTAAAATATATGAACGTTAGGAGTCTCGGTGGGACCGACTGGAAACATCTCAGAGGGACGGATGTGCAATGGTAAAGGCAAACCTCGTTTCGGTGGCACCGATTGCATCAACTCGGTAGGACCGAAGTGAAGCAATAAGGTAACAGAAGTTTGACAAGCCATCTCGGTGGCACCGATTGCAAAACTTGGTAAGGCCGAAATAATTGCAACAGGTTATAGAAGGTTGGCAAGGCCATCTTGGTGGCACCGATTTGCAAAACCCGGTAAGACCGAAATAATTGCAACAGGTAACAGAGTTGGCAAGCCATCCCAGTAGGACCGAGATCCATATCGGTAACTCCGATCTGTTAGGGTTTGGCTGTGGCAGTGTCCAGATGAACTCGATGGGTCCGGATAGGTAGGTTTCAGTGGGCCGAGTTGGATTGAAGCGTTTAGGACAGATTTGGATAGAGAAAGTGGCTGAGGATTTTTGAGCAATATCACTAAGCACTTGAGCAACCAGATCATCAACAACACCTCATCCCCTTTTAATAGTATTGGCTTTCCTATGGACTCATTGTGATCTTGGATCACTTAACCAAAAATGTAGAGTCTTGAGCCTTTGCCAATCCATGTCCTTAGAATTTTGAGGGGTCCACAATCACTAGTCCTTGCCATGCCAATCATTGAACTTCCTGGAATCTTTAACTTGAATGGCTATTAGTTCAATGAGATATATGTTATTTATTAATTACCAAAACCAACCAGGGATTAGTTGCACTTTCATCCCCCTGCTTGTCCACAACAACCAAAAGGGGTTTATCTCTGGCAGGAATATCATTGAGAAAAATACATCATACCACTTGGTGGTATTACACACATGTCTAACATAATACACTAAATATCATTGAGAAAATAACATGCAGTGTGATTTGGACGGAGTGCTGATTTGTCTGGCATGCTTTGTACACCATGACACCATGATAGCCCCTCACATGCTGCAACAAAAAACTTGTTGCTCACATGCTGGAGGGACAACCGTATTCTCAATGTCTACAGCGGCATTACGCTGTCCCTCATCGGCTGACGGCTAGCCGGATGCCCAAGCCGGCTACTACTGTGCGGCATGTGCGGCTGGGTCGGGTCCATCGTCGTCTGCCTGAGAACTCGATGATGATGGAGTTGTCGATCATGCCCACGCCGAGGCCGGCGAATATGGCCATGATGATGGATATCGCCGCCAGCAAATGCGGTTGCAAAAAACAGTTCTCACACATCAATATTGTCATCAACTAAATCGTTGAAAACTCCGGTTGGATGGAATATGGATGTGAGTGAAGCATGGCTATGGTGTGCTATGCTTACATATCTGTAGAACAAATGAGTGACGAACACTGTTGGGGCGGTGCTCGAGGCGGTGCTTTGGCTGCTGATCGCCTCGCCGTGATCCTCATGGTTGCTACGCTGCACGGTGTGGTTTCCGTGGCTTAGTCAGGCTACGTGGGTTTCGTGGGATAGCCCACATGTAACACATAAGGTTAGGTAATCCCGTGGGTGTCCACGGACATCATTTTTGTGGGCTTTTATGTGGGCACCGTGGGTATCCCACGTCCACCTGCAACCTGAATTAGCTCTGTCTTGAGATATGTGCATGGGGAGAAAATGAGAGAGGAGAGATATTTTTCACATAATCTCTCTACGGGAGTAGCTTGCAAGAATCGGACTGGTGATTTTTTAAATATAATTTTGTCGAACTTTATGAAGTTTAACTTCAGATAAATCATATACGCGGAGTAAAAAGGACCGGAGGGAGTAGTAATTAGATGAGATAGAATCGAGGCTAGATATGTGGATTGAGGAATGTATCCCCACGCCGGAAAAGAGAGCTGATCATTCTTCGTTTGACCCTGATCTCTGACAAGCCCGAAATAACTAATTGCATTTCCCTGTATTTTTTGTGTGTGATCAAGTCAAAGTCAAAAACTGAGGTAAAGTTTCTTGCCTTCCAAGTTTTGACTGCTACATACACGATATGTGTTGGAAGAAAAGTTGTCCCACAAACAGTAAATTTTAGTCTATGATGCCAATTGTTATAGCACCAATTATGTTGCAATTATAGCACCAATTATGATGCCAATTATAGTCTATAGATGATAGTGGTCATCTCCAATTGAATACATATGTTGCAAGACTATGGCGTTGCGCGCGTCACAGATTTTCCAGAGAACAGTGAGTATGATGAAAGAGCTGAGTGAAGTAGCCATCGTCATTGGTGTTGTAGAGTTCCAGGTTTCTTCGAACGGTGTGTAAAACTGGTCGTATGCTGATGCCACGTCAGGCACGATAAGACGCAGGACAAGCGAAGAACATATGATGTCAGGTCTTCTACAACACAAAGGCACAAGGGACAGGTTGAGTAAGCTTGTAGGGTTTTCCCGCGCACATTTTGCCTGGTGTTAAGCCTGGCCATATGAAGGGGTTAGCCAAAGATTTTTGTTCACTTTTGTGAGGCACGCGTGGCTCCCCGGTATTTAAATCAAAATCAGAATTTTTAGGTTGTACACTGTTAATCAAAGCAGAAAGCGCATTCACAGTTGCAATACGAATTGATTATCGTGTGGTTCTAGAGAAACAAGTGTGAAAATTTAGGTTTCTAGAGTGTATGGAACTTAGTCTAGGTGCAACTTATTGTAGAGCATTCTAGAGCATACTGAGTGTATGGAATTATAGAAGAGCTTCTTTAGATGGTACGGTTTTTTTAAAAAAAATTATAGGAACATGTTTTTTACATTGTATAAATATTTTTAAAATACATTTGTGAACATTTTTCTGTATACATGTAAACCATTTTTCAAATAAGTTCAACATAATTTTACAAATATACACCAATAAATATTTGAAACGCGCGAACATTCCTTTGAAATGTCATGAAACATTTTTTTGTAAGTTACACAATTTTTTATATTGTATAATCATTTTCCAAAAAATGTCACAAACATTTTTGAAACTCTTGAACATTTTTAAATGTCATGACATGTTTTTAAGGGGACCTCCTATTTAGCACATGACGTGCTGCAAAGAAAGCGAGTGCTCACCCCCGGGCGCCCTATATCCCGCGTTCAGCAAGAGGGGAGGAACCACAGCCTCCTTTTTTCTGTTTTCTTATGTTTATGTCTTTATTTTTTGCTTTATTTTTATAATTTTATTTATATTTTAAATTATATATATATATATATATTACAAAAAAATCTACAAAAAACATTTGAAAAATGTTAAACATTTTTTTTAAATAGTCAAGCATTCGGGAATATGTTGAACCTGTATAGAAAATTTGTTGATCATGTATTAAAAAGTTGATGCAACTTTTCGTTCATGTATATAAAATGCTAATCAAACATTTCCAAAATGTTGAACAAATATTTGAAAAATGTTAATCAGACATTTGGGATAATGTCTAATGTGTATAGAAAAAATGTTGACCATGTATTAAAAAAATATTAATATTGCTTTTGAAAAATCTTAATCAAGCATTTAAAAAATATTACATATGCATAGAAGAATTTTGACCATGTGATAAAAAAATTGTAAATATTGTATTTAAAAATTGTTGAAAATGTTTATAGAAAAAATGTTGACCATGTATAAAAAAATTGCTAATCTTGTATGTTAAAAACGTTAACCAAGCATATGAATAGTGTTAATCAAGCATTTAAAAATTGTTGAAAATGTGCATATAAAAAATGTTGAGCATGTATTCACAGAATGTTGAACTCATATTTGAAAAATATTAAATCTGTATTTTAAAAAGGTTCTTGACGTATACAAAAATGTAGAATGAAAACTAAAAGGACTAAAAGAAAAATATATTTTAAAAAATGCTAAGCTTTTATTTGTATAGGAAAAATATTGACCATGTATTAAAAATATCAAACTCATATTATAAAATGAAAAATAGTAAAACTCAATAAAGAGACAAAGAATAACAAGAAAACATTGAATACCAAGAAAGAAACAAAAAACCGAGAAAGAAATGAAGGAAATGAGTAAGAAAAAGGAACACCATAAAAACAATAAGAAAACACACAGAAAAACCAAAAGAAAAACAATAAAACTAGAGAAGAAATAAGAAAACCAACCAAAAATGAAAGAAAATGAGAAAAAAGAAAAAACCCTGGAGAAAACTGAATAAAAATGAAGCAAAAACAAGTAAAATTTAGAAACCAGGAAAACCAAGTGAAAATCTGGCACGTTTTGCCTGAAGTAGGTCGCGTCGTATTTCTATGTCAGGTGCTCAACGCTAGCTTGATGACTAGCACGACAACGAACTATCGAGGACACCAGGGATAGACTCCCCTATCGAGGATACCATTTTAGTGTTCGCGAGTTAGCCGGCCGAGATATAGCTCCCGCGCGCCCCCAGCTCACCTTGTGTCCTTTTGGGCCCGGACATGTACGGGGCGGGATTCCCACCTTTTTTCATTTCCATTTTTTGTTTTTTATTTTTATTTTTCTATTTTAAGATTTCAAAAAAGTTCTGAATTACAAAATAATAGTCAAATTTTGAAAAAGTGTAAAATTGACCAAATGTTTGTGAATTCTAAAAAATGTTCATGATTTTGAAAAAGCTCAGGAAATTCTAAAATGTTCGTGATTTTGAACAATGCTTGCATAATAAAAAAATGATAAATGCTCTCGGATTCGAAAAATGTTCATCTACCTAGAAAACGTTTATGGATTTGTAGAAAATGCTCATATTATTCAAAAAATGTTCCTGAATTTCTAAAATTGTTCCCAAGTTTCAAAAAATGTTAACTAATTCAAAAAGAATTCATGAAATCAAAATAGTATTCGTCAAAAATAAAAATAAAATCCTGAATTCAAAAGAATGTTCGTTGGTTCAAAACAATTGTTTACGTGTTCAAAACAAATGTACGCTGATTTTTAAAACTATTCATGAATTTTAAAAATAATTACGAATTTATTTAAAATGTTCCTGATTCAAAAAATGTTCATGTTTTTTAAAAAATGTTTATGATTTCAATGAATGTTCGCAATTTCACAAAATGTTCACTAATTTGAAAGATGTTTGCAAATTGAAAAAGAAAAAGGAAACAAAAGAGATATAGTAAATGAAAAAAATAAGAAGAAATAAAAATAAAAATAAATTGGAAAACAGAAAAGAAAATTAAAGAACAAGAAAACAAAAACGAAAACAAAAAAGAAAAAAGAAAAAAGAAAGAAAAAACCAAAAGGAAAAAAAGGTTCACGGAAGGTCCTAGTACCTTCCCAAACCGGTGGGGCGGAAATCCGGTAATGGGCTGGCGCATAAGAATATAGCGCGTGAAGGGGGGAGGGGGTACGTGCCAGGTCGCTGGCGACCTTGCGGGTTCCTATATGGCGCATAGGGCGCCGCCGAGCGACCAGGCGCGCACCCCCTGGCGCGCTGAGCGCTCGTATGGGCCGGCCCATATCCCATTTATTTTTCTTTTGGTTTTTTCGTTAGTTCTCTTTTTTCCTTTTCTTTCTTTTTTTTCTTTTTTTTTCTTTCAAAATTCGTGAACATTTTTTTGTATCAAATTCAAAAAATGTTTATAAAATTCCTTTTTTGTTCAGCGGATTGAAAAAATGTTCATCAAAATTCAAAATTTGTTCATCGAATTGAAAAAATATTCATCAAATTTGAAATTTATTCATCGATTTAAAAAAAATTGCACCAATTTGAAAATTTGTTCATCATCGATTTAAAAAATTGTTCACCAAATTCAAAATTTGTTCATCCATTTTTTCATAAAAATATTCTTGAATACAAATTTTGTTCATCAAGTTTAAAAAATGTTCATCGTATTCAAATTTTGTTTATCAAATAAAAAAAATGTTTATCATTAGTAGAAAAATGCTTATTTAAATTTCTTCATCAAAATACATAAATTTTCATTAGAATTCAGAAAAATTTCATTATTTTGAAATCACGAACATTTTTTTAAAAAATTCACTTTTCTAAATAACGAATTATTTTGAAGAAAAATGAAAAGCAAAAATAGTAAAAAAACGAATTAAAAAAACTGGGGCGATCAGGCCTTCTCGTGGGCCGGCCCACTAGGGGCGGAAGGGAGCGGAGGGGTGCGCGCTGGTATGTTCGCCAGTGCGCGCTGGCATGTTCGCCAGCGCGTGCTGGATCATATTCCGCCCTCTGCGCCCGATATAGTACAATCCGCAAATCGGCGCACAACCCCCTGCTCCGCTGGGCCGGCCCATGTAGATTTCCCCCCTGTGTTAATCACACCGCAAAAAAATACGCTAGTACTTGGAGTCGAACCGCGTTCCTCCTGCTTAATAGCAAGCTGCAGTAACCACCGCGCGCATCCCCAACGGTGTTCTAACTTTCATATTTTTATGTCTTTTCTTCTTTCCTTGTTTCTTCTGTTTGTGTTTCTTCTGTTTGTGTTTTTCTATTTTCTTTTTCCTCTTTTTCTTTTTCTTCTTCCTAGGTTTCATGAACTTTTTTCAAATCCATGACCTTCTTATTTAAAATTGATGAATTTTTTATCAAATTCGATGAACTTTTTTTTCCAAATTTGATGAACTATTTTCAAATTAGGTGAACTTTTTTTGAACGGGGTGAACTTTTTTTCGATTTTGATGAACTTTTCCTGAATTCGATGAACTTTTTTTGAATTTGATGAACTTTTTTTTGAATTTGGTGATTTTTTTAAAATTCAATGAACTTTTTTCGAATGAGGTGAATGTTTTTCGAATTCGGTGAACTTTTTTTCAAATTAAATGAACCTTTTTCATATTCGATGAACTTTTTTTAAAATTCAATGAACCTTTTTTAAATTGATGATGAAGTTTCTTTCAATTTGATGAACTTTATCAATTTTGTAGATTGTTGTTTTTAAATCCATGAACATTTTTTTCAATTTTGATGAACTTTTCAAAATTGATGAATTTTTTTCAAATTCGATCATTTAAAAAAAACTATGAACTTTTTTGCAAATTTATGAATACTTTTTGACAATCGGTGAACTTTTTTCAAGTTCGTCAATATTTCTTCAAAAATGATGAACGTTTTCAAAATCCATAAATGTTTTCTTATCACGGTTTGTTTTGCAGAAAAATTAAGTGGTTATGTGCAACAAATACGGCGCGATAGTGTTATTAGGTGTTTCAGGCCGTCCGAAATCACTGATGGCCTGTAACCTTGGTTACTGCTCTAATGCCATGAAGTTAAGTGTTTGTTATTGTATCATCCATTTTAGCAGAAAATGATTACTCTCTCGGATCCTTATTACTTGTCGCTCAAATGGATATATCTAGACGTATTTCAATGCAAAATACATCCGTTTGAGCGACAAATAATATGGATCGGAGGGAGTGACTATAGTTCTTCAAATAAAAGGCATTCAGTGTTTGTATCAGAAAGTTCAGAGTGTCTGAATTTTTCTAAACATTCAGAGCCTGGATAGAGTGCAACGATTTGTTAATTCTTCACCTCGTACCCTGACTAGTTAGCTTATACACTCCCTGGAACTCCTTTTAATTTCAGAAAAGTAGGACACTACAACTGTTTACAAGTATATTATCTACTCCCTCCGTAAACTAATATAAGAGCGTTTAGAATACTAAAGTAGTGATCTAAATGCTCTTATATTAGTTTATAGAGGGAGTAATATGTATAGATATTCAAGTCAAGCAGAGAACTGAGAAGAAACATAGACGTTTTTTTTAGAAGAAACAGAGACTTACAGCAGAATCTAATTAGCGATACTAGATTTTGTATTTCCTTACAGAATCCGGCATTGAAATACATACTAGCTTCCAAATGCTTTGTTCGTGGATCATCTTCCACTTGAGAGGCTGGAGGTCATCGTTCCATTGCTACATGTGTACCGGCTGAAACCTTCATTCTGCATTACGGCCATCATGCTATAACTGAAGTTTGTCGGCATCAACTCCGGGAGCGGCGTCTCATCGTCGAGGTATTGCATGACTTGCCGCATACTAGGCCTTACATTGGCAAATGGATGTGCACACAACAATCCTAGTTTTAATGCCAGACATACCTCATCAAGGTTGCAGTTGCTGCCTTGTAGCCTCCTGTCCAGTGTGTCTGTGAGTGACTCTTTGCGCCAATGCTTGACAACCCAGTCAATTAGTATCTCTGAATCATCATCCTCTGCCTCTGTCTGGTTGTGATTGTTGCCGATAATAGGCCTTCGTCCGCAAGTTACCTCGAGAACGAAAATGCCAAACGCATACACATCTGTTAGAGGTGTTGCCTTACCGGTGCGCGCCAGCTCTGGAGCTAAATATCCAATGGTGCCGACAACGTGCGTTGTTTGTGGATCGGTGCCATGGTCATACAACTTTGAGAGGCCGAAATCACCTAGGCGCCCGTTCATTTCGCCATCAAGAAGCACATTGCTTGCTTTGATGTCTCGGTGGATGACAACTTTTTCCCACCTCTCATGAAGGTAGAATAAGCCAGATGCAACACATCTGATGATTTCAAATCTCCGAGCCCAATCTAGAGTGGGTTTATCATCCTCTCCTTGGAGATATAAATACATGTCAAGACTACCATTTGACATATAGTCATAAACCAACAGGAGTTCACCTTTTCTCCTGCAGTAACCGAGTAACTGGACGATGTTGCGGTGGCGGAGACGGCCGATGCTAACAATCTCAGCGATGAACTCCTTTATTCCTTGCCTTGACTCATGGGACACCCTCTTCACGGCAACCTCCAATCTAGAGACCGGAAGCACACCTTTGTACACCTTCCCGAATCCTCCGTTGCCAAGTAGGTTCTTGCTGTGAAATCCTTGCGTGGCCTGGAATAGATCCTTGTAGGAGAAGCGGTGTGGCCCAAACTCATCCTCCCAATCTTCGTGTAGCTCGGCGTACCTCATTCGCCTCCGTGCCGATACGACTATACCTGTTCCCACAAGAAGGATGAATGTGCCAGTGGCTATCGGCAGGACGATCTTCAGCACTTTGGACGTTTGATGAGGTTTTTGACCAATCCGAGGTAGCTTTGGCAGCTTGGTGATGTCAATGTCCGGAGCGGGGCGGTCTATGCCCATGCTCCAGCCAAGCACACAGTATAGTGAGTCAATCGGACCGGTGGAAGCCGAGAATCCGACGTAGGACCACTCACCTTGCAGAACTGTTGAGAGGTTGTAGGTGGCCGAGACCAGCGGCCTCGACGGTTTGGCCACCTTGAGGGGAGCCAAGGTCACGCTGATTTGTGTGGTGTCTCCGTCATAATCCACCCACACCTGCGTCGTCTTGCTGCTGCTAACGAGGGACAAGCTGCTGAAGACGTTGGTGTCATCGTCGTAGAAGCCAGCCGGTTGGGACTCGATGGAGGCGAGGCTATTGACGTCGATGCCGACATGGTTGTCATCGACGTCCTCAAACTCCATATTCCGGCTGCTATCAAGCTCGACTGCGAATAGGCGGTTGCTTGCTTCTCCATCACTTGTTCTGTTGAGGAGGCCCAGGTACTGGGAGTGCTGCGCACCTGAGAAGTCCTTGCTAGGAGATACCAAGAAAGCCATGCCATCAGTGCACTGATCGGCATCGGGGGAGACGGGGACCATGCCGAACACAAAGGCGGCCGAGAAGGAGGACTTGCTGCGCAACCGCCATGGAGTTGGGTAGAACGCGTGGCCCTTGCGAACAGCGCCATTGGTCAGCTTGAGAACCCCGTCTGGTGTGACCATGGCCGTGCCATCGAGGGTGAGGTCAGTGCTGGAGAAGCCGGAGTAGACAAATCCACTGGTGGCCGTGGTGGAGGATGCGAGGTTGTTTAGGGCAAGGATGAGAAGGAGGAGGATAGATGCTCCGATCCATGCCAGGCACATAGCTAGATCTAAGAGGAAGCCTGCTGGACAAGATGCAGAAATTTCCTAGGACTAGTCGGAGAGACGACGAGGGAGGGATGGCTTGTGGTGTCTGGGTTCTTCCGTTGGGTGTCGCGTGTGTTGTACAAGCTGATCCTTTGAACGCCACGTACGTAGCTTCCTTCAATCAAGAAGAAGAAAAAGTCCTTCCTTTGCCTACTTTTTCCATAATTAGTCGTTGTCCTCAACTGCTAGTAGTTGAACGCGATTTGGTTTTTGCCACTAGCACTATCCCTACAAACTCTAAGCTCCCTCAAAATGGGATGCTCTCAGTGTTCATAATATTTTATTGAACAGTTTTGCTAAGTTTCAGTCGACTTAGACTTCGTTATGTCTCAGTCGATAGTATCTTTCTTTGTTTTTGCATTGAGATTCGTGCAAAAATTCTTTTCATTTTTGCCTTTTTCTTCTTACATACTTTATTGAAACATGACATTTCCTATCTCTCGTCGTGGGCTGGCTCCGTGTCCGGCATGCTCACCGCCGCACGTCTACGGCCACGTCTCCCATACATTCAAATGACCACGCAAGTAGATTATTTTTTGGGAGTGCTAGCTTAGATGCAGCTCAACATATGTACGTATGTAGGAATGATTTGGTTTTTAACAGGAAGACAAATATCCACTTTCTGCAGGTTATCTTCAGGGCCATTGCTTTAATCCGTATGTGGTCGCTACTCACTCCGACGGAGGACAGGGAGCGTTTGGTTACTGGGTCTGCCCGACGGAAGATGGTAGCTCAGGGTATTTTCAACCGGTTTGGATGACGGTCATGTAATAGGATAGGTGTTTAGTTGCCTATTTCTCCTTTTGCCGCCGGTTGTGGCTATTCTTTCATGTGTCTTGCTCTATGAGAGCCTTTTTTTTATTTTCGAGACTTTGTTATACGATTATGCTTAATAAATGGCCGTATGCATCTTTCTGATGCAGAGGCCGGGGCAATCCTCCTTTTCTAAAAAAAATGTATGGACAACACACGAGTACGCATTTTTTTGGCTCCTGGCTCCATGGAGCCTAGAATTAAAAAAGAAAAGAAAATGGTGTTTCTAAGTTAAAAAAAAATTCTGATTGCCTACTACAACAAGTTTTATCCGGCTGCGGCGAGGGAGGGGCGATGACGGTGGCGCGCTTTCTGCTCGCTTCAGTGCTTGTAGTCGTTGCTAGGGTCTACGGATCTGGATGTAATTTTTATTATTTCTAGTGTTTGTTGTATTATCATGATTGAAGATGAATAGATCGGAAGTCTTCTCGCAAAAAAAAAGTTTACATAAAAACATTCAAAATTTCTTCTACAAGTACATATGGATATTCTTTGTGTAACTTAAAATTTTGCTTTAAATAATATTTCCTCCGTCCGAAAATACTTGTCACAGAAATGGGTGTATTTAGATGTATTTTAGTTCTAGATACACCCATTTTTATCCGAGTGTTTGACAAAAAACTACCAGTTTAGGGGTTCACGTCCCACAGAACTACCACTTTTTAAAAAGTGGCAGAAAACTACCGAAAAATCGTAATCACGTGACTAAAAACTACCAAGTTGACGGAATGGTCGTTTTGACCGTTTTAACCGCGCTTCTGACCTGAGTGGCCCACGTGCCATGCTGGCGGCCGGCCTAACGGCTAACGGCACTCGCACGCAGCCGTTAGAGCCGCTCGTCGGTTGCACCTGGTCGGACCAGGAATAACCTGGCCGACCGGGCCGCTCGTCCCCACCAGCTCTCTCACTCTCCCCCGAGCTCACTCCACTCCTCTCTGCTCTCCTCTGCTTCTGTTTCTTCTTCTCGCACTCCGGCGACGCCGCGACCATGCCGTCGTGGCCAAACAGCAACGAGACGTAAGACGACGATGATGAGTATATGAGCGAGTTCAGCAGCATGCAGATGGAGTACTTTGCAAGTCAGCTCAGTCTATCCTCTCCCTCTCCTGTCTGTTCTAGGGTTACGGTTAGGGTTTGAAGATATTTGAGATTTCTTCCATTTAAGTTGATATATGTGAGTTGTAGTTGATATAGATATGTTTTTGCTGTTGCAGCAAACTCCTGACACTGTGATAGACCCTAGTTTCTGTGGGCTTGTGACTGAATCTGAGAGAAGGTGCATCCTGCATAGGCAGAGGCCAGTCAAGTTTGTGGCATTTGAAGGCACTGACACTGGCAGGTGATTCATAGGATGTGCTACTGAGGTAATGGACCAAGTTGGTGTGGATTTGATTAGCTTGGTTTTCTGCTATGTAGTGGAAACAGAGTAGCGTTTAGTTGCTGTTTTTCTGAATTTTCCTTAAGTGTAAAAACATTGGTAGGTCTGAATACTGTACTTGTAGCAAAGAGCACTGGAAACATATTGATGTATTGTATTTTTAGTATAGACCTAGCTAGTGTAGCTATGTATATCATTACTGTTTACGATTTGTTATTCTGAATTTGCTTGTTAACTGTGGTGTTCACTGTAAATTTAAATTGATTTTCAGGATGGTTTGAACTGTGGTGTTCTGGAGTGGGTAGATGCCCCCTGGCCTGTAATTCTGCAAAGGTGCTTAAGCAAGCTCTGGGATATGTATCATGAGCAGAACCTTGGTAGAGCCCAGGATAATGAGGCTCATGGGATAGAGGTTGCAAAACTGCAGAAGGAGCTTGATTCTCTGGCCAATCAGTATAGCCAGCTGATGGATGATGTGTCCAAGTTGTTTGATTATCAGGATGGAATGAAATCTCATGACATGGATTGCACAAGCTAGGCAATCAATGAACTGAAGGAGAAGAAGAAGCAACTTGAGGAGCAGGCAAAGATTGAGCTTCAAATGGAGAAGCTTAAGCTCAAGAAAGAACAGAGGTGCATCCTTCAGAGTGAAGCTGATATAATCCAAAACACAAGGAAGGCCATGAAGGAGATAGAGGTGGACAGAGACCTCCTTAAAGAAGGGAAGAAGAAGCTGGAGAATGTCATTGCTGAGCTCCTGAAGGTTGGTCATGGGTGCAAGGAAAAGCTGGACAAGATCAAGGAAGTTGTGATGGAGGAGTGAAGTGGCAGCTCTGGATGGTAAGTATATATGAGGCCTATATATATAATTGGCCTAGGACTGATCAGTCTGATGCAAATATGCATCCTAATATTAGTATTAGCTATGAACTGCCTACAAACTGTAATGGGTTCAGATCATTTTGGTTGGTGTGGGGGGGGTGCTATTTGCCCTGATCTGTACTGCCCAAATATTATCCTGATGCTGAGAACTGGTGCTAAGTTAAGTTAAGAACTAAATTATCTAAGTCTGATGCAGTTTATTTCTGTGTGTTGTATCATAAGTTCTAGCTGAGATCTGTTTACTTCAAAAAATGCTTCATCACAGGCTGCAAGAAAGGTAAACAATATCTAAACAAGTTCAGACAAATTCAGAGAAGTTTGGTAGACATTTAGTCTCCCATAGATAGCATTTAGTCTTACATAGATAGCACATGGACACTGAAATTGTTCAAAGACACTTAAACTGACAAAACTGAATCTCACTGAGATTGCAAACACCCTGATAAACTGACAGAACTAAACTGACAGAACTGAATCTCACATAGAATTGGCGATAACTGATGTAACTGAATTTGAAACTTCAGTTTCAGATTGTTAGGCCCCTGCCCTGCTATGCGACCTGACCGTCGCACCTCTTTCTTGACTTGAGTGGGAGGTGGCAGCTCTAGCACCTCCTCTTCGTCTCCATCGATGACGATGATGGGAGGAGGACGTCGGCGAGCCACCAGTGCTGGTGGGGCGATGATCTGCAGGTCCTCGCTGTCGTTGCCCATAGCAGCTGGAGCCGTAGCTTGTGCTGGAGGGATATAGCGGTGGGCTGCCCACCGTTCCCTCTGCCCAGCATCGCCGGAGTCCGCCTCCTTCATTGCCCACAGCAGCATGTCGATGGGCATGATCCCCTTACTTGGGGTTCCATAGCGCTGGTCCATGCGCTGCTTCTCCTGAGCCGTCGCCTTCTTCCTCACCTCTTCTGATGCATCCACGAGCCCTTCTGCGCTGTTGTATCTCATGGCAATCTTCATGTAGTCGAGGAACAGGTCTTCGTCGCCGCAAGCCGACCCAAAAAGCATGGCAACCCAGCCCTTGCCGGTGGGGAAGGGGTTCAGCCATGGGTCTGGCGTAGAGGAAGAACCAGCCATGGATGCAGGTAGAGTGAGGTTTTGGAGAGAGAGATAGAGTGAGCAGAGATTGAGTGAGTTGTTGGGCTACTTAAATGTTGGAGTAGAGGAAGTGCTGTGGAGTGTGACAGTGGGGAAGTGGTAGATTGAGTGATGAGAAATGGTGGTAGTTGTGCTGCAGTTAATGTCTTTGTTGAAACCCAGCAGATTGAAACTTGTGCTAAATCAGTGGAGTAGTTGCTGGTCAAAGTATTTTAAAAATTAGTGTTTTCAAAAAACTCTCAATTCAGCAGCCAAGTTTAGCAAAGTCGAAGTATAGAAACATTCAGATAAATGCACATAGATGGATTCAGGCATAAGTTCAGACTTAAAAAGATTGTGCCATGGATACATTTCTTACAAAATAAGCATAGTCTTTATCATAGATTTTTCAACAACCCAAACATAGAAACATAGATAAATATATTGTTCAACATAATAACATAGATAGATTGGGAAGTGCAGCCACATTGCATCGTCTTCATCATGGTTGTTGCATCTCCTTTGCCGTATCCTTCACTGCAATCATAAAGTTCAGAAAGTTCAGAACAAGACAAGATTTAGAACAAGATTCAGAACAAGACAAGAAGATTCAGAACAAGACAAGAAGATTCAGAACAAGACAAGATTCAGATCAAGAGAAGCTTCAGTACAACAAGAACTATTTGAAACCACAATTTAGACAGAAACTACCGCGTTGAACTAATCCTGTCTTCCTTCTGCTGCAGCCAGGATCTGAGTCCATCTCTTCCTTGTTGCTTGGAATCGATTGAAAGATGCCCTATCTCTGGCCCACCAGATGATTAGTTCATCTGTGATGTTGGTTCCTTCTGGGAACACCTCGTTGAACTGCTTGACGTTATTCTGGTTGCGTTCCGCCATAATCATGGCAACAATCCTCTGGCGTTGCTCCTGTGCCTGTGGTCGACGGTTGGCCCTCCTTTCAGCCCTAGCAACCTCACTAGCAACCTCCTCTTGTTCATCAACTACCTCTCCTAACTGTGGATCCATCAGTGGCAAGAATATGGATGTAGTTGGTTTCTGGCGGCTAGGTTTTGGTCAAGGGGAATGAGGCGCAGGGATCCAGTGGTTTCTGGTGGCTTCTCTTATGTAGACAGTGTGGCAGCTTGATGGGTTAGTTAGGTCCAACACGAAAGCCCACCATCAGGCCCACGTACACGGCAAATTGGATAAGATGCAGACTAATTCAGACAGGCTCATGCAGAAAAGTACAGACAGGTTCAAAACAAATTCAAACAGGTTCACAACAAATTCAAACAGGTTCAAAGAGAGAAGTTCTACCTTACCACTGCGTCAGTTACCACTTGCATAGAAGTAACCCTTTAATTTGCTGCTTGCAAACCTCTTCCTTTTGGTACAAGCCAAAACATCTGAAGTTGCAGCAGCAGATCTTGGTGCACTGAATCCCTTGCCTCTCCCTCCACCTGCAGGCCTACCCCTTTTAGCTCTTGCAGTAGGGGCTGGTGCTGATGCAACAGGAGTTGGTCCTCTTGCAGTTGGGCCTGCTGCTGGTGCTCTTGGAGTTGGGCCTGATGCTGGTGCTCTTGGAGTTTGTACTGGAGCAGATGGAGCAGGTGCATAGACTGCCCTATTTTCCTGCATTAAAGGTCCAACTTCACAATCATTAGACTATGTAAAAGGAAACATTGCTCTGATGCTTGATAATTACCTGATGTTTGTTTTTCCTCATTTGAAGCTTAGGCCTAAGAGTCTTATTGCAACTTGTATACTTGTGTCCTTCCAACCCACAATTTCCACAGGTAATTGTTCCCATCCTACTGGTGTCTCTTGGGCCAGGAACTTCAAACTCTCCTTTCCTCCTTGCAGTCTTTTTTCTGCCTGCTTTTTCTTTGAACCCAGGAGGTTCAATGTCTGGAGTGTTTGTGTGAGGCTAGAAATCTGGACCAGGAACAGGGTATATAATTTCTTTGTATGTCTCCAAATAAAGTGGCTTCTTGAAAAACTCATTGACATAGTCCTCAGGATGCAGCTTTTGCTTTGTCATTACAGATATGCCATGACTGCAAGGTACACCAGTCATGTTCCATCTCTTGCAGTCACATGTATACCCTTCCATGTCCACACAATACTGTTTTTCTTTGCTAGTAACTTGCCAAATTGTTGGACCAGCTCTGTCAGCCTGGCAATACTTGGCATACTGCTTGTTCTCTTCTAAAATCTCTGAGTAGGTAGGTGTGATTGTCCACCTGCTAATTTGTAACTTCTCCCTAGTTTGTTGCCTCTTGATCATTTGCTTGGTCCTAATCCCTTCAAACATTGTCCTTATTGGTTTGGCCCTAACATCCAGTATCATCTTGTTGAAGACTTCACTAAGATTGTTCACAACTAAATCTGTTTTGCAAGTATGATCCATAGCAAACCTAGCCCAAGTAGATACCTCAATTTTTTTGAGCCATTTCCAAGCATCCTCAGACTGTGCTTTCAGCTCTGCCATCCCTAGTTCATGCCCATGTTTAGTGTAGGAGTAGCTAGCCTTGTCAATACACTTCTTTAGTTCCTGGCCTCTAAACCCAGCAGATTGAAAATTTGCATATATGTGCCTAAGACAATACCTACCTCATTTATTGCCTTAAGCAAGCCCTGTACATTCACAAATTATTACTACAATTGAGCAGAATGAAATAATTCAAAAAAGTAATAACACTAAATTGCTCAATGAAATTCTTCCCAACCTTTTGCCTGTCAGATATGATAGTGTATGTTCCAAATTTGTTGCCACTGCCAATGCAACATCTCAATTGAGTTAAAAACCAATTCCAACTATCACCATTTTCCTTGTCAACCACACCAAAAGCTATAGGATAAATATTGTTGTTTCCATCCCTTCCTGTGGCTGCAAGAATTTGCTGTCCAGTGGTTAACTTGATGAAGCATCCATCAAGACCTATAAATGGTCTGCAACCATTAAGAAAACCTTCCTTTGAAGCTGCTAAACAGTAGAATATATACTTGAATCTAGGAGTAGGTGCTGGGTTCTCTGGATCTTCAAATGTTGTTACTATACACCTGCTACCTGGGTTTGTGTCAAGAACTGCTTGAAGATAATCCCTGATCCTCAAGTACTGCTGCTTGTGGTCACCTTGAACTACATCAACAGCCTTCCTCCTTGCCCTATATGCCACACTTCTTGATACATCCACTGAAAACTTAGTCTTGGTCTTCTTAATTAATGCATCCACAGGAGATCTAATGTCTTCTCTCAATGCTGCCTCTACTGACCTTGACATCCACTTAGTAGTAACCTTTGTGGACTCTGCACATGCTCCACAAGTGTGCAACATATCACACTTCTTGATGCAGAATGTTTTTTCATGAGCTAACTTAGAGGCACATATATAAAAATCACATCCCTGGGCTCTCTCTGAGCACCAAACAATAATCCTATCTGGGGCATTTCTGTGGTAATGAAAATTTCTCAAAGTCCTAATGTGAAAATCCCTAAGTGCATCTCTGAACTCATACACAGTGGTGAAGCACAAGCCCTTACAGAACTGTTCTACTGGTCCTTGAAGTTTGTGATCATACCATATCCTGTCTTTCAACTTCTTATTCCTTCTCTTCCTACCACTTGGTAGTTTATAGGATCCTTCAGGCTCATCTTCTTCATCACTGATGCCATAATCACCAGGAAAACATTTTTCATCTGCTTCAGGGAGCCAATCTGCTTTCTCCTTTTTCTCAACCTCATGGTGGGATCTACTGGTTGGACCAGGTTTTCTCACTACCTTCAGTTTCTGTACCACTGCTGTATCTTGTTTTGCAGCTTCATCTTCAGAGGAATACTGTAACTGATAATCCACATTGTTCCCATCTGAACCTGAATTTGCAGCTTCATCATCAGAAACAAATTCAGACACATCAGTGTCACCTTCAAAATGGTTAAGGTCAGCTTCTCTCTGCACCATGCTTTTCTTCAGCTCTTCCTTTCTGTCCATGCTTATATCCACCACCTTAGTGCAACTTTGTTGAGTGTTAATGCAATGTTCAACAAAATAACTATCTTTGTTTTCATCTGCATTACATGCCTCAAGAGCTCCCACTACTCTTATGTTCAGAATCTTTTCATTATGAGAGTGGATCAACATCTGTTGCACATCATCTTCACAGCATATTTGATCTAAACCTTCTAATCCTTTCTCCTCATCAAATACATAGTACATATAATCATCAGCCACAAAGCCCTCACTCCCAATAAGAGAAAGCATTGTCAAATATGATATGTCTGACTGGTACAGATTTCGAACCACAGATTCTCTGGCATTGAAATGGAACCAAATTGCCCACTTTGGGTCATCAATTCTGAAAATTATTTAATGAATAACCTTTATTAACTGAAAACTGGATAACTGAACCTAAGTATGCACAATATTGAGTTTCTGTCGAACTGCTTTTTTCAGTTTCTTACACAACAAAGTATGCACAATATTAACAATTTGCAAGGTCACCAAAGCTGAATCTAACCATGCAAAAAACTAGCCTAAATTTCCTCCTAAATGAAAATAATTAAAATCTCTGAATCTCACAATTAAAATCTTCTGAATCTAACACATGAGATGCCGTACCTGCCGCCACCCGCAGAACGAGGAAGCTTCCGCCGACCTTGAGCTCTGCTTCTTGTCGTCGACGGTGGTTGCGCCGGCGCCGACCAATCCAACCTCTGCGAAGGATGAGATTCGGACTGAGAAGGCTGCTGCGCCGCGCTGCCGACCACGTCCGGAGGTATGCCTGAATCGCCGCCAGAGTTTGCATCCACAGCCACCATGGCTGGCGATGGCTAGGGCTAGGGAGGAGCTCGGGGGAGAGTGAGAGAGGGTGGGGAATGGGGGAGCCGGCCGGCCAGGTTTGACTTGGTCCGACCAGGTGCGACCGACGAGCGGCTCTAACGGCTGCACGCGCGCACCGTTAGCCGTTAGGCCAGCCGCCAGCGTGGCACGTGGGCCACTCAGGTCAAAAGCGCGGTTAAAACGGTCAAAACGACCATTCCGTCAACTTGGTAGTTTTTAGTCATGTGATTACGATTTTTCGGTAGTTTTCTGCCACTTTTAAAAAAGTGGTAGTTCTGTGGGACACGAACCCCTAAACTGGTAGTTTTTTGTCAAACACTCATTTTTATCCATTTCTACGACAAGTAATTCCGGATGGAGGGAGTATGATATATTATATGTTAGCAAAAAGACAAAAAATCCTACCCAAAAACAACAAGATATAAGCCCATTTTTGTTTATGTGTTTGACTTTTTTCTATACATCACATACAAATATGTATATTGGTGAAACTCCGTACGGTACTCCCTAGAGCCACTTTTTGCAATACACACACACACTCCACTGTTTGTTGCTACCGTCCCCACGCCTCGGGGAATCACCTCTCTGCAACACTGTCCGCTTCCACCACGTGGATGCGTTCACCTTGGCGCAACGGACGGAGCGGCCTCCAGTGTATGCTTCCACCGCATGGAGGCGCTACAAACGCATGGAGGTGTCTTGGAGGTAGCAGCCAACACTACCGTCCCATAACTCGACGCATCCTCCAAGCGTTGCGGGGGGAGTAGTCATTGTCGACCCCGAACGTCGCACGAGATAGCACTACCTTGCCCAGGTGGAATTGACCATTTATTTGCCTCCACCCGATGACCTCACCGCATTTTCCTACTTATAATAGGTTTACCTTTCTTGCTCTTCTCCTTCCATTTCCATGTCATTGCGTGATATGCGCCCAGCGGACTCCTGGTTTGCTCCTTATTTCCCTCTCTTCATTCTTCCTCCTCCATTCCCGTAACCCAACTCTATTCCCTTCAAACATTTTGTATGTCGACCTAATTTGGTCGGGACAAGTTTTGATCTATACTATACTCTCCCTTTCTTTCTTTCTTTCTTTCTTCCTTTCTTTCTTTTGATTTATGCGGCAACTACCACAACATCTCGGGCTGCATTAGTTTGCTAAATTGAACCATCTATCCTACTAATGTTTAGTTGTGCAAAATTCCTTTTATCAATGCTGGCAAGGTATTTGATGGAAATCCAAGCAGATCTGCACGTGTGATTGTGTAGATTTTCTTGTGTCCACAAGGTTTTTTATGGCAATCTATACATGTTGCAAGAAGAAATGAGTTCCTTGGGTATATAGGTTGTAGATTTTGTCCCCAACTAATATCGTGATGTACTTATTTTTACCGATGAAAGCACATCACATTTCAATCCTTCGGTTACTTTCCCCCGGCCCAGTTGAACCAATTTACCGATGTGTTCGATCGTAACAAACTTCTATTGATACTTTTCTTGTCCAATGATCTTTGGGATTTGCGTGGTTTTGCTATTTATACCTACTAATAAAAGGGCTATTGCTTCTGCCCGTCTGCCATCATATTAGATTTTTTTTAGCAAAATTAGTTTTTTTAAGGCAATCCGGTAAAAATTTCGTCCGTTTTCGTCGGTCAGTTTCGTGCGTCCGGCGTCCGATTTCCTACGTCGTCACATGGGCCAGAACTTGAA
Source organism: Thinopyrum elongatum (assembly GCA_011799875.1). Taxonomy (NCBI): domain Eukaryota; kingdom Viridiplantae; phylum Streptophyta; class Magnoliopsida; order Poales; family Poaceae; genus Thinopyrum; species Thinopyrum elongatum. The sequence continues at coordinate 10,935,668 of CM022303.1, read as the reverse complement.
TTTCGGTTATGGGCCGGTAAAAAAGTTGCTCCTTATGCATGTAATTAATAGTCCCACCTTGCTCCTTTAAATCAAATCCTTCGAACTTATATACGTTCACTTGCAAGAATCAAACAGCCAAGGCAACAACCAAAAAAGAATGAGATACTCCCTCCATTCTACAATGTAGTGCGCCCACACTTTTCGAGATCTAAATTTGATCATAAATTTAACCAACAAGACCGACTGCGGCGGGAGCAAAAATTATACCACTATATTTGATGCTGTATATTGCATGGCCTATTTAGGTTGATTTGTATGTCCCCTTGTCTGCACCAAAAAAAACTACAGATGAGTCCACGTAGTACAACAAAACGTAGCACCAAGCACATAAATCCAGCCAGACTCAGTCTTGAATCTTCACAGTTGACTGTCAGTACTCGGTAGATGACAGAGTTTTAGACTTTGGAGAACCCTCATCACCTATGCGCTCGAGAGTCCCGATACAAAGGGGCACGCCTAGCTTCCAACAGGAAAAAAAGGTTTTAGTTTTTATATTTCAACAAGGCACAAATTTGCGAATGGAACATGGAGAAGAACTCCACTCCAATCCACTAATACGAATAAGGCAATGGAGCAGGATGGTGTTGTAAGGATTAAAATCATATAGGATAGATGAGATAAATAGATTGGGAGTTTTTTTTTTTTGAAATGTGGAATCATGTCTTCGGTGCAACTTTTTATGTTTGTTCTGTTTAAATTTTTTTGGTTCGAGTGGTAGCGTCGCCATTGCGGATGGTTAGAGATACGGCGCGACAAGGCGCGCGTATACTTCTAGTACGTATTTGTTTGTTCAAGTATTCAAACAATCAGCCCACCAGGGTTCAAGTCCTGGTGCTCGCATTATTTCTGAATTTATTTCAGGATTTTCGGCGATGCGCTTTCAGTGGGAGGAGATGTTCCCGTCGACGATGAGGCACCTGTGATGACTTCGTAAATCTCAAGATGATATACCGGCTCAGTCTCTCGAAGGTGCTCATAGGGGTAGGGTGTGTGTGCGCGCGTTCATAGGGGTGAGTGTTGCATCTGTACTGTGTTCAAAAATATATATTCAAACAACCAGCTTAAAAAAAAGAGTAATCGAACAACACAACGCATATAGTATATTTATTTATTAAATTACTCTTCCGATTTTGGCCACAATGTGTCAAGGCAACGTCCGGGCGATGGCTCCTTCGGCGCGTCAACATTCATTATTACATATGCGAGGAGGAGGCTCTCATGCGTAGGCTATGTCTCAAGGCTCTCACGACGCGGTTGACCCCCACCTACCTCAACCCGCCCGCGACCGTCGTCGCCAGCGAACCTCGTAACCTAGGATTTCAGCTGATCTCTACTCCTCGCGTTGGACCTCGGGAGGTGGTCGTGCAGGAGAGGGTGAGAGATGGATCCAGAGGAGAGGCGACCGCTGTCGGTGCGACTGGCACAGGCACAGATTCGACGGGCGAGGGCGGCAGAGGTGGCGGCCAAGGCAAGGCAAGAGAAGGCGATGGCTGATCTATCCCGCACCAAACCAGGGGAGCGGGGTCGGTTGTTCGCGGGAGGACCGATCTCGTTGGAGGAGCTGCTGGAGTGGGCTGCGGTGAAGGCAATCTCCATGTCGGCGACGCAGCGGGAGAGGTGGCGAGATCTCAGGGCGGAACCAGCCCCTCCCTGATCTAGTGCCCCGGTACCACTATGGGGTGCCTATCGACACGAGGCCGCGGTGCTTCCAGAGATTGCCTGAATCCCCACCAAGGTGGAGGTAGGGGGTCTGATGAAGCCCCGGCGTGTGAGATGACGATGGTTCTCGGTGGTGGCAGGGTGTGACACCCTGAATTTTGGCTCTTTTTCTTTTTGGGATTTTTACCGAGATTTATCTGGGATTTCATAATTGAATCTTCAAGTGGATAGCTCTTTGGACTAACTTGGGAATATTTTCCTCTTCTTTTCCCAAGTGGATTCAAACTCCTAAAATCTCACCAGAGCCAAGACATTTCTATCCTAGCTCATCCACTATTTTTATTCTATTCAAATATTCCTTTTTCCTATAAAGGAATATCATCTTTTCTATACAGGTTATGAAGGAGCCTATATTTCTGCCATTCCACAAATTCCCAAATAATTCCCATAAATTCTTTGGATCATCTAAACCCAGAATATCCAAGTGTCCAATGCAAATTTCAAACCCAAGATCAAAACCTAGCTTCTGGCCAGAATGAACACTTGTGAAGCAAGTGAGCATCTTATCTTCATCCTTTTACAGTGAAACTTGCTGGATAGACTCACCTTATTACCTTACCAGAACCCACCAAAAACCAGAGTCAAGCTCGCAACTAGCTCATCACAAACCACCACAAACACCTCCCATCCATAAAGGTTTTCAGGACAGCACACTCATCTCAGGTCTATCTCTGGCATTTAAGTGCATCAGTTCATCTTCTGGGAGTCAGGTCAGCACCATAGACAAGATTGGGCAGGCCTACGTGTCCCTGAGGAAAAATGCACGTGGTGACTATGCTAGCGGCATGCCAAACTGGCGCTCTGCGTGCGCGTTGCATCGGCCAGGCCAGTCCGAGCCTCTGCGGCATGTCCGTTCGTGCCGTCACCACTGCCGCCGTCCACGTACCCTCCCCGGTCACTGCTTCCCCTTTGTTTGCTTCCCGTTGAACACGGCCAACGGCCGCCGCACTGACCACATAGTGCGCTACTGTGGTCAGCCCGCATCATCTTCCCCCGCTGACCTCTAGCGCCGACAACCTAGCCTCTGACCCTCTCCCATCACGTCAACCCACTCCACGCCAGCCAGCGCGGCACCAATCGAGCCAGCTCACCCCCATGGCGGCTTCCGGCCTCGGCCACCACCGCCCGCCTATAAAAGGTGCCACCCAGCATGCTCTCGGCATGGCACCACTCCCCCCTCCCTCAATCGAGCTCTAAGCAGAAGAGGCCAAGCCAGGCGGGACTCCTGGCTTGGATCGAGCCAGAGCTCCGCCGCTCGAACCTCTCGACCTCCAGCTTGCTCCGGTCCACCCCAGCTCGAATTGATCCCACCCCTGAGCTTCTAGCAACCCATTGGTGCTTGTACGCCACTAACCCGGGCATATTCCCGCAGGAATGCTCGATCTCGTCGACGGCCGTCACTCATCGCCGCCGGAGAGGAAGGTTTCGACGCCGTCCGACCACCTCTCGCCAAGATGCGGTACCGGTCGTCTTTCCGCCATCCACCCGATCCATTCCAGCCATCTCTGAGCACCACCACCTCCTCTACACCGACGAACGATCACCGGTGAGCCATCGTCCACTGTTTCCCTCACTCTGTTTAAAACTGACCGAAGGGCCCCACCTGTCAGTGACCCAGCTCGCTCCTGAAGCGGTACGTAAGTGGAATCGTATTTCCACTTTACGCCTTCGATGTGGCCGCTTCTGGAAATTCCAATTTAATTCAAATTAAACACTATTTGACCAAAACTTTGACCAGCTATATCTTTTAAATCATAAGTCCAAACAAGTTGATTTTTTTGCAGTATTTTTCTCTTGAGCTCCTCTTTCCAGTAGCATGCTTCTTGTGTTTTTGCGATCTGCCTAGAATTTCTAGGCAGACAAATGGCTTTATGTGATATTTACCTTGGCTATTTAAAAATATTTTCAGAAGGAAATAACTCTGGTGGTGAGGACCAGGAGTACTTTGGCACTCCCTTTGATCAAGGAAAGCCACCACCTCCATTTGCTTGATGGCATTGCAAGGCCATGGTTAATGTTGGATATATTGGCTTATTGGACATTATTTGGAAATAGTTTAATCATGACTATTTTGACATGATCTTTGGACATGCTACTGCCATGTTAATGTTTTGCTTGAAAGATCAGTAGCTTGCATGTTTAAGTTAGTCGTTGAATCACATAAAAATGCTTGTTATTTCACTTAAGTAGAAAGTAGAAATAACTTGGTTATGATATTCTTCGGCATGGTAAGTGAAATATTGCTATGACTTGAATCATGATTTAATAAGTAACTTGAAGGAATTGTTATAACAGAAATGAACTTGTTAACTTAATTCCTTCACTGGTTGATCAAGTCATAGTGCCATAGAATCGAACTCACCAAGTGCAACCACATTTGCCTTTTATGGGAAGGCCTTAGCTTGGTCTATTTTTATGCCTTTTATTGGTGTCAGCTCAGCGGGAAGGTGAGACAAGCGTGCTACCTTGGCCCGGTAGGCGGCATTGATCTTGAGAGCCTGGGTTGGTAATTTTGAGCTCAGATCCCAGCTGGGATAGTTGTGCCAAGGATTTGGCAGTGCCACGAGGTGGCAAGGGCCCAGTTTCTCTCCCCCGAGATATGACCCAGGGGGCACATCAGTGTTACGGTAAGAGTGTCACAAAGGTAGACACATTTTTGTTGGATTTATTTCCATAGTGTGGGTAAAGTGATGACCTCTGCAGCGTGTAAGAAACTATTCAGAATAGCCGCATCCACGGTATTGGACATAGTTCATACTAAGTCACACTATTTGATCAGTGCCTTTAATGAAGGGAAAACTCACATAAATATTTGTTTAAGCCACAGTTTGGCAGGAAGCCTGGGATGATCATAAGGTGATCATAGGGTGATCACGTGAACAAGTTGGTTGATCAGATGGTCATGAGAAAGACGGTCCATGTGACCTTAAATGATTGGTTTACAACATAACTGGTTGAATAATATCATGTTTATTAATCTATACTTCATGCTTTACTTCATCCTTAATTAATTGCTAAATGCATTAACTTGACATTTCCATGTTATTGCATGCTTTATTGCTTTTGGATGTTGTGAGCTTGCGAGTACATTCAAAGTACTCACCTGACTTATCATGCCAGATGCAGGAGATGACGTGCATGAGTTTCTCGAAGATCCCGAGTATGCGAACTAGGAAGTGTCCCAGCAGTGTCCCTTTAGAGTGGAGTCCCATCATCGTCCCGCTATTCCGCTCCTATATAGTTTTTCGCTACTTGAAATTTGAGGCCCTGAGATGCTGGATAAATAATGTAAATATTGTCGCCGCACGAGTCATGTCGCCTTGCCTTGATGCAAGATGTAGTATTTGATCCCTTGTACCCCTAGTACTGCAATAAAGTGTGGTTCTGTTCTATGTCAAGTTGTACTGTGTTTCCAGAAGACGTGGATCTCTGGGCTAGAACACAGGGCATCCGGTTCAGTGAGCCGGGGTGCCACATAGGGATTGACCCATCGTCCTGGATTCTGACAGGAGCTCAGAGAAAGGATGTGATGAGGTAGTCCGATGTCAGCAAATTTTGTTTCGACATTTGGGCCTGATCGTTCATTTCGGAGAGGGAGCTTGCTTCCTTGGAGGGAGGCGCGGAGTGTGGTGCTTTTCAATCCAGGAGGCAAGGTCCTTGATGCAAGATGTTCGATTGTGGGAGAAGAGGTTCAAGAAGGGGATAGATTCACCTTTCCTGGCCATGATGTGGATTTTGGGGAGCAGATTTGCACTGGGAAGGATGGAGCGTCTGTTGAGAAGATTGCCAGAGAAGTGCCGACGACGAGGCTGGCTTCGGCACAGAACTAGTGGCTATTTCGGCGACCGAGGATGTCGGGCACCATCATGGCAGCGACGACGATGGTGAGGGGCCTTGGTGAAGTGAACCTACGGGGCGGTTGTGAATTTGGAGTTGGTGTTGGGCACTGCGGCCCAAAGGACTGTGGGCTTGGCCCAGGTGTCAGGTAGTAGTGGGGATGAGCAACGTGTTGCTCGAGTCAATTCTCATTCCTCTCTTTTCTCTGAAACCCTAAGCTCTCATGTGATGGTGGAAGTGAGAGAGAGTTGAAGTGAAGAGAGGGGCAAGGTGCGCTCGTACAAGGAGGTCTTGCTGCAGCCGGTGCCAGCACCTAAGAAGAAGCGCCCGACCAGGAGGAAGATGGCCCATCGTGGCGGGCGCGGGAAGAATGAAAGATTCTGTGGAAAGAGAGAAGGCAGACAGGACGTAGGCAACTTGGATGATGATATGTCTCAAACGTATCAATAATTTTTGTATGATTCATGCTACATTGCTATCAATTACATACACTTTGGGTATACTTTTTATTGAATTTTATTGGACCAACATATTAATCTAGCGCCTAGTCCAGTTCATGTTTTTTTTTGTTTTTGTAGTTTCAGGAAAATCCCCAGAAAAAGTCCGAGGAAAAATAAAAATAAAAATGATTTGGGAAGATTCAAGTCACCAGAAGACCCTGGGACTTGGGCCCCACCCCAGGTGGGCCCCATAGTGCCTAGGCTCCCTATGTAGGCGTCCTAAGGCTGTGGGCGCCTACAGGGGGTACCTACAGGGTGTGGGCGCCTACAGGGGGCACCTACAGGCTATGGGAGCCCCCTGGCTAGCCTCTGGTGCCTGATGGTCCATAAATACCCCAAAAATTTCACCCTAAGTATCGAGCATTTTTTTGCCGCCGCCACATCAGGTTTTCGAGGTGATCTTCGTTTTCATCCCTAATCTAGAACTCTGCCGGAGGGGGGAAACATCGATTCTCGCGCTCCAAGATGAGTTGTGAGTAGTCCACCGCCTGGACTATGTGAAAGATCGAGGATGTCGCCTAGAGGGGGGGGGGTGAATAGGCGCTTTAAAATAATTACGGTTTAGGCTTGAACAAATGCGAAATAAACCTAGCGGTTAATTTGTCAAGCACAAAACCTACAACAACTAGGCTCACCTATGTGCACCAACAACTTATGCTAAGCAAGATAGACAACTAAGTGATAGCAAGATATATGACAAGAAACAATATGGCTATGACAAAGTAAAGTGCATAAGTAAAAGGGCTCAGGTAAGAGATAACCGAGGCACGCGGAGACAACGATGTATCCCGAAGTCCACACCCTTGCGGATGCTAATCTCCGTTTGGAGCGGTGTGGAGGCACAATGCTCCCCAAGAAGCCACTAGGGCCACCGTAATCTCCTCACGCCCTCGCACAATGCAAGATGCCGTGACTCCACTAAGGGACCCTTGAGGGCGGTCACCGAACCCGTACAAATGGCAACCCTTGGGGGCGGTCACCGAACCCGTACACTTTGGCAACCCTTGGGGGCGGTCACCGGTACCCGTCGAATTGCTCGGGGCGATCTCCACAACCTAATTGGAGACCCCGACGCTTGCCCGGAGCTTTACACCACAATGATTGAGCTCTGAACACCACCAACCGTCCAGGGCGCGCAAGCACCCAAGAGGAACAAGCTCAAGGGTACCAAGCACCCAAGAGTAATAAGCTACTCAACTTCACTTCCACGTATCACCGTGGAGAACTCAAACCGATGCACCAAATGCAATGGCAAGGGCACACGGAGTGCCCAAGTCCTTCTCTCTCAAATCCCACCAAAGCAACTAATGCTAGGGAGGAAAATGAGAGGAAGAACGAAGAAGAGAACACGAAGAACTCCAAGATCTAGATCCAAAGCGTTCCCCTCACCTAGAGGAGAAAGTGATTGGTGGAAACGTAGATCTAGATCTCCTCTCTCTTTTCCCCCAAAAACTAGCAAGAATCCATGGAGGGATTGAGAGATAAGCAAGCTCAAGAGAGTCAACAATGGAGGAGAGAGAAGTGCTCAAGAACTTGCGAAGAAGATTAAACTCAAGGGGAAAGAAGACCCCCTTTTATAGGAGGGGGAAAATCCAACCGTTACCCGCTTACTCAGCCCGCGACACGCGGTACTACCACACACGTCCGCGGTACTACCGCAAGGAGTTACGGTACTACCGCTAGCCGGTGCGGTACTACCGCTCGGGCGGCAGTGACCAGACGAGGCCCTGTTGTGTTAAAACAACAAGCGGTAGAACCACCGGAGCGGTACTACCGCGCGCCCTTGCGGTACTACCGCAAGGCAGGGTTCGACTAGGCTGGGAAGGCACAGACTAATAAAATTACATCCGTGGCTACTTCAGCTGATTCTCGGTCAGTGCAAAAATCCGGCACGGTACTACCGCACACTGAGAGCGGTACTACCGAGTAGGGCGCGGATGTAAAAAATTACTTCCGCTCCTACTTCCGCGCATGCCGGTGATCTGGGCTAGAGGCCACGGTACTACCGCACCTGAGAGCGGTACTACCGCGTAGGGCGCGGATGTAAAAAATTACTTCCGCTCCTACTTCCGCGCATGCCAGTGTTCTGGGCTAGAGGCCACGGTACTACCGCACCTGAGGAGCGGTACTACCGCATAGGGCGGTACTACCGCTTCCCTGGCCGGTACTACCGTGGGCCACTGCGGTACTACTGCTCCGTCGAGCAGTACTACCGCACGCCACAAAACAATAGTACTTGTGAGCCTTCATTTTGCAGCAAAAGACAACAGAAGGATACAATAAAACTAGAACTGCCATAACTTCTGCAAATGAGCTCCGAATTGAGCAAACTCAAGCTTGTTGGAAAGAAGACAACGAGTAGCATCAAAACAGCGGTACTACCGTGGCAAGGTGCGCTCGTACAAGGAGGTCTTGCTGCAGCCGGTGCCAGCACCTTAGAAGAAGCGCCCGACCAGGAGGAAGATGGCCCATCGTGGCAGGCGCGGGAAGAATGAAAGATTCTGTGGAAAGAGAGAAGGCAGACAGGACGTAGGCAACTTGGATGATGATATGTCTCAAACGTATCAATAATTTTTGTATGATTCATGGTACATTGCTATCAATTACATACACTTTGGGTATACTTTTTATTGAATTTTATTGGACCAACATATTAATCTAGCGCCTAGTCCAGTTCATGTTTTTTGTTGTTTTTGTAGTTTCAGGAAAATCCCCAGAAAAAGTCCGAGGAAAAATAAAAATAAAAATGATTTGGGAAGATTCAAGTCACCAGAAGACCCTGGGACTTGGGCCCCACCCCAGGTGGGCCCCATAGTGCCTAGGCTCCCTATGTAGGCGTCCTAAGGCTGTGGGCGCCTACAGGGGGTACCTACAGGGTGTGGGCGCCTACAGGGGGCACCTACAGGCTATGGGAGCCCCCTGGCTGGCCTCTGGTGCCTGATGGTCCATAAATACCCCAAAAATTTCACCCTAAGTATCGAGCATTTTTTTGCCGCCGCCACATCAGGTTTTCGAGGTGATCTTCGTTTTCATCCCTAATCTAGAACTCTGCCGGAGGGGGGAAACATCGATTCTCGCGCTCCAAGATGAGTTGTGAGTAGTCCACCGCCTGGACTATGTGAAAGATCGAGGATGTCGCCTAGAGGGGGGGGGGTGAATAGGCGCTTTAAAATAATTACGGTTTAGGCTTGAACAAATGCGAAATAAACCTAGCGGTTAATTTGTCAAGCACAAAACCTACAACAACTAGTCTCACCTATGTGCACCAACAACTTATGCTAAGCAAGATAGACAACTAAGTGATAGCAAGATATATGACAAGAAACAATATGGCAATCACAATGTAAAGTGCATAAGTAAAAGGGCTCGGGTAAGAGATAACCGAGGCACGCGGAGACAACGATGTATCCCGAAGTCCACACCCTTGCGGATGCTAATCTCCGTTTGGAGCGGTGTGGAGGCACAATGCTCCCCAAGAAGCCACTAGGGCCACCGTAATCTCCTCACGCCCTCGCACAATGCAAGATGCCGTGACTCCACTAAGGGACCCTTGAGGGCGGTCACCGAACCCGTACAAATGGCAACCCTTGGGGGCGGTCACCGAACCCGTACACTTTGGCAACCCTTGGGGGCGGTCACCGGTACCCGTCAAATTGCTCGGGGCGATCTCCACAACCTAATTGGAGACCCCGACGCTTGCCCGGAGCTTTACACCACAATGATTGAGCTCTGAACACCACCAACCGTCTAGGGCGCCCAAGCACCCAAGAGGAACAAGCTCAAGGGTACCAAGCACCCAAGAGTAATAAGCTACTCAACTTCACTTCCACGTATCACCGTGGAGAACTCAAACCGATGCACCAAATGCAATGGCAAGGGCACACGGAGTGCCCAAGTCCTTCTCTCTCAAATCCCACCAAAGCAACTAATGCTAGGGAGGAAAATGAGAGGAAGAACGTAGAAGAGAACACGAAGAACTCCAAGATCTAGATCCAAAGGGTTCCCCTCACCTAGAGGAGAAAGTGATTGGTGGAAACGTAGATCTAGATCTCCTCTCTCTTTTCCCCCCCAAAACTAGCAAGAATCCATGGAGGGATTGAGAGATAAGCAAGCTCAAGAGAGTCAGCAATGGAGGAGAGAGAAGTGCTCAAGAACTTGCGAAGAAGATTAAACTCAAGGGGGAAGAAGACCCCCTTTTATAGGAGGGGGAAAATCCAACCGTTACCCGCTTACTCAGCCCGCGACACGCGGTACTACCACACACGTTCGCGGTACTACCGCAAGGAGTTACGGTACTACCGCTAGCCGGTGCGGTACTACCGCTCGGGCGGCAGTGACCAGACGAGGCCCTGTTGTGTTAAAACAACAAGCGGTAGAACCACCGGAGCGGTACTACCGCGCGCCCTTGCGGTACTACCGCAAGGCAGGGTTCGACTAGGCTGGGAAGGCACAGACTAATAAAATTACATCCGTGGCTACTTCAGCTGATTCTCGGTCAGTGCAAAAATCCGGCACGGTACTACCGCACACTGAGAGCGGTACTACCGCGTAGGGCGCGGATGTAAAAAATTACTTCCGCTCCTACTTCCGCGCATGCCGGTGATCTGGGCTAGAGGCCACGGTACTACCGCACCTGAGAGCGGTACTACCGCGTAGGGCGCGGATGTAAAAAATTACTTCCGCTCCTACTTCCGCGCATGCCAGTGTTCTGGGCTAGAGGCCACGGTACTACCGCACCTGCGGAGCGGTACTACCGCATAGGGCGGTACTACCGCTTCCCTGGCCGGTACTACCATGGGCCACTGCGGTACTACTGCTCCGTCGAGCAGTACTACCGCACGCCATAGAACAATAGCACTTGTGAGCCTTCATTTTGCAGCTAAAGACAACAGAAGGATACAATAAAACTAGAACTGCCATAACTTCTGCAAATGAGCTCCGAATTGAGCAAACTCAAGCTTGTTGGAAAGAAGACAATGAGTAGCATCAAAACAGCGGTACTACCGTGGCAAGGTGCACTCGTACAAGGAGGTCTTGCTGCAGCCGGTGCCAGCACCTCAGAAGAAGCGCCCGACCAGGAGGAAGATGGCCCATCGTGGCGGGCGCGGGAAGAATGAAAGATTCTGTGGAAAGAGAGAAGGCAGACAGGACGTAGGCAACTTGGATGATGATATGTCTCAAACGTATCAATAATTTTTGTATGATTCATGCTACATTGCTATCAATTACATACACTTTGGGTATACTTTTTATTGAATTTTATTGGACCAACATATTAATCTAGCGCCTAGTCCAGTTCATGTTTTTTGTTGTTTTTGTAGTTTCAGGAAAATCCCCAGAAAAAGTCCGAGGAAAAATAAAAATAAAAATGATTTGGGAAGATTCAAGTCACCAGAAGACCCTGGGACTTGGGCCCCACCCCAGGTGGGCCCCATAGTGCCTAGGCTCCCTATGTAGGCGTCCTAAGGCTGTGGGCGCCTACAGGGGGTACCTACAGGGTGTGGGCGCCTACAGGGGGCACCTACAGGCTATGGGAGCCCCCTGGCTGGCCTCTGGTGCCTGATGGTCCATAAATACCCCAAAAACTTCACCCTAAGTATCGAGCATTTTTTTGCCGCCGCCACATCAGGTTTTCGAGGTGATCTTCGTTTTCATCCCTAATCTAGAACTCTACTCACCAACTCTCTTGGAAGCGCGAGAATCGATGTTTATCCCCCCTCTCCGCAGAGTTTCTAGATTAGGGATGAAAACTGAGATCACCCTCGAAAATACCTGATGTGGGGCGGCGGCAAAAAATGCTGTCCTTAGGGTGAAATTTTTGGGGTATTTAATGTGACTCAGATCAGGTCCCCAGAGCCAGCCAGGGGGCTCCCATAGCCTTCGGTGCCCCCTGTAGGCGCCCCCCACCCTTTAATGGTTACCCCCACAACCCTTAGAGGCGCCCACAATAAATCCTTAGGTAAACTCCTACATATGTAGCCTATGCGACTTGGGGCCGCCCCTGGGTTGGGGCCCAAATGTCCCATTCTTCTGGTGACTTGAATCTTTCCAAATCATTGTTTTATTTTTATTTTTCCTGGACTTTTTCTGGGAGTTTTTTAAAGAACTACAAACCACAAAAAACATTGAACTTGGACTAGGCGTCTATATAATATTTTGGTCACATATAAATTCCTAAAAGTATACCCAAGTTATGTAATTATAGCATGTAATGCATGAATCAACAATATATTGATACGTTTGATACATATCAGTCATCCAGTTTGCCGTACGTCCTGTCTGCCTTCTCTCTTTCCACGAATCTTTCATTCTATTCCCGCGGCGCCTCCACGCCCAATTGGCCATTTCCTTCCTCCTGGTCGGAGCGCTTCTTCTTAGGTGCTTGCACCCGGCTGCAGCAACGACCTCCTGTACGCGCGCCACCTTGCCACGGTAAGTAACCGACTTGGTTTTGGTGCTCTCGTTGTCTTCTTTCCCAAGCTTAGTTGCTCATTCGGAGCTCATTTGTGCAACGTTATGGCAGTTCTAGTTTTATTGTATCCTCCTTCTTTGTCCTTTAGGCGCGTCCGCAAATGAAGGCTCACAAGTCCTATTGATCTGTTGGCGTGCGGTAGTAACTGCTCAGACGGCAGTTAGTACCCGGCCGTGCCCCGGTAGTACCGGCCCAGGGAACGTAGTACCCGGCCCTTGCGGTAGTCCGCTCCTCATTTGCGGTATGTAAACCGGTGCCTCTAGCCCAGAACACTGGCAATTCCGCGAAGTAGGAGCCGGAAGATTTTTTTATTACATTCCGCGCCGCTTCACGCGGTATACCGCTCTCAGGTGCGTAGTACCCCGTGTCTCATATCCCTATCACACCGGTCATGCACGCGGAAGTAGTGAGCGGAAGTAATTTTTTACATCCGCCCTCGACGTCGTACCACCTACCAGCTCATCAACCACCAAAAAGTGTTGCAGTAATTACCGTGCCGGATTTTTCACTGACCAGAATCAGCTGAAGTACCACAGGATGTTAATTTATTAGTCTTGTCCTTCCCAAGCCTAGTCGAACCCTGTCTTGCTTATTACCGCAAGGGCGCGCGTTAGTACCTCCGGCTCCGGTGGTTTCTACACGCTTGTTGTTTTACACAACAGGGCCTCGTTTCCCCCCCCTGGTCCACTGCCCCTCCCACCGGGATTCATTATCCGCCCCGTCTAGCTGTATACCGTACTCCTGCGGTAGTACCGCGGACGTGTGTGGGAGTACCGGCGTGTTCCGGCTGAGTACGGGTAACGGTTGGATTTTCCCCCTCCTATAAAAGTGGCTCGTCTTCTTCCCCTTGAGTTTAATCTTCTTCGCAGTTCTTGAGCCCACTTCTCTCTCCTCCATTGTTGACTCTCTTGAGCTGCTTATCTCTCAATCCCTCCATGGATTCTTGCTAGTTTTTGGGGGGAAGAGAGAAGGAGACCTAGATCTACGTTTCCACCAATCACTTTCTCTCCTAGGTGAGGGGAACCCTTTGGATCTATCTTGGGTTCTTCGTGTTCTCTTCTTCGTTCTTCCTCTCATTTCCTCCCTAGCAGTATGCTTGGGTGGTTTTGAGAGAGAAGGACTTGGGCACTCCGTGTGCCCTGCCATTGCATTTGGTGCATCGTTTTTGAGTTCTCCACGGTGATAGTGGGAAGTGAAGTTGAGTAGCTTATTATCTGGGTGCTTGGTACCTGAGCTTGTTCCTCTTGGGTCTTGGCGCCCTGACGGTTGGTGGTGTTCAAGCTCATCATTGTGGTGTAAAGCTCCGCAAGCGTCGGGGTCTCCAATTAGGTGTGGAGATCGCCCCGGCAATTTGACGGGTACCGTGACCGCCCCCCAGGGTTGCCAAGTGTACGGGTTCGGTGACCGCCCCCAAGGTTGCCATTTGTACGGGTTCGGTGACCGCCCTCAAGGGTCCCTAGTTGGATCACGGCATCTTGCATTGTGCGAGGGCGTAGGAGATTAACGTGTGCCCGTATGTGGCTTCTTGGGGAGCATTGGTTCTCCACCCACCGCTCCAACGAGATTACACTCCTCAAGGGTGTGGACTTCTGGGATACTCCGTTTGTCTCCGCGTTGCCCGTTATCTCTTACCCGACCCTTTTTACTTATGCACTTTACTTTGTGGATAGCCTATTGTTTCTTGTCATATATCTTCTACACTTGTGTCTGTCTTGCTTAGCATAGTGTTTTGTCCACATAGGTGAGCACTAGTTTTTGTAGGTTTTGTGCTTGACAAATTAACCGGCAGGTTTATTTCGCATTTGTTCAAGCCTAAACCTAATTATTTTAAAGCGCCTTTCACCCCCCCCCCCCGCTAGGCTACATCCTCGATCTCATTTCACATAGTCCAGGCGTGGACTACTCACAACTCATCTTGGGCGCGAGAATCGATGTTTTCCCCCCTCCGCATAGTTTTCTAGATTGGGATGAAAACGAAGATCACCTCGAAACCCTGATGTGGGCGGCGGCAAAAAATGCTCGATAACTTAGGGTGAAATTTTTGGGTATTTATGGCCATCAGCACCAGAGGCCAGCCAGGGGCCTCCCATAGCCTGTAGGTGCCCCCTGTAGCGCGCCCACACCCTTAGGTACCCCGAACCCCCCTTAGGGCCCACCTTGACCCTACATAGGGACCTGAGCACTATGGGGCCCACCTGGGGTGGGGCCCCAAGTCCCGGGTCTTCTGGTGACTTGAATCTTCCCAAATCATTTTTATTTTTATTTTTCCTCGGACTTTTTCTGGGGATTTTCCTGAAACTACAAAAACAACAAAAAAATGAACTGGACTAGGCGCTAGATTAATATGTTTGGTCCAATAACAATTCAATAAAATTATACCCCAAAGTGTAATGTATTGATAGCAATGTAGCTGAATATATACAAAAATTATTGATACGTTTGAGACCTATCATCATCCAAGTTGCCTACGTCCTGTCTGCCTTCTCTCTTTCCCACAGATCTTTCTTCTTCCCGTCCCGCGCACGCCACGATGGGCCATTTCCCTGGGTCGGCGCGCTTCTTCTTAAGCTGCGCACCGGCGCCGCAAGACCTCCTTGTACGAGCGCACCTTGCCACGGTAGTACCGCTGTTTTTGATGCTACTCATTGTCTTCTTTTCCAACAAGCTTGAGTTTGCTCAATTCGGAGCTCATTTGAGAAGTTTATGGCAGTTCAGTTTTCTGTATTCCTTCTGTTGTCTTTAGCTGCAAAATGAAGGCTCACAATTGCTATTGTTCTGTGGCGTGCGGTAGTACTGCTCGACGAGCGATATACCGAGTGCCCTACGGTAGTACCGGCCAGGAAGCGGTAGTACCGCCCTAGTGCGGTAGTACCGCTCCTTCAGTGGCGGTAGTACCGTGGCCTCTAGCCCAGAACACTGGTAGCGCGGAAAGGAGCGGAGTAATTTTTTACATCCCCGCCCTACGCGTAGTAACGCTCTCAGGTGCGGTATACCGTGCCTCTACCCAGATCACCTCATGCGCTCTTAGGAGCGGAATTAATTTTTTACATCCGCTCCCAGCGTGTACCGCTCTCAGTGTGCGGTAGTACCGTGCGCGGATTTTTGCACTGACCAGCAGAATCAGCTGAAGTAGCCACGGATGTAATTTTATTAGTCTGTGTCCTTCCCAGCCTAGTCAGACCCGTCTTGCGTAGTACCGCAAGGGCGCCGGGTAATACCGCGCTCCGGTGGTTCTACGTTGTTGTTTTACACAACAGGGCCTCGTCTGGTCACTGCCCCCGATCGGTAGTACCGCAACGGGCTATGCGGTATTCCGGTGACTCTGGTAATACCATCGGACGTGTGGTATTACCGCGGTGTGCGGGCTGAGTAAGCGTGTAACGGTTGGATTTTTCCCCCTCCTATAAAAGGGTCTTCTTCCCCCCTTGAGTTTAATCTTCTTCGCAAGTTCTGGGCACTTCTCTCTCTCCATTGTGTGAACTCTCTTGAGCTTGCTTATCTCTCAATCCCTCCTGGATTCTTGCTAGTTTTGGGGGAAAAGAGAGAGGGATCTAGATCTAACGTTTCACCCAATCACTTTCCTCCTCTCTAGTGAGGGAACCTTTGGATCTAGATCTTGGAGTTCTTCGTGTTTTCTTCTTCGTTCTTCCTCTCATTTTCCCCCTAGCTTAGTTGCTTGGTGGGATTTGAGAGAGAGGACTTGGGCACTCGTGTGCCCTTGCCATTGCTTGGGGCATCGGTTTGAGTTCTCCACGGTGATACGTGGAGTGAAGTTGATAGCTTATTATCTCTGGGTGTTGTTGTACCCTTGAGCTGTTCCTCTGGGGTGCTTGGCGCCCCTAGACGTTTGGTGGTGTTCAGAGTCAATCATTGTGGGTAAAGCTCCAGAGCGTCGGGGTCTCCAATTAGGTTGTGGAGATCGCCCCAGCAATTTGACGGTATCCGGTGACCGCCCCCAAGGGTTGCCAAAGTGTACGGTTCGTGACCGCCCCCAGGGTTGCCATTTGTACGGGTTCGGTGCCGCCCTCAAGGGTCCCTTAGTGGAGTCACGGCATCTTGCATTGTGCGAGGGCGTGAGGAGATTACGGTGGCCCTAGTGGCTTCTTGGGAGCATTGTGCCTCCACACCGCTCCAAACGGAGATTAGCATCCGCAAGGGTGTGGACTCGGGATACATCGTTGTCTCCGCGTGCCTCGTTATCTCTTACCACCCGAGCCTTTTACTATGCACTTACTTTGTGATAGCCATATTGTTTCTTGTCATATATCTTGCTATCACTTCGTTTGTCTATCTTGCTTAGCAAAGTTGTTTGGTGCACATAGGTGAGACTAGTTGTTGTAGGTTTTGTGCTTGACAAATTAACCGCTAGGTTTATTTTTCGCATTTGTTCAAGCCTAAACCAATTATTTTAAAGCGCCTATTCACCCCCCCCCCCCCCCTCTAGGCGACATCCTCGATCTTTCACATAGTCCAGGCGGGGACTACTCACACTCACCTTGAGAGCGAGAATCGATGTTTCCCCCCTCCGGCAGAGTTCTAGATTAGGTGAAAACGAAGATCACCTCGAAAACCTGATGTGGCGGCGGCAAAAAAATGCTCGATACTTAGGGGTGAAATTTTTGGGTATTTATGGACCATCAGCACCAGAGCCACCAGGGGCTCCCATAGCCTGTAGGTGCCCCCTGTAGGCGCCCACCACGACCCTGTAGGTACCCCCTGTAGGCCCCACAGCCTTAGACGCCTACATAGGGAGCCTAGGCACTATGGGGCCCACCTGGGTGGGGCCCAAGTCCCAGGGTCTTCTGGTGACTTGAATCTTCCCAAATCATTTTTATTTTTATTTTTCCTCGGACTTTTTCCTGGGGATTTTTGAAACTACAAAAAACAAACAAAAAACATGAACTGACTAGGCGCTAATTAATATGTTGGTCCAATAAAATTCAATAAAAAGTATACCCAAGTGTATGTATTGATAGCAATGTAGCATGAATCATACAAAAATTATTGATACGTTTGAGACATATCATCATCCAAGTTGCCTACGTCCTGTCTGCCTTCTCTCTTTCCACGAATCTTTCATTCTTCCCCGCCCCGCCACGATGGGCCATCTCCTCCTGGTCGGGCGCTTCTTCTTAGGTGCTGGCCACCGGCTGCAGCAAGACCTCCTGTACGAGTCGCACCTTGCCACGGTAGTACCCGTGTTTTGATGCTACTCGTTGTCTTCTTTCCAACAAGTTGAGTTTGCTCAATTCGGAGCTCATTTCAGAAGTTATGGCAGTTCTGTTTTATTGTATCCTTCTGTTGTCTTTAGCTGCAAAATGAAGGCTCACAAGTGCTTTTGTCTGTGCTGCGGTAGTACTTGCTCGACGGAGCAGTAGTACCCAGTGCCCACGGTAGTACCGGCCAGGGAAGCTTAGTACCGCCCCCTTTGGCGGTATTACCAGTCGCCGTCAGTACCTGCCTCTAGCCCAAACTGGCATGCGCGAATGGAGCTAAGTAATTTTTACATCCCCCTACTGCGGTAGTACCGCTCTCAGGTGCTGTAGTACCGTGGCCTCTATCCCAGATCACCGGCATGCCGGAATTAGGAGCGGAAGTAATTTTTACAATCCGCGCCCTACTCGAACACGGCGTTAGAGTAGCCCTCTCTGTCTTCGTAGTACGCGAGTTTGCCATATTTTTCACTACACGAATCAGCGAAGTAGCCACGGATGTATTTTATTAGTCTGTGCCTTCCCAGCCTAGTCGAACCCTGCCTTGCGTAGTACCGCAGGGCCGCGTATACCGCTCCGGTGGTTCTACCGCTTGTTGTTTTAACACAACAGGGCCTCTATCTGGTCACTTCCCGGCCCGACGCGGTAGTACCGCATACCGGCTAGCGGTAGTCTCCGTAACTCCTTGCGGTAGTACCGCGAGACGTGTTGTGGATAGTACCGGTTGTCGCTGGCGGGCTGAGTAAGCGGGTAACGGTTTGATTTTCCCCCTCCTATAAAAGGGGGTCTTCTTCCCCCTTGAGTTTAATCTTTCTTCGCAAGTTCTTGAGCAACTTCTCTCTCCTCCATTGTTGACTCTCTTGAGCTTGCTTATCTCTCCATCCCTCCATGGATTCTTGCTGTTTTTGGGGAAAGAGAGAGGAGATCTAGATCTACGTTTCCCCAATCACATTCTCCTCTAGGTGAGGGGAACCCTTTGGATCTAGATCTTGGAGTTCTTTCGGGTTCTCTTCTTATCTTTTCTTCCTCTCATTTTCTCCTCTAGCATTAGTTGCTTTGGTGATTTGAGAGAGAAGGACTTGGGCACTCCGTGTCCCTTGCCATTGCATTTGTGCATCGGTTTTGAGTTCTCCACTTGATACGGGGAAGTGAATTTGAGTAGCTTTATACTCTGGGTGCTTGGTACCCTTTGAGTTTGTTCCTCTTGGGTCTTGCGCGCCCTAGACCGGTTGGTGGTGTTCAAGCTCAATCATTGTGGTGTAAAGCTCCGGGCAAGCGTCGGGGTCCTCCAATTGTTTTGTGGATTCGCCCCGAGCAATTCGACGGGTACCGGTGACCCGCCCCCAAGGGTTGCCAAAGTGTACGGGTTCGGTGACCAGCCCCAAGGGTTGCCATTTGTACGGGTTCGGTGACCGCCCTCAAGGGTCCCTTAGTGGATTCCGGCATCTTGCATTGTCCGAGGGGTGAGGAGATTACGGTGGCCCTAGTGGCTTCTTGGGAGCATTTGTTCCTCCACCCACCCGGCTCCAAACGGAGTTAGCATCCGCAAGGTGTGGACTTCGGGATACATCGTTTGTCTCCGCGTGCCTCGGTATCTCTTACCCGAGCCCTTTTACTTATGCACTTTACTTTGTGATAGCCATATTTTTCTTGTCATTATCTTGCTATCACTTTGTTGTCATCTTGCTTAGCTAAGTTGTTTGTGCCTAGGGGGGAGACTAGTTGTTGTAGGTTTTGTGCTTGACAAATTAACCGCTAGGTTTATTCTCATTTGTTTCAAGCCTAACGTAATTATTTTTAAAGCGCCCTTTCACTTCACCCCCCCCCCCCTCTAGGCGACATCCTCGATCTTTCACATAGTCCCCAGGCGGTGGACTACTCACAACTCTCTTGGAGCGCGAGAATCGATGTTTCCTCCCCCCTCCGGCAGAGTTCTAGATTAGGGATGAATAACAACGAAGATCAGCCACCCCCGAAACCTGATGTGGCGGCGGCAAAAAAATGCTCGATACTTAGGGTGAAATTTTGGGGGTAATTTATGGACCATCAGGCACCAGAGGCCAGCCAGGGGGCTCCCATAGCCTGTGGTGCCCCCTGTAGGCGCCCACCACCTGTAGGTACCCCCCTGTAGGCGCCCACAGCCTTAGGACCGCCTACATAGGGAGCCTAGGCACTATGGGGCCCACCTGGGGTGGGGCCAAGTCCCGGGTCTTCTGTGACTTGAATCTTCCCAAATCATTTTATTTTTATTTTTCCCTCGGACTTTTTCTGGGGATTTCCTGAAACTAAAAAACAACAAAAACATTAACTGGACTAGCGCTAGATTCATATGTTTGGTCCAATAAAATTCAATAAAAAGTATACCCAAAGTGTATGTAATTGATAGCATGTACCATGATCATACAAAAATTATTGATACGTTTGAGAATCTCCATCCAAGTTGCCTACTCCTGTCTGCCTTCTCTCTTTCCTCCCACAGAATCTTCATCTCTTCCCGCGCCGGCCAATGGTGCCTTTCTCACTGGTCGGGCGCTTCTTCTAGGTGCTGAGCAAACGGCTGCAGCAAAGACCTCCTTGTCAGCGCGACCTTGTCCACGTTAGTACCGTGTTTTTATGCACTCGTTTTCCTTTCCACCAACTTGAGTTTGAGCTCATTCGAGGCTCATTTGTAGAAGTTTATGGCAGATCGTAGTTTTTAATTGTATCCTCTGTGTCTTTAGCGTGCAAATGAAGGCTCACAAGCTTATTGTTCTGTGGCGTGCGGTAGTACTGCTCGACGGAGCAGTAAGTACCAGCAGTGGCCACGGTATTACCGGCCAAGTTAACTGTGGAGTATCCGCCCTATGCGGATAATACCAGCTCCTCACGGTGCGGTAGTACCAGTGGACTCTAGCCCAGAACTGGCATCGCGAAGTAGGAGCTGAAGTATTATTTGTACACAACACGCCCTACGCGGTAGTACCGCTCCTCATGTGCGGTAGTACCGGTGCCTCTAGCCCAGATCACCGGCATGCGCGGAAGTAGTGAGCGGAAGTAATTTTTTACATCCGCCCCTACGCGGTAGTACCCCGATAACAGCATCGTTCTGGTGCTAGCTTCCCCGCCCTGTACTACTCTAGCTTCCAGTCCTATCCCCTCGCTCACGACAAAGTATCATTGCTCTCGCTCTTCAGTGTGCGGTAAGTACCGGCCGGATTTTTTGCCACTTGATGCCGAGAATAGCTGAAGTCGCCACGTGATGTAATTTATTAAGTCTGTGCCTTCAGCCTAGTCGAACCCTCCTTGCGGTAGTACGCAAGGCGCGCGGTGTACCGTCTACCGGTGGTTCTCTACCCGCTTGTTGTTTTAACACAACAGGGCCTCGTCTGGTCACTTGCCGCCCAGCGGTAGTACCCGCACCGGCTAGCGGTAGTACCGTAACTCCTTCGGGAGAACGGACGTGTTGGTAGTACCCGCGTGTCGCGGGCTGAGTAAGCGGGTAACGTTGGATTTCCCCCTCCTATAAAGGGGTCTTCTTTCCCTTGAGTTTAATCTTCTTCTCATTGAGCAACTCTTTGGCTCTCCTTCTCTCCATGTTGACTCTCTTGAGCTTGCTTTCTCTCCATCCTCCATGGATTCTGCTAGTTTTGTGGGGGAAAAGAGAGAGGAGATCTAGATCTACGTTTCCACCAATCACTTTCTCCTCTAGGTGAGGACGCTCTTTGGATCTAGATCTGGAGTTCTTCGTGTTCTCTTCTTCGTTCTTTTCCTCTCATTTTCCTCCCTAGCATTAGTTGCTTTGTGGGATTTGAGAGAGGACTTGGCACTCCGTGTGCCCTTGCCATGCATTTGGTGGCATCGGTTTGAGTTCTCCACGGTGATACGTGGAAGTGAAGTTGAGTAGCTTTTACTCTTGGTGCTTGGTACCCTTGAGCTTGTCCTCTTGGTGTGCTTGGCGCCCTGGACGGTTGTGGTGTTCAGAGCTCAATCATTGTGGTGTAAGCTCCGGCAAGCGTCGGGGTCTCAATTAGGTTTGTGGAGATCGCCCCGAGCAATTGATGGGACCGGTGACCGCCACCAAGGTTACAAAGTGTACGGGTTCGTGAAACCGCCCCCAAGGGTTGCCATTTGTACGGGTTTCGGTACCGCCCTCAAGGGTCCCTTAGTGGAGTCACGGCATCTTGCATTGTGCGAAGGCCGTGAGGAGATTACGGTGGCCCTAGTGGCTTCTTGGGGAGCATTGTGCCTCCACAACCGCTCCAAACGGGATTAGCATCCGCAAGGGTGTGGACTTCGGGATACCATCGTTGTCTCCGCGTAGCCTCGGTTTATTCTTACCCTAGCCTCTTTACTTATCACTTTACTTTGTATAGCCATAGTTTTTTCTTGTCATATATCTTGCTATCACTTAGTTGTCTATCTTGCTTCAGCAGTTGTTGGTGCACATAGGTGAGCTAGTGTTGTAGGTTTTGTGCTTGACAAATTACCGCTAGGTTTATTTCGCATTTGTTCAAAAGCCTAAACCGTAATTATTTTAAAGCGCCTTTCACCCCCCCCCCTCTAGGGCGACATCCTCGATCTTTCACATAGTCCAGGCGGTGGACTACTCACAACTCTCTTGGAGAGCGCGAGAATCGATGTTTCCCCCTCCGGCAGAGTTCTAGATTAGGGATGAAAACGAAGATCACCTCGAAAACCTGATGGTGGCGGCGGCAAAAAAATGCTCGATACTTAGGGTGAAATTTTGTGGGGTATTTTGGACCTCAGGCACCAATAGGCTAGCCAGGGGGCTCCATAGCCTGTAGGTGCCCCCTGTAGGCGCCCCCCACCTGTAGGTACCCCCTGTAGGCGCCACCAAAGCCTTAGGACGCCTACATAGGGAGCCTAGGCCTATGGCCACCTGGGGTGTGGCCCCAGTCCCAGGGTCTTCTGGTGACTTGAATCTTCCCAAATCATTTTTATTTTTATTTTTCCTCGGACTTTTTCCTGGGGATTTTCCTGAAACTACAAAAACAAAAAAACATGAACTGGACTAGCGCGGCTAGATTAATATGTTTGGTCCAAAAAATTCAATAAAAAGTATACCCGTGTATGTAATTTGATAGCAATGTAGCATGAATCATACAAAAATTATTGATACGTTTGAGACATATCATCATCCAAGTTGCCTACGTCTGTCTGCCTTCTCTCTCTTCCAAGATCTTTCATTCTTCCCGCCCCGCCACGATGGCCATCTTCCTCCGGTCGGGCGCTTCTTCTTAGGTGCTGGCACCGGCTCGCAGCAAGACCTCCTTGACGATGCGCACCTTGCACGGTAGTACCCGCTGTTTTGATGCTACATCTTGTCTTCTTTTTTCCATTTCCAACACTTGAGTTTGCTCAAATTCGGAGCTCATTTTTAGCAGTTTAATGGCAGTTCTATTTTATTGTATCCTTCTTTGTCTTTAGCCGGCAAAATGAGGCTCACAAGTGCTATTGTTCTGTGGCGTGCGGTAGTACTGCTCGACAGAGCAGTGTACCGCAGTGGCCCACGGTAGTACCGGCCAGGGAAGC